>QLSR01000283.1:147782-177029 GCA_031780015.1 Citrullus colocynthis
TTTTTTTTTTTTTTTTTTTTTTTTTTTATTATTATTATATTTTTTTTTTTTAACTACAAAAGCTTTTGCTTTTTTTAGAAAAAAAGGTGAGAGCAATTGCTAGTATAACAATCAGATTCAAAATATTTATGAATATAGTACAATGCAAAATAATTTGTATATATATCAAGATTTAGATTCTACTTTCCAAGTCAAAAATATTACCCAACACAATTATCCAAAAAAATTAGGAAAAATTACATTTCTAGTTCTAAATTTTGAAGAATAAGCGTGTTTGGTATCTAAATTCTCAAAATATATCTTTTTAGTCTCAAAAGATTTTAAGAAAAGTTTTTTTTTTTTCTAAAAAGTATATTTGGTTCATAAATTTTTAAAACGTACTTTACTAGTCTCTGAACTTTTAATGATTTATTAATATGATTTATTGATATTATATTAAAAGAGACAATATTGAGAGAATTTATAACTTCCCTCGTTACCCTTAAATTTATCCATAATGATTGTTTTTCCCTCAAGATCACAACTCTTTGTTTTATTAGTACCTTTTCTTCTTAGCTCTCTATCTTTGTAATTTTCTTTTTTTCACTCTTCCAACAATTCTTCTTTTGTCCTTATATCCTTTCATATTTTGGTATGTATCTTTTTTTATGGAGTTTCATAATTCTTTTCTCTTGGTTTTTTTTATTAATAAAATAAAAAGCAGAGTGAAATTTAGAACCATACACATCATTTAATAGATATACAAATTCCTTCATAACTACATTTCTTACTTTTTCTAGGTACTTGAAATAAAAAAATAAAATAAATAAGTTTTAAAAATAGGTTCTTTGTAAAGTAAAATATATGTCAAATGTTTGATAAACACGGTTTATTTTTAATGCAATAGTTTTCAAATAGATGCTTAAAATTCAACTTCCCTATCAACAATGAAAATTTTACTTTAATTGTCAAAGTCCAACCACATTGATTATAAGTGCAAAAATGTAGGTTTAAAATGCTCTTTTATTTAATTTAGTTCCATGTTAATCAAATCCATCCCAAAACACTAAATTCTTGGTACGTACTAAAGGTAATTTAACACATTTTTGTAAAATTTTAGTTCATCAAATTTGGAAGGGTGGTGACTTAACTAATTAGATTCTCCATTTTAGAGCATACGAAGTTTCCAAAGTGAAAAAAGGGGAAAGAAGAACATATCTTGTATTTGGAAGAGAATGTTGGAGTTTTAAAGTTTATCAAATTTGACAAAGTTTGCTCTTTGTTTAAGGTTGTCAAAGTGTGCTTAGATTTCACCCAATTTGATGTCTCTCTTAAAGTATCAATTTCACATGGTAATCTAGTTTGGTAATCTCATTTTCTAAAGCATTAGCAAGTATATTTTTCATATCAAATAATTAGGTATAATTAAAAAATTTTAAAGTTCTATTTTGTCTTTTACGTTGTTTCGTAGAGACATCCTTGTTGTTAGTAAAAGTTAACCGAGAGGAATAATATATATATATATATATATATATATATATTTTTAGTACAATATAGAGTGAGAAGATTTGAACCACGAACTTTATGATCGTTGACACATACTTTATGTCAGTTGAGTTAAGTTGACTTTGACATGACAATTAACTTGAAACAAAAAAAAAGTAAGTGCTCAACACGATCTATTATGTTAATTTTCTAATTACATGGGAGTTTTATTATTATTATTATTATTATTATTATTATTATTATTATTATTATTATTTCTAGAGCAGATGGCATGGGAGGTTGATGGATTACATTGGCCTAAAAAATAATAATTTTTGAGTTGGAATTTAAGATAGTAGTTTGGTTAACAAAAGGAAGAAACCAAAAGCAAATTTCTTTTTCTTTTTGGTGTGTCATTAATAAAAGGGTTAAAACAAGTTTGGGGATTACCTATCTTTAAAACAAAAAACAAAAACAGAAAAAAAAAAAAATTGGGGATTCAACTCTATTTATCTATTTATTTTGTCTATTTGATATATGAAAAGGTTTTAATAAATTTTTAAACTTTTAATTTTGTATCTAAAGAGTTTTGAAATTTCAATATAACTTTTTGTCTAATAAGTCTCTATTATATTTTTAAAAAATTTAAACTTTTAATTTTTAAATTTTGGAGACCAAATTAATGCACAAATATCACATTGTTAATTAATATTTTTCAAGAGCAATAACGATGGCTTGTCTCGTTAAACTTCTTTTTATCCTTTCATCCATGGTTAACTTTTTCAATAGGATAAAATAGTTGAAATCAAAATGACTAAACTGAAACTAAGGTTGAAGTAAGAATAGCCAAACCTATAACATTATAACATAAAAACTACGAATACAAACTACATTCAATTTTCACTAATTTATTCATTAAAAGAATTAATGAAGAACCAAACAAAATAAACTACTCAAACCAAAGTTCAACTAAAAAATTATTAAAATTTACGATGTGAATCACAATTTTTACAATATTGTTATGATTATACACATTGAAATGTGGAATAACTGTATTATTACATTAATATGATATTATTTAGATCAAATCTATGTAAAATATTTAAGATTGAATCCTTAATTATATACCAGGAATCACTCTCCAAATTCTATAAATAAAAAATTAATAATAATTAGATTGCAAAGTGGAAGATTTGCATCAATGATTAGTAAAAGAGGTACAAATACCGTTTAAACTAGGAATTGACTTTAAAATGTGTTTTAGCATAAGTCTAGAAAAGAGGGGTACTTTGGTAAATTCGAAACACACTAGGTTTTTTTGTTTTTTTTTCTTTCATCTTCTTAAGGTTAGGTCACATGATTAACCGAGGTTCGGGCATAGTCAGATGGATATCTGCCTACACCCACTTCACAGATCGACACGTGGCACCTTTCATTCATTTTTCCTTATTTCTCTCTCCCCTCGTACCCTCATCTCTAATCACCACCGTCCAGTCAAATCTTTCCATCACATCACATCACTCCACCAATCCCACAGCAACATCTCCTACACCTAACCTCACAGTATACCTCCCCCACCCCCAACCCTGTTTCTTCTCTTCAACCCTATTTCAATACAAGCTAGAAAATTCTCGTTGATGGATTAGTCGGATAATCATTTAGTAATTAGTATACAGTAATATGTTTTTGTATTTAAATATATTAATAAATTAATGATTTACCGATGCATTAACATTTTATGTAGAAAATTCTAAGATTGGGCACAAATTTTTTTTAATTAAAATGGTCTAAGATTCAAGACGTCCACCCAACATGTTGTTGAACTACAAAATGAATTTTTTTTTAATAGATAAATTTTTTTTTTGCTAAATAGAATAACAATTTTAAAAAAACCATTGATAGAAAGTGCATGACAAAAAAAATTTAAGTTATATTTGATGTAGTATTTATAAATTATAAGCATGTTTAAAAAAAAAAAAAAAAAAATCAAATGGTTTTCAAGTAATTTTTTGTGTCAAGTAGTCACTTTTTTAAGATGTTATACTATATATACATATAATTAAAATGTCAAGATCCCAACTTTATAAAATGTTGAATGTTGATAGAAATTTATAGAAAATTTATTAAAAAAAAAACTCTAGAAGAATACGTTTAGATTAGTAAAATGAACATTTTTCATTATTTAAACATATTAAGATAGTCAAAATACCATTTTGATTCCGTACAAATTTAGTCCCTATATTTTCAATTGCTCAATTTTAGTGTTGGTACCTTGGATAAACCTTAAATGTAGCGTTATTTAATTTTATGAGAAGTTGTGGAGTAATGAGATAATTTAATATTTATTGAAAGTAGGGAATTAAAATTAAAGGAAGGTTAGAGTATATAACCAAAATGGAATAAGAAAAAAGAAAAAGGAGGACGTGGAAGTGATGAGAATGTAGAAAAATTGATGGCGTGGATGAGATGAGGGGAGGAATTCCAGGAGAAGGAGTGTAGAGGCGAGCGCAGAGTATAATTGGGAAGGTGGAAGGGAGGTTGATGGTATTGGTGAAATATGTGAAGAATATAAATGGTGACGCACATAGGTTAGCAAAGGAAAGAGAGGAGTGAAACAAAAAAAGGAAAGAAGAAGCAAAAATTGGTTAAATAAAAGAAAAGAAAAGAAATGGGAAGAGGGAGAGTAGAATTGAAGAGAATAGAGAACAAGATCAATCGACAAGTGACCTTCGCAAAACGAAGAAATGGGCTTTTGAAGAAAGCTTATGAACTTTCTGTTCTTTGCGATGCTGAAGTTGCTCTCATCATCTTCTCTAATAGAGGAAAACTGTACGAGTTTTGCAGTAGTTCAAGGTAAAACCAAACCCATTTTACTAATTTTTAATTTAACTTAACTTTTCTTTTTATTTTTACTACTTTCATCCAACCATTCTTCTCAGATCTGCTTCAACTGTTGTATTCAATTTTTTTCATTTTTTTATCATACTTTCTTTTTCCGATTTCTGTTTTCTTTTTTTTTTTCCCTTTTTTATGCTAACAAATATAAAGTAAGAAAGAGAGACATAGAGTGGATTTTGCATTTTTCCCTTCTTCTTCTACTTCTTCTTCTTCTTCTTCTTCTTCTTCTTCTTCTTCTTCTTCTTCTTCTTCTTCTTCTTCTTCTTCTTCTTCTTCTTCTTTGAAATTAGGGTTTTGGATTAATGGATGGATGGATCGATGGATCCATCGATTTAAAGGTGAAGGTGACCTTTTTTTTTTTCTTTTTTAAATTTAGGGTTCTTCTTTTTCTTATTAATTTCTTTATTGTTTTTTTCTTTTCAACAATAATTTAGGGTTTGCTTTTCTTTAAATTTTTTCTTTTTGTTGTTGTTGTTATTTATAAAGACTTGTAGCTTAATTTTTCAAAAAAAAAATAGTTGTAGCTTAAGAAAATCCAGTTGGTTTACACTACAAAGAAAAAGAAAAAACCCGGTTGGTCTTTTTTTCTTTTTCTTTTTCTTTTTTTTTTTTTTTTAATTTTTTTGTGAATCGAAAAAAGAAGGAGAAATGGGGTTTAATTATGACTCGGTTTCGTGAGGATTTGTCTTTTTCTAATTTTTCTGCATTTGAAAATTATGATGATTATTATTATTATTATTATTATTATTATTTTGGGATAAAAATTAGAAACTTGGGAATATGTCAGAAACCAAAAATGGATTTGCATAATTGACGGTCTTTGTTTTTCGAAATTTGTCTACAGATTTTAAAATCTTTTTAGATATTCATTCGAAAGGCAAAACAAAATTGTTGGTGAACACTCTTCTTCTTCTTCTCACTATTTTGGGTTTAAATCAAAAGTTTTTTTAAAAAAAAAAAAAAAAAAAATATTAAGAGTCGTAGCTTACAAAAATCCAGTTGTAAGTTTTGTTTTTTTAACCTCCAATTGTATTTTTTATTAAAAAAAATAATAAGAAGAATAAATGAGATCGAATTATGAATCTGTTGTGTAAGAATTTCTTTTCTTAAATCCTTCTGTTTTTTTTTTTTTTTTTTTTTAAAAAAAAAAAAAAAAAAAAAAAAAAAAACAGAAATCTTGACTATCTGTCAGAACCTAAAATGGATTTGTAAAAATATCTGTCTTTGTTTGTTGAAATTTTTCTGGGAATTTTAATATATATTTAGATATTGATTAGAAAGGGAATTAATGTTATAGGCGAATAATTCTTCGAAATGAAGAATTTTTGTTTTTGGTTTTGTTTATTTATTTTTCAAGTTTTTTTATTGTTATTATTTTTTTTATTCCTCAATTGTCATTGTGAAATGAAGAAAGAAAAAAAGATGAGAAATGAAATTTAACTATGGCTTTTTGGTAAGGATGTCTTTCAAATTTTTTACTTTTTGAAAATTATATATATTTTGGGAAAAACGAGTAGAATCTCGGTCAAATGTCAGATACCAAAAATAGGTTTATAAACTTAAACGTCTTTGTTTTTCAAAATTTTGTCTAGGAATTTATAATTATTTTTAGATGAAATTTTTTTAACCTTTAATGAATTTTGAACATCTCACAAATGTTTTTCACCTTTACTTATGCTTAATTTATTTGTTCTAATAATTAATCATATTTCTAAGGTTATGCTACAGAAACTACCTTTGGTTTCTGTAGTTGGTTCAGATTATATCAACAACAATAAAACTTTCAATTTTCTTCTCAATCTTCAATATCTTATATAATTGAATTTTTTTTTATATATAGTTTGGATTTTTTGTAACTATATAGTTGAGGAAATTAATATTAACAAATCTATTTTGTGTTATTATTATGTGTAAAATTCAGCATGCTCAAAACCCTAGAGAGATACCAGAAATGCAACTATGGAGCACCAGAGCCTAACGTCTCCACGAGAGAGGCCTTGGTAATCAATTTTTTTTTTTTAATTGCAATGAGTAACACTTTTATGACCAATAATTAAGTGTATAGTGAAATCTTTAAAGAATTGTAGGTATAGCAAAATCTATCAGCGATAGACCCTGTCGCCACTAATAGACTCCTATTAGCAATATAGTCTATCATGATAAACTCTGAAAGTTGATCTATATTTTGCTATATCTGCAAATTCTTTTGTATTGTACTATATTTGTTAATAATTTTGTCTTGATTGTTAAATTTACAAATATCCCTTTACATTAAATGAGTTTATTCTTAAATTCTATTTTTAAAAATTAAGATAGTTTACTAATCAATTGTTAGTTTAGCCCTTCATTCCCTCCTAACAAAAAATAAATTAATGGATAATTGTTGAAATATTTACAAATATAGTTAAAATGTTACCGTTTGTCTTCGATAGATGTCTACCCGTTTCTATCACTGTTTATCACTAATAGACAGTAATATTTTGTTATACTTATAATATTGTTGACTTATTTTGCTATATTTGAAAACAACCCTAAATTAAATTGGTTGGAATCATTGAAAATTCTAAGGTAACTGCTTTGGGTAGTATTTTTAGTAATAATAATTAAGTGTATAGCAATATTTTTAAAAATAATTCAAATATAGCAAAATCTATCAATGATAGACTCCTATCAACAATATGGTCTACCACTGACCGACTTTAAAAGCAGAATTTGAATTTTACTATATTTGCAAATTCTTTCGAAGTGTGTTATATATGCAAATATTTTGACTTGATTGCTATATTTGCAACTACTCAAAAATCTATGTACATATCTAAATTTAAATTTAATTAAAAAATTAAAAAAAAATAATAAAAAGGGTTATTAAATGGTGGTATAAAGTAATATTGATGGGTTAAATATAGGAATTGAGCAGCCAGCAAGAGTATTTGAAGCTCAAAGCTCGCTATGAAGCTCTTCAACGATCCCAAAGGTAATAACCCCAACATTTTACTTTCCATTTTTAGTTATAGATTCGAATCATTAAAGACTACTTGATTATAAGAATATTCAAATTTTCATGACTTTCTTCTAATGACACATCAAATTAATTCCAATTATTGCTCTATTGGGAAGTTTAAAACAAAATTTCATACATGGAAAGAAATTCTAAAAAAAATAATAATTTTAAAAAAATAATAATAATAATAGAAGATGATTTTAATAAAATTTCACCATCTACCCTTAGTTTGTGAGTTAGAGTAACGATGTAAGATTAATTTTACTATCATTCATTACTTTGTGATCTTGGGTTAGTGATGATTTAATGTGGTATTAGAGAAAAAGATATTTTTTTTGTTCAAGTATATGTACTATCATTTTCCTTTTTGCTAATATTATTTTTTTAATTTGTTAGGCATTATTCTATAACTTTTTAAATTTGCGAGTGAGAAGTTGATATTATGATAAATTTATGTTAATCTTTCGAGTTTAAATTATTGGGTTCAATGGTAATTTAAGAGCCAAATGGATTTCTAAATTTTGAACATATTCTCATAAATATTAGGTCATCTACAAACTTTCCATTGTACATCTAATGTATAGTTGTTAATTCTATTAGTTTGGTAAGTGTTTGGTGCTTACGCCACCAAACGTCCTAATCTAACTAGATTCAAACCATCAAATATTTCTTAAATAATACAATAGGTGCGTGTTACATCAACTCCAAACGATCGAGATTAACAGTTAAACAATACTAAATTTACACATATATTGTAAGCCTTTCGAAGTACAAAGATCCAATAAATATAATCTTAAGAGTTCTCAACTATATTAAAAACAGTTTAAACTATATAGTTTAAAATTCTCAACTATATTGTAAACCTTTTGATGTACAAGCTCGTTGGTAATTGAATTAAGCAGGAACCTGTTGGGAGAAGACCTTGGGCCATTGAGTAGCAAAGAACTTGAATCTCTTGAAAGGCAACTTGATATGTCACTGAAGCAGATCAGATCAACAAGGGTAAATTTTGTTCATAACTTCATAATTATATTACAATTATTTCTTTATGCTTTTTTTTTTTTCTCATTCATCCATTTTAATCTTTTTCAGACTCAGTACATGCTGGATCAGCTCACTGATCTTCAACGTAAGGTATGAGCGAAATAGAAATAAAAGAACGTATAGGATGTTCCATATTTCTTTTTCATCTTGTTTCAACTTCCGAATCTCCGATTTCAGGAGAAGGAGTATATACCAATTCTATCTCTTAACCATTAATTTTACGATAATTATTTAACAAAAAAACTCATTCTTTGGTGGGTAATCCAATTAATTTCGGAGGGTTGATGAGTCTTGGACATGTTCTTTTGTAATTATCGGTTAGGTGCTTCGATAGGTGCCAACTTCTCTTGTGTATTACGAGTAGTTTTAATTTTATTTTGTCTTTATTTGTTTGAACTTTCAGGAGCATCTTCTTAATGAAGCAAACAAGACTCTGAAACAAAGGGTATAAATTAAAAATATAAGCATTCAAGAAGTTGATAAAATAAAATAAAAAACTTATAAAAAAAAATTTGGTGAAATTTTTTGAATTGCAGTTAGTAGAAGGGTATCAAGTAAATGCTCTTCAATTGAACCAAAGTGCTGATGATATGATGTATGGAAGACAGCAAGCTCAGCCTTCTGGTGATGCCTTCTTCCATCCTCTAGATTGTGAACCCACCTTACAAATTGGGTAAATGTTCTTCTATTCTTTGCAAAATCTTTTATCCATTTTATAGTTTGAAAATTGTGTTTATGAAAAATCTAGAAAACTTTGCATGACATAGGTACCTTATGTTTGTGGATTTGTTAATGAAACTTGGTTTAATTTGTGTAGTTTGTGTTTAAGTTGAGTTTAACAAGTGTCTAGGTTACTTTGATACTTCTAGCTTGCATTTGTGTATGTTTGAAATGTAACCAAAATCTTATGTTGGCTGGATAAGGGTATAGTTGAGTGTATATGAGTATATAAGTAAGGACAACCATGGTAGCCACCTATAACCTATGATTTAATATCCTATAGGTTTCCTTGACACCCAAATGTTATAGGGTTAGGTTGGTTGTCCTATGAGATTAGGTCGAGGTGCATGTAAACTAGCCCTGAATCTCACGAATGGATATATATATATATATATATAGTAAGGACAAATTATCTCCTACAGTATGAGACCTTTTGGATAAAACTAAAAGCAAAACAATGACGGTTATGCCCAAAGTTGATAGTATCATACCATATGGTAGAAATATTTTGAGAGTTGTTGTCTTTGACTGTGTAAAATAATGTCTTGTTTGTGTAGTCTATGTCTTGTATGTCGATTTCTGACTAGAACTTAAGTTTTATGTGAATTGTGTTTTGAGAAAGTCTTGAAGTTTTTGTAGTTTCTGATTGAAAAATAAACTCCAAAAGCAAAAGTTATATAGAAAATTTAAGGAGATTGAAGAAAGAATTTTGATTAATTTGTAGGTATCAGCCAGATCCCATTACAGTGGTCACTGCTGGGCCAAGCATGAATAATTTCCTTCCAGGATGGTTGCCTTGAGAAACAACAAGAAGATGGAAATTCTTCTATTCAAAATTTGAAAAAATTAGAAAAGAAAAAAAAAAAAAAAAAAAAGCAGTGATTTTCTTTGCTTTTGTTGCTTATTCTAAACACCCCACCAAAAAAAGAAAAAAAAAACATTTTTCAATGCTTGGAACTTATATATATATATAATTAATACAAACTATGCACTTTAGTCTTTGTAAGCCAATTATGTGTATGTTATCGTTCTTTCCTTTCTCTTAGAGGTTCAAGACTTTGCTTTTTGAACTAACAATTGTAATTTGATTATTTTCTTCTTTGTCATAAAGTTGAATCGTTTGTTTGTATTTTGATTTTCACATTTTATTTCTTGACAAATGTTTCTAATTCTAGTTCAAATAACATTAAGTCTACTTCATATTTTATTTAGTCTATGTAGTTTGCATTTTAAGCAAGAGTTTGGTAGAGTAAATTAAAGATATTTTGTTTTACTTTTTAAATTACTTTTAATACAACAAATGGGTGTGGAAACTTCTCCTTAATTACCACTAAACTATACTCATTTTACTACTTTTATGAAAAAGTTGAATATGAAAGTTCATATTCCGATAGTAAACACTCTTGACCTTGGTAGGGTGAAATATATGTATGAAAAAAAAAAGTTTGTTAATAATATCAATTTATGTTTATGAAAAAATTATAAAATAAGAAAATTAATTTAAATTAATAAATAAATATATTATGGGTTTTAAACTATTTAAAATGTTTATTATTTATATTATATTCATATTAGTGACATTTTATTACTTATTTTTTTACTTTATGAATATTTTTGTTATACAATAAAAATATTAACACATGTCATATTGATATTGAATCCATGGACGAAAATTTAATATGATAGTCCAAACTCCTGAATTGGCAATCGGTCAGTATCATGAATATTGCTAACGTTTAAAGTCCATCAATTGATAAGAGGCCCGCTTTGTTGGGTCACTTTAAGGCCCATTAAACTAAAACTGGGCCCGCTGTCCATAAATTGTAGAGTGATTCCAAACCGAAATTTTTAGTATTTAATATTTATTGAACCCTTCTTTAAACTGCATTTAAATTTTGTCCTTTTTTTTAAAAATTTTATTTCTTACATATCTTCTTTTTTAATGATAGGAATTAAGAAATATATAGTCTTGATATTTTGAATAGAGAGGTTTTCAATTTTTTACCTTTTAAACTTGGTAATGATTTACGTAATCCTTACATAAGCTTGTAATTTCATCCAAATTGGATGAATGTTGCATTGTTTGCTTAATGTTAGACACCTACTAATTTTCACTAAAAGGTAATGTGATAATCTCTTAAAACTCACTAGTTTTTATTTTAAAAAAAGAAAAAATCAAACGCTAAACTAATCAACACACAAAATTAAACCCAATAAAGTTTATAGACAAGTGAATAAATATCCCAAAATTTACAACTGTCAACAAAATTCTAGCTTTGGTGTTGCCTTTTTTGTGCCCTCATTAAAACTGTGTCATGCAATTGTTTGCAATCCATTAAACAAAAGCCCAACAAAAGAAACGAAACGAGTGTAATATTCAGGTCTCGTTTGGTAATTATTTCGTTTTTTGTTTTGGTTTTTGAAAATTGAACCTATTTTCTCCACATTTCTTACATTTTTTAAGTACAATGGTTGAACTCTTAGTCAAATTTAAAACAAAAAAAAAAAACCAATTTTTAAAAGCTACTATTTTTAGTTTTTAAAATTTGGTTTGGTTTTTTAAACTATTGATAAAAATTAGACAATAAAGGAAGAAATTTGGAGGTAGAAGCAGTGTATATAAACTTAATTTTCAATAATAAAAACAAAAAATAAAATAATCACAAAATGGAGTCTTAATTATTCAAGTTGAATATTAAATATGAATTATCTTACTTTTTAGGAATTCAATTTCCCCCGAAGGATTATTGTTATTCTATCAATTTTGGCTAATATAGTAGTGGGAGGACAACAATGAAAAAACTAATATCATTGTCTACGTTAATTTGTTTTTTTAGAGGAGGGGGTATACATGAAAGAAAAAAAAAAAAAAAAATAAAAATTTTTTTAAAAAAAAAATATTTTTTTTTTAAAAAAAAATATATGTTTATAATTTATTTTTTTTTTTTAAGGGGGGGGGTATACATAAAAAAAAAAAAAAACCTTTTTTATATATTTTGTTTATATATTTTATTTATAATATAATAAGTTTTTTTTTTTTTTTTTAAAAAAAAATATATGTTTATAATTTATTTTTTTTTTTTAAGGGGGGGGGTATACATAAAAAAAAAAAAAAAAATAAAAATTTTTTTAAAAAAAAAATATTTTTTTTTTAAAAAAAAAAAAAAAAACTGACTATATTATACATAAAATATATACACAACATATATAAAAATGGTTTTTTTTTTTTATTATTTGTCAAAGTTTCACAATGATATAAACTTTATAGTCAAACATATTTAGTGTTAATGTTAAAATTGGTTGCAAGGACACATGTTAACTTGTTGAAATACCTTTTAGTTTTGGAAGAGTCAAAATAAATGGTGTCTCCAGAGTCTAGATTGTTAACTATTTTGGAATCTTAAATTTCAAACAGGAAAATTTTAAATGTATTAAATAAATATTGGTGTTGGTACCCAAATCTCAGCCCCATTAGGCTTCACTGCTGGTCTTTGATTGCTTTGGTCTTAGGTCCACTTCTCCCTAGTTTAGTCTTAAAATACTTTGAGGTGACCTGCCTAAGATATCTTCGCACTAGGATGGTTCGAGCTTACTACATCATGATGCTTAAGTTAGTATGAGGAGTGGCTAATTTGGCCAAACCAAAAAAAAAAAAAAAAAAAAGAAGTAAGGTCAAGTCTCTCCTTTAAAGATTACTTTACTCTCCCTCTTGGAGTGGTCGAACAAGGCTATTTATAAGTCTATCCTCTGACACATGGCTCTAGTTGTATGTAACAATGATAGTATAGAGACGTTTTTGGCGCTTGAGATTCCAATGTTAGTTTGAGTTTAGCTCGGTTATTTTCTGATTGGTATATATTTACTGGCTCAACCAGTCAGCCCAAACCTTAAAATTCTCTTTTAAGATGCATGCTCTCCTGTGCCTCCTCTCGATACCATATAGGTTTGGACCCGTCCCTGAATTTTAGGCCTTGTTTTGGACAACCTCAACCATCATTCTATATAGCCAGTGTTTTAGATAGATGTTAGACTATAATTTAAAAGTTTGATTTAAATCAAACTAAACTACTGCAGCACATAAAAATAGATGATAACTAAAATATTTAACATACATTATCTCATGATCTCAATCTAGGGAAAATCATATTGGTAGCATTTCTCATTCTCATGAAACTGAATTGTTCTCTTCGGACCCATGTAGCTCCAAAAGAGAGAAGAAGGAAAAAAAATAAAATAAAATAAAATAAAATTGGAGTTATCCCGAGGGGTGATTATCTATGTGTGGATGTTGGTTATGGGCTCAGACCGACGTCAAACCACCAACATATTGGTGTGTTGTTGCTTGGGTACTTGTCATTCTGATGAAGCCGGGTATGTGTCCCTGCCTGCCCACATCTCCTTTACTTTTTCTAATTTATTATTAATATTGTTATGTTATTATTATTATTGTAACTATAAAAATATTATATTTATATTTTAAATTTTATTGTTTAATAAAAAAATATCATGGATATGTTTGAATCATATAATTCAATTTTAGATAAATTTTATAAAATATTTTAATTTGTTTTACTATAATATATTTAAACAGTTTTTCTTTAAATTAAAACTCTCCATATAGAACTAATCATTTAAAAGATTATTTTGGTTAAAACTTAACTATCTAATTAAAACTAATTTAATTATTTAAAAAAATAAATGAGAAATAATTTTCTTACTGGAACTCAATCCCTATGAAATTAAATGAAGTATTTTGTGAGGGCGAGGGATAAAATGGAGAGCAAGAACAAGAAAGTCAACCTTAGTCTCGTCCGGTAAACATCTTTACATATACTATCACACGTCCAAATTTAATCTTTATATTTTTTTATTTTAAAAAAAAAAACTTTTAAAAGAAATCTTAAATGCTACCCTTTCATGTTAACTTTTTCTTTTCCTTTTTTTTTTTTAATTATCAAAAGTGGTTAACTAATATAATAAAAATAATTTTCATGCAATTAAAAAAAATCATTTTTAATCCGTCTCTATTTTTCTAAATTATTTTTTTTTTTTATCGATCTTAATTGAAAAGTATGAAGTTTGTCAAGACTCCATCAAAATAAATAACATTCAATGGGTATATAAATTTAATCATGAAAATAATTTTTAAAAAAACTATTAATAATTGTGAAATTATTTTTATGAACGAATTTAAATCATACCTCTTGCTTAAGATTTGTAAAAGATAGAGAAGATTTAGATTTTCATTTTTTTTAGTATTTAATCCACAAACAAGATAGAGGAGATAAAGTTTTTCTTTTTTTTAGTATTTAATCGACAAACAAACTTAAAAAAAAAATGTTTAATACCTCGTCTATTGAAAAGACGAGGATCTACCCCAAAAGTATATCCTCTTCTTTTTAGAAGACGATGATCGACAAAACAACGGTATTTTTATATAAGTTTGGGAAGAACTATATTTTTATAAATAATTTTAATAATAACAATACTATTAGACAACAAAAGATTTGACTATGTTAATCCAAATTTCTCAAACATAGATACGAAAAGTTTTACTATTAACTTTTTCATTATAGAGGTGGTCACATCAATTATCTCTTCTTAAGGAAAGTATTCCTCTAGATATGAAAGAGTAGAGTACTTTATTATATATATATATATATATATATATATATATATATATATTAGCATAAAGAAAAAATATTGGACCTCACAATGACTCGTCGCATATTTCACTCATACTTATGCTCAAAGATGTAGCACTCCTCACAAATATAAAAACTCACTCGTACATGCTTGAGGAGCAAGCCTAGAACATAAAAGTCGGTTTAACATAAAGTATTGACATTCAAACAAAGAAACAAAGTAGAACCAATAAAAATTAGAAAACCAACAATCAATTAGAGCGTAATTAATGTTCAAGATCTAACAAATTAGGATGAGAAAGAGGCAAACAAGTGAACAAATAATGATAACAAAAGAAACAAGAAAATAGAAATGCGAAGTTGACTAACCCCAAATTGAAATCTCAATGAAAAACCTAACTTACTCCTCAAAGATTTTACTTCCTAAAACATCTTAAAAGTAATCTTTCCTATGAACTTTAAATACTTAAAAATTCATGAAAAACTAGTTGTTATAAAGACTCGTTTGAATTGACTTTAAACAAAAAAAAAAGTTTTCTAAAAAATTATTTAAAATACGATTCAGAATTTATTTTGAGTGGTTGTCAAACACTCTAATTCTTTTTAAAATTGACTTATTTTTTAGATTAAACACTTGAAAATACATTTCAAACGCACCCTAAATTCTTCTACATATTTGACCCTACCTGCTTGCATTCACATACCATCTCACTTGAATGTTCTTTGATTGCCTTAAGAAAATAAGAATTAGATTAGATACGGATTGAATTAAAATCAAGTTTTTGAGACAAATAACAAGTTTTTGACCCAAAATTTGAATACTCCACAAGAATGTATTATCAATCTCAGTTTAATGTTCATAGCGTACATCTGAATACTTGAATTGTAAAATTCAAGAAGCTCTCCACATCCTAGGTAAACAATGTACAAAGGCAATGAATTGTAATTTTCTACCAATGTTGTCAAAAATCAAACCAAGTTTTGAAAACTAAAAAAAAAGTTGTTTTTGTTTTTTGTTTTTCTAATTTGACTAATAATTCAACTCTTGTAGTTGAAAATATATAAATTTGAGAAGAAATATGCTTAATTTTGAAAAATAAAAATAAAAAACAAAAAACAAAGACCTTATTTGGTAACTATTTGGATTTGAGTTTTTAGTTTTTGAAAATTAAGTCTATAAACAACTTTCCACATTTAAATTTCTTCCTTTGCCATCTACTCTTTTGCCAATATTTTCAAAAACCAAGTCAAATTTTAAAAATTAAAAATTAGTTTTTAAAAACTTGTTCTTTTTTCTAATTTGGTTAAGAATTCAATTCCTGTGCTTAACAAAAATATAAACCATTTTTAAAAATAAAATTATTACTCTGTATAGTTAAAATAATTATCAAATAGAACTAAATGATTACTAATAAGACCTTTCATAATTTGACTAATGATCAAGGCCTGCATGCAGTAAGTCCGACCAACAAATCACTCCCAAGAAGCAAAGAAATGTTTGGTACACTTAAATATTATATAATATCATAAATGGAGGGTAAAGTTGTACACTTAAATATTAAATATTATGTGCGTCTAATCTTTTGTTCTTATATATTCGGTTTTGGAACTTTAGGTAATCAAAGGTTTCTTTATCCCTATAAACTTTCTAGCTCCTAATACACGTCATTATGTTAATTTATTTTATAAGTCAACATAAACATAGATTAGTAGATAAAAAGTCAACATAAGTATACCTCAACTAGCTTAAAATTTCTTTTTATTAATCTGAAGGTTAAAGGTTCAATTTTCTCCCCTACTCTATTGAAAAACAAATAAAACGAATAGATAATGTATCAATTAGCATCTCAAAAATTAATAATTCCTCCTTCCACACGTTATATTTGTTGTCGTAATTAAAATAATAATAATTGTTCTATGAATGTTACATTAATTTTCATACTTAGTATAATATTAAAATTTTCATTGATATGTTGACATTTTTACATTTCTAGGGACCAAATTGATAGCATCGAAAATGTGCTATCTTCCTTCGCTTAATTCGTGTTTGTCCCTAGATTTTACGTGTTTATTTGGTTATTCTATAGGTTTTAAGCATTTGTGAGGTAGAACCAGCGTTTGAACTAAAATGGAGCCAAAACGAGTCAAAATGAAGCTTAATTACATCAACAAAGAAGGAGGGAAGCAAAGTGACCAAAATGCCTAAAGGATGACGCAGCACTGCCAAGCTTGACGCTTTTTTCTAAGAGGCTTTCACGCCTGAATGCAAGAAACGTCGCGGAGCTCCAATGTTTGTAGATAGGTTAAATTACCAATATTTAAGTGTACAAACATTTAAATTTGCATTCACGCTTGAATGCAAGAAACGTCGCGGCGCTCCAATGTTTGTAGATAGGTTAATTACCAATATTTAAGTGTACAAACATTTAAATTTGCATTCACGCCTGAATGCAAGAAACGTCGCGGCGCTCCAATGTTTGTAGATAGGTTAAATTACCAATATTTAAGTGTACAAACATTTAAATTTGTTTTGAAAAAAAAAACATAAAATATTATTTTACTATTAATTAAATAATTTTTGAAGATTTATTTATTAATTTGATTAATTCGTATTTTCTTTTTATAATATCATTCAAAAATATCCCTCGACATTTTAAATTTTGATTAGTACTAAAAAGTTGGGCGGTGAAGTGACATGCAGGTTAGGAACAGTAGACACGGCAAGGCCCTAAGGCTGACTAGACATCGGTTTTATTCTTTTTGGATAAAAGCTGCCGATAATATAATAAAATAAACAATTAATCCACCAAATGCTTTCCAATTTTATTTTGAACTTCAATTCAACCGCCTTTTGGCGGTTTTGTTTGGGACTCAAAACTTTGATTATATTTTTTAAACTCACATATCTTTTATTTCAGGAAAATTATTTTCTTTTTTAAGAAAACATATGTCTTTTATTGTATTAATAGTAACTTTAAATAATAAATACTGATAAAACGATCAGAAATATTTTTTAATATAAAAAAATTAAAAAAGTTTAAATTAGTTTGATAGACAGTAATAAACTACTAGCACTATCTATTAATAATAATCTATGGTAGATTTCTATGAGTGTCTATCATTGATAAACATCTAATATAGTCTATCAATAATATATAATTATCAAAGTCTATTTGTAATTGATTTTGCTATATTTGTAGATTTTGCTATATTTACAATTCTTGAAAAAGAAAATAGGATTATACAGCTAATTATTAATTCTAAAAATATTATATATTACACCTACCTAATACTTATAAAAAAATTTAAACAAATAAATTGGAAACTATTCATTACATACATAAGACAGTTGAAATATTTATCGCAAACTTTAACTTTTAAAATAAAATTAAGTTTTTTATATATTAAATTTTCTAAAATAATTTGGAGAAAAATCAAATTTAACGAAGTTTTAAATGATGTTAAAGTTTATTAAAAGTCAAAACAATAATTGCCATTGTAACACTAAAAATAAAATTAGAAAAAATAACACTAACGGTTGGGTTTTATGCCCTAAAACTCGTAGATTCTAAATGTAATTATTTAACCGTCATTAAATCATTATTAAAAAGTTATTAATGTATTACTAAGCGTTATTGATTATTTTTGTTTGTTTTGTTTTAATAACCCTAAAATCCAATAAACGAACATCATAGGTTGTTTCATGAGTCTTGAACTATATGTGGGGACATATGGAGATCAATGTTCAAGATACAGTCTAAAGGGTCTATAGTATAGGGATAAAGCTGGGTACCTTATCCTGGTGTCGTTCGTGTAGGTGACATGCGAGTGGGAGTATCGTATGCAATGAGTTTACATAAAACCGGACCACGAAATAGCTAGATGTAACTCCATTGACTAGTTAGGTTTCTATTTCAATAGGATGACCTAGGCAACTTAGCCTTAATCTTGAGTATATTATTAAGTCCTCTTCACGAGGGATTGTCCTTTGATTTGTATGGGTGAGAGTGGTCGTTTGCCGACTCAATATGTCTACCATCTTGGAACAAAACCAAGCAAGGAGTTGGGGACATAATTATACAAGATAGAATTCATTCGTTCCCATTTTTAGGGTAAGTAGATAAATGTTCATGGTGTCTCCGGGACTTGAACAAAGGGCCCTACTCTCTCACTGGCCCGAGAGGGGTTTCTGTTTAATGATTTGATTATAAGATCCCTTGCTAGCTCACTATGGACCAATAAGGATCAACTATCTTGAAAGAAAAATTTGAAACGTTCAAATTTATGAAGAAAAACATTAATTGTATTGGATACAATTAATTGCATGATTTATTATAAATTTTATTTGAATGTGATTCCAATTATAACTTTATGATATAGAGAATTAATTTATTTGAATATGCTTTAAATAATTAATTATTTATTTGGATATAATCGATATAGATAAATAAAGAAAGAATTAATTGATTAATTAATTTGAATTGGATTCAAATAATTAGTTATTTAATTTAGATGACATTCAAAATTAAAAAGATTCTAAAAGAAAATAAATAAAAGAAAAATCAATTAATTAATTTAAATTGATTCAAATAATTAATTATTTAATTCGAATGAGATCTAAATCAAGATTCTGCAAAAAATAAATATTTAAATATTTTAAACTATTTAATATGAGATATTATTTGGATAAATATTTATTAATATTTGATATTATTAAATATTTGATTTAAAATCTCCATTTACCGCAATAGGATTAGAGTAGTCTATAGAGTTTTATAAACGTAACCTCTTGAGAGCCTTCATAGAACACACGTTCTAAGAGAATAATCTCTACGATTACTTTAAAAATCTTCCTCTACTAATTCTCCCAATTAAAGAGAAGACTATCGGTTCAAGATTAAAAATTGGCAAAGATATGATACTTAACATTTTTCTTTACTTGTTGTCTTCCACTAGAATTCAATTCCCTTCACCAACATCACCCAAAATTTGAACTCAAAGGCTATCCTAAAGACTGCTACCCCTTCTGACCCACAAAACAAATTAAGCATTTTGATACTTGATATCAAACACAATACATATATCCATGATCAATAATTAATAATATATAGATTACATAAGAAGAGGAAGATAGAAAAATACATTTCAATTTTTATTTTTAATTTAAGCATTCATTTCATAATTTTGTGTATGAGATGTTTTTTGCGGAGTTATTTTTATTTACGTAAATAATTTATTTTTATGATGATTATTTTTTTTCAGAAACTTTTTTATTCAATCTTTCTACATATATTTTTTAATAAACTATAGATTACATTTTATTTTATTATTTTTTAAGTGCGCATGTGTTGTTGGTAGTTTTGGAAAATAGGATTTATGGTTTACTTTTGGATCATACATTTCAATTTTTATTTTTAATTAAAGCATTTATTTTACAATTTTGTGTATGTGACGTTCTCTGTTAAATTATTTTTATTTTAACACTTTTGATAAAAACTTTTTTAAAAAATAAAAACACTTACCTATCTGACAATTTTTTCTCAAAAGTGGTCGTCGTAGTTAACCGTCAAAGGTGATTACCGAAGTTGGTCATTGAAAGTGACCACCGGAATTGAGCAACAAGGAACTAGTGGTGATGATGGCTAAGTGCACTATTGGTGGATATGTATAAAATGTCGGTGACATATAAAGTAGGTCTTTCAAACAATGGGTTGAGTTCATATCTCGACTCATCTCATTTTTTTAAAATAATTTTTTATTATCATTTTATAATCAGTGTGTTGTTATTTTACTTAAAATCTTTGTTAGAAAAATAAAAGCTTAAGTTTCTTTTGGTGAGCAATGTAATCCAATGCCTCACAACTTTTATCATTATAAATATCTATTAAATTAAGTGTTAATAATAAATTAAAAACAGAAGGGTCGGAATGCAACAGTTTTGTGAAATATGAAATCAAGTTAGTAAGTTAGTTATACCTTTGTTAACTTCCTAAAAGTTTTGAAGATCACAAAAAATTTATTTTGAATTTTTTTGAATTCTTTTTAAAACAAAGTAATTAAAAAAAATTAATGATAGAAAAAATAACCTTTTAAAATCAAATCTTCAAGACAACAAAAATGAAAGTACCTATATTTTTTTAATCAGAACATTAAAAACTATAAAGTGTAACATAATTCTTCAAAAAAAAGTGATAAAGATATAATTAATACAATTTTAATACATTTAAAGAGGTTAGGTGAATGGAATATGAAGAGCTATACATCTACATAAATTATTCAAATTAACATTTTTTCTAATTATATAATATAAACGTTTTGAAATTTCAGATTCTCTATAACTTTTTCATTCTTTTCCACTCTAGTTTTTTCATTGTTTACTTTCACAATAATAATTTGAAAGTTTTATGGTAAGAAAATTTAAAAGAAAAATAAAAAATAAATTTAAGCGCTGCCAATAATTAAGAAAACAATTAAATATTTTTTGATGATGGAGTAAATGATAAAATATTAACAAATTAAAAATACATAAATTAATTTAAATACCATTTCTATCCTTATAAAATTCCTAACTATTTGTTTAAACACCAGGACTAATTTGCCCTACTTGTACATAATTTTAATTAACTTTATTATGAGTAACAATTAGTTCTACTATTATATTTTTTGCAATTACACTCTTTTATTACTTTATAAATTTTCATTATAATTTTTTTTATTGTTGGTTTATAAATTTTAATTTTCAATCTTTCTTCTTCGATTATTAAATTTTATGGACTTTAATTTATTTGAATTATTTAAATTCATTATAAATAATGTAAATAATTATATATAAATTTTTTTTGCCCTGCTCCTTCCTTCTTTTAATAAAAAAGCTTATTTCAAGTTTTTTAATTAATGAAAGGTTGAGTGGTGATTTATAGGCAATAATTGCTCTTTCATTTTTAAAATTATTTAACTATTGAAATACCATTGTCAATTATAATTAAGAGAATATGAAAAGATAGATTATGAAAAACTTTGAACATTCAAAGTTTTCTTAATTAATTTCTAAAAAAAAAAAATATGATTTATGATTTTACATTTCATGCCCACGTGAATAATTAATTTATTTATAATTTTTAAGAGCCAATTTAAAGTAATAATGAACTAATGGTTATTTAATTAGTTAGTATTGAATAATAATGTGAAAAATTAGAATTTGAAGAATTATAATATAAATAGCTTGAATTTATTAAAAATTATTCCTTCATCATGATTTATTTTTAATTATAATCAATAATAAAAAAATCAAGGTTTTTGGAATTTCAAGAGTTTTGTTACTCTTTATTTTCTATATTTATATAAAGATCAATTTTGTACTCATTTTCCACAAAAGTTCAAATCTTTTGAGGAAAATAGTTTTTTTTTTTTTTTCACATTCAGTATTTTTCTTGTTTTTTCTTTATACTTTTTTGTTGGATTGCTTGTTTCCCCTTATAACTTCATTTTGTAAATACTTTTGACTTATATTATAATAATGAGAATGAAAACTATTATTAACATAAACCAAGGAAAAAGCCACGGAAGCGGTCTTGCTTAATAATTATATGCCTAATATTTTTCTAAAGTTTAAAATATTAAACCAATCTCCAAAATTTTGTTTAATAAGGTTATGACATGTTTAACACTATTCAAAAATTTAGGAAATAAATTATTTATTTATTTTTATTTTTAGGATAAAATAACAAAACAAACAAGCTAAAATTTGATTGGTAAGCAATTTAAATTCAGTTTTATGTTCACAAATTTACTGAGTTCAACGAATTCATGTTTGGTAGGTCGTATGAATTTTATTTTTGAAAATTATTTTCAGATTTCGTAATCCAAATAGTCTCACATTTTGAAAACAACATTTTTTTTTTTTGTTTTTCAAATTTTGAAATGCATAATTATATTAAAAAATAAATAAATAAAAACAACAAATTTAGCCTTTCATGCTATTAACTCAATTATTTTTGCTAAATTAAAATATGTATTCATAAAATAATTAATAATAGCTTATATTCAATCTAATATTTAGGGAATAACTATAACTGGTTTTATGGTGTTGAAAAAAAAAATTGTTTTAGGGTTTATAAATATATTACCAAACATATTTTAAAAATAGTTCAAATTAAATTTTAATTTATAATCTATTTTTAAATTATAAATTTAATTTACCAAACATATTTTCTTTAAATCCATGTTTTCAAGATTCTATTTTTAAATTGCATACCAAACAAGTCCTAAATGATTATATCACGAGTCACCCGCGTTGAAAATCATTCAATATAAAGACCATTATGATACTTACAAACCTAAGAAAAAATTAAATATTTATTATTATATCTAAAATCACTTTAATTGTTTCCAAATATGAAATGTATTCTAAATATACTTTTTTCTATTGTCTCAAAATTTTATTCATCAATTTTCTTTTATAAAATTTATTATTCTCAATCTTTTTATAAAATAAGTTGATTAAACAAAATGAAATGAAATTTAAAACATATAAAATTTTACATAATTAATTATAAAATAGTAGTATGAAAATAGTTGAATTAATAACTATATACTAATTTAAATTAAAATGTACTGGACATTCATTTTTATTACAATAATACTAAATTGAATTATTTTAGAATTTGTGTGTAATGAGTGAACAAATTTAAAAAAAATTAGTGACAAATTAATAAGACCAACTTAAAAATAGATAAATTAAGAGCTCGTTTGGGGATGGGGGTTGGTTTGGAATGATTTGGGCTGGAATTAAAAATCTATGTTTGGGGAATAGGTTTTGGGGTTGGTTTGGATTACAAAACCAACCCCAAACCCACACTCATTCCAAATCCCTCTGATTCCCACCGATTTTCCTTTGTTTTCCGCTGGTTCCCACACTTCACTCTGCACGATGCCCTCACTCCTCCCGATTTCTCTTTTCCCACTCTCTCTTCTGTTGCCCCTTCTTCCTCATTCAATTCCACCGACTCTCTCACTTCTCTCTGCTGCCCTTCGTCTTCCTCATTCATTCGCCCGACTCCCTTCTCTCATCGTCTCTCATCTGTCGCCTCTTCTTCCTCATTCAATGCTACCCACTCTCCCACTTCTCTCTTCTGCCCTTCGTCTTCCTCATTCATTCTTCTGACTCCCTTCTCTCATCCTCTCTCATCTGTCGCCTCTTCTTCCTCGTTCAATGCTACCGACTCTCCCACTTCTCTCTTCTTCTCTTCGTCATCCTCATTCACTCTTTGCTCTGAAGTGTTAATCAATGCTTCAGAGGGGACGTCGAAGCCCTCCCTTGCCTCTCTAACTGCAGGAATGGTGGCTCTTACTGCCGTCGATTACTTGGTAGGTGGTCCCGTTACGCCGATTTGGGGTTTGGCAGGGAGGGCTCCTCCCTACCTACCAAGTGAGTTACGAATCTCTTCTTTCATTTTTTGTTTCATCTCCGGTTGGGGTTGCATGTTCACCAATCTGTTTGATGTGATTGCGTGTCTATAGATCTGTGGTTTTTTTTTCATCTTCCAATGTTGCATGTTCATAGATTTGTTCGATTTTGTTTTTTTCGACATTTGGCCGAGATTGATTGCAAATCTGTGTTCCATTTTTTTCCTCAAAAATATGTTGTTTTATAATTTTTTCCTCTTCTGATTTTATTGCATGTTTATAGATCTATGGTTTAATCTTTTTTCCTTTATGTTTGGATGGATTTGCATATTTATAATACGTTAACCATTTTTTTCCTCTTGGAGTTGCATGTTCTTAGATTTGTTCGATTTTTTTTTCATCTTTAGGTGAGATTGACAGATTTGTTACGTCCATAACCTTTTTTCCTCTTTTGATTATGTTGCATGTTTATAGATCCATGGTTACAAATTTTTTTTTTGTCATGTTCGGATGGATGGGTTTGCATTTTTATTCTCCGCTTTTTTCATTTTTTTCATATTCTTGTTCGTTCTTTTTTCATCTTCTGGTGAGCTTCATTGTAGATCTGTTCCTTCCATTTTTTCTCCCTCTTCTGATTGTATTGCATGTTTACGAAAATATGGTTTAATGTTTTTTCCTTGTTTTGGTGGGTTTCCATTTTTTACTCTGTCTTTTTTTTTTTTTTTCATCTTCTATGGTTGCAATGCTTATACATTTGTTTGATTTTTATTTTTCATCGTCGGGTGAGATTGCATAATTCTTTTTTTTTTTTCCGTATTCGGTTTGCTTTCGATTGTTTGTTGGCCGATGATGAGGATTTTACCGATTTTCATTCAAATTGTATTAACAAGATAATTTTATCTTCTCGATTACCATTTCGAATTCTACAATTTTCATCTTACGTTTTCAAATAAATATAGTGGTAGTTTTCTTTGAAGCATGTTGTATTTTATCTATGTTTTTAATCTATTGACTGGTTCACTTTCAATTTTTTAACTAAAATTGATTTTTATCTCGTTTTTTTTTTCCCACACCTAAGGCCATTATTTCAAAAGAAAAAATCCATTGTTTAATTATAACTTGTCATTGTAACTGATTCGTCGGCTATTTGGGTCCATTCTAACCAATTCAATTGGATCATAATTATTCTTTTTTTTTTTTATTATTATGTTATTATATGTTGATTGGTGGTTTATTAAATTGATGTCACTTTCATTAAAAATGTGTATTGTTCCT
Source organism: Citrullus colocynthis (assembly GCA_031780015.1). Lineage (NCBI taxonomy): Eukaryota > Viridiplantae > Streptophyta > Magnoliopsida > Cucurbitales > Cucurbitaceae > Citrullus > Citrullus colocynthis. Next base: position 173,235 of record QLSR01000283.1, read on the forward strand.
TCTTTTAATTGAGTGGTTGGGATGTTTAAACATCATTAACTTCATGCTTATATATACGCGTCATTCCCCTATTCTTAAACACATACCATTTCAAAATGGAAACTTCATCACTGTCCAGTGGTAAGTCCCCTTGAAGCCCAACCTTTTTTTTCCTTACGTTCTGAATTTGTTTTCATCTCAATTTGTTCTCAATTTTTTTTTTACTTCCCTGTTTCATGTGATGGTAGATTTGTTATTTCTTCTCTACCCCATTTGCTTGATTGTTCAACCAATTGATAGGTCTGTTTTCAAAGGGTACATACATATGCTTCGTTCTTTTCTCTTGTTCTGTCTTTTTGTTTTTTTTTTTTTTTCCATATGTTTGTAATCTTTACTTATCAATTTTCCTTTTTTTTTGTCAATGTAGGGTGGAAACGAACATCTAACCTACCCTATCCAATCTTCATAACTCATTTGTACTACCCTCATTTTTTTTAAGTACATCTTACTTGTAGAACTGGATGTTTAAAAATTGTATGTTGTCGTATTTTGTTTGAAATGCTTGTGTATAATTTCTTTGGTTTCACCTCTGTTGTGTAAAGAACAAACTTAAGAAATAATATGTGTATTTTACATATTTTATTATTAATCAATGAATTTGAAGTGTATATTTTAGTTTCTGGGCTCTATTATGCAATTTTCTTTTATTTTAGGTAAAACACATCTTAGGAATAAGATCAAATATTTGTATTCAAAATATATATATAAAAAAAAAAAACAGTCAAGAACAACATAATTTTTTTAAGTGAACTTCGAAAATTCCTTTCAACTAATTCATGAAAGCATAAAAGAAAGAAACAAAAAAGACCAATTCGATTCTCAATCTTATTTGAAAAATTAGTACATAAACGATTTTTTAATTTCAAAGTATAAGGTATAATTTATAATTAAAATCCAAATGTTTTAAAAGAAAAAAAAAATAAACAAAAAAAAGCATATTTTATAATTAAAATCTAAATGTTTGGTACTGTACGTAATAAGGGTACTTTAACTAAATTTCAATGCCATTTATATAATTAAGAATTCAATGTTTTGTACTTTACAAAAATTTGTACTCAAACAAATTTTCAATCCCATTTTATAAGTAATATCCAATGGTTCCTAGTTTACAAAAAATTGATATTTAAACAAAATTTCAATGTGATTTTATAATTAAAAATCAATGTTTCCTAGTTTACAAAAATTGGTACTCAAACAATTTTTCATATCCATTTCTATAATTAAAATCAAACATTTCCTACCTTAGTAAAATTGGTACTTAAACAATTTTTCATATCCATTTCTATAATTAAAATCAAACATTTCCTACCTTAGTAAAATTGGTACTTAAACAATTTTTCAAACCCATTTCTATAATTAAAATCCAACATTTCCTACTTTACTAAAATTGGTACTTAAACAATTTTTCAATGCTATCTTGTAATTAGAACATATTTGGACGAATGAAGAGGACAGAATCCTGGTGGAGTGTTTGGTCCAATGTGTACAATCTGGACACTGTCGAGCTGATAACGGGACTTTTCGACTTGGCTTCCTAACAAACGTACTACAGATGATGCAACAAAGGATTCCAGGGGCTTCCATACAGGTAAGCCCAAATTTAGAGTCCAGGGTCAGGATGTTGAAGAGACAGTATAGCATGATTGCTGAAATGTTGAGCCTAGGATGTAGTGGGTTCGGTTGGAATGTGGAGCGCAAATGTGTTGACTGTGAGCCGGAGATATTTGACGCTTGGGTCAAGGTAATCCACAATTTTTCTATTTATTTAGGTTGTTTTAAATATGTTTTAGCCATAACATAACACATTTCATCTTTAACAGAGTCATAAGAGTGAAAAAGGATTGCGCCATAAGTTATTTCCATTCTATGACGACTTAGCCATTGTATTTGGCAAACATAGAGCAACATGGAGTCGTGCCACTACCACTGTAGAGCTCGAGTCTGAACCTGTAGTGGAAGAGGAGAACAAGGACATCTTGAATAACTAGTCCCTGGACTTTGAAAACTTCTATATTCCTGATCCACCATTCGCCAGCTCACCCACATCAGAGGACCTTCCAACTACCCTAGTAGTAAAGGGTCTGAGAGTAGCATGTCAGCAAGAAGTAGGAGGTCCCGAAGTTCCTCAATTGGAGAGTATAGCGAGGTGATACGAAAGAGCTTCCAACTTCTAACGAAGTCCATTGACGACATTTGACCTATTGTGAACAATGACCTGGCAAGGCGTCATGGTTGAGAACTCTACGCCGAGCTACAATTAATCTCTAGTCTATCAATCCAAGATGACTTGACTATTGTACGGTCATTACTTGCAGATCCAATACTGTTAAGCCACTTCGTGGACTTCCCACCACAGTGAAAGTATGATTATTGCATGTAAGTCCTCGGGTGATCATGGGATTCAGCACCACGACTCTGCTTTTTTTGTACCCTGAATTTGTTTGACTATTTCTTCTTTCAATTGCAACCCAAGTTATCTTATGTTTAATGAATCTTATCTTTCCGTGATTTTATTTGTAATTTGACTACGAGTAATTGTTTATCTAATTTTAATTTTCTATGGTAGACCTTTTGTTATCCGAAATTATTTTACTTTAAATTATAATATAGTATGATAGTCGAATTTTGTACAGTCTGACTGGGTAAACAGTCAAAATAATATTTAAAAAAACCCACCCAAACCCAACCCTGCAATTCAAACACTGGAATAAGAAACACAACCAACCCAACCTTGCACTCCAAACACCATAATCAGATTTTCAGGCATATGATTTCAGACAACAAAATCTATCGTAATCAAATTTTCAATAATTTGATTACAATCCGACTCCTTAAACACTCCTAAATGAATAGAGGTTTTTTTAAAAAATAAATTTGTATTAAAATAGAAATTTGGACATTTTGGGAGTGTTGCAGCGTGTCACAATCACTTACTTTCGAATACAGGACAGGCGATTGTGCGGCATTGCTCTAACCCGACGAGCAAGTCAGCCGTAAAAAAAAGCGGGTCGCGGGCAAACTCGGGGTATGATGTAGCCTCTACTCGCGTTTTGAGAGAAAATGGTTTTATAAAATGAGAGAGAGGGAAAACTTTGAAAACATTATTGAATAAAGCATTGAGGACTGACAATTGCAAGAAAGCTTGTTTGCAAAGAGTACGACAATACTTGATCGGGGAGTCAACTAGTGGGTCAGTACAAGCAAAAACTAGTCTGCCAGCCTTGCATATCAAAACTGGCGAAATGTCAAAACAACGTGAAAATGAAAACAACTTCCTAAGCTACTTACAAGGCATAAATATAAGATGGTTGAGGGTGATTTGGACATGCAGCCATAGGCAAACACTCCCTGGACAAGTATGCTCAAGACACAACGTACGGAGGTGACATAGACCAAGGAAAAAGCCACGGAAGCAGTCTTGGGTATTCGCAACTTGCAATTCTCACCCAAGAGTAAATATTAAAATTAATAAATAAACCAACAAGAAAACGGCCTCCAAAACGTGCGGTAAGGACTGAGTCGTACAATATGGAATATACTTTTAATTTTTTAATTTTTTAATTTGAAAAAAGGCGCAATGCGGGAGTGCCTTCCCAGCCACAAATACCTACAAGTGCCACTTTCATGCGATACGTGTCATCACCAAATTTTTAATTTTCTTTTTCATTTATTTTGATTTTTCTCAGGCTGTAAACCTAGCCCCTGGAAAAAAATTTAAAAAAAAAAAAAAAAAAAAAAAAAAAAAAAAAAAAAAAA
>QLSR01000283.1:182087-239444 GCA_031780015.1 Citrullus colocynthis
AAAAAAAAAAAAAAAAAAAAAAAAAAAAAAAAAACCGTAAAGATTATTTTGATCCATCTGACAGATAGCCCGTCTATGCATTACATCATCAAGTTGTATAAAGCATTCCAAACTGTCTTTCTTTACATAGAAAGAAAAACCACACGGTGTCTTCATGATCTCTTGGAAATATCAACTAATTCTGAATTTAAGTTGAGAGAAAAGAATAAAGGTTTTAAGAGGGGAAGATTTCTATCACACAATTTACTTCTGTCACACCCTATTAGAAATGACGGGAGACCCACAAACATCCAAAGAATATAAGAGTATAATGCTCATTCTTTCACTTTTAGAGAGTGAAACTTTCGTGAAGGTTGTAATCATTAAGTTTATTGTCTCGATCGGGCCTTGGTGGCTTAGATCACTTGTATTTATCAACTAGGCATACTTTTTGGTTTAGAGCCTTCTCTTTTGTAGTTATTTGGTTCCCTCTGTGCCCTTTTAAATATTATTTCAGATTCCACAGCTTTATTTATTTCTTTCTTTTAAAAGAGCACTAGTTTTTATTTATTTATTTCTTTTAAAAGAGCACTAGTTTTAGCCGAACATTCATAATTCTAAATCACATTCACCTGTAGTGTCACTACAATACACGAGTTTAGTTGAGTTAGATCCAATGTATGCTGACTTGGTTTGAATCAAAAATTTCCTTTAAAAATTCATGAATCAAACTGACCCACCGAGCAAAACAATGAATCACCAAACACAAAAAGAGCCAATGAATGAATATCAAGTTGATCATTAGGGAACGTTTGAACAGACCATAACAAATAAACTAATTTCAACTATAAACATGATCATCAAAATCTTCATCTCTACACAAATTTGACATCTCTACACAAATTTGACGATGTCATGTTCTCTTTATTTTTCCTCCATTAGTTGTCCTAAAAAATTAAGATCCATTTTCTTAATATGTCCCCTTTTATGCATTAAACCCAATTGTATTGACTTGCACTCAAAATCTCTATGTACCTGAAGGATATGGTTTTAGAGATTGGAGAATGGAAGAAGGAAAGTAAAAGGAAAAATAGAGAAGTATTAGATCATAGGAGAGGTGCAGATAGGTTTCTATCCATACACCAAGCATAAAACATTTTTTAACCTTTTCTTTAGGGCTTAATGGTATTAAATACAACTTTTAAAACTTCAAGGAAATTTTTGAAATATGATACAACTCCATCCGCAAGAGTACTTTTTAATTGTTTTTTAAAGTTTAAGAGTGTTAACAAAAACTTACAAGTTTGACTTGCACTCAAAATCTCTCTGTCCCTAGTGATTCTATTATTTTCCTTTCTTCATACTATAACCTATATATTTTAATGAAGGAGATGGTTTTAGAGATTGGAAAATGGAAGAAAGAAAGTAAAAGGAAAAATAGAGAAGTGTTATAGATCATAGGTTGAAGCATAGAAGAGGTGCAGATAAATGGTTTCTATCCATATACCAAGCATAAAACATTTTACATTTTCTAACCTTTTCTTTAGAACTTCAGGAAAATTTTTGAAATATGATACTAACAATTCTATCAGCAAGAGTACTTTTTAATTGTTTTTTAAAGTTCAAGAGTATTAACAAAACTTATAAGTTTATGAGTATTTTCTATTATTTAAACATTAAAAGGTAATTGATCCTTTGATTTAGTACACAATCTAGAAAGAAGAAAAATAAATAAATAGTCTAGGCCTAGGGACCTTGTGATTTCTTTCAAGCCACAATCTTTTTAAAGAATATATACTCCATGGAGAATGTCACAGGGGTTCTATAGCTTATCTGGAAATCAGAAATAGCTTTGTTAGTAATTAGAAAGAAGAAAAAGAAAAAGTCACCTACTAAGAAGTATAAATATGGTTGTGAGACATGAAATACAACACATAGACATGGGGATACATCATTTTCTAGAAATCTAGCACACAACAAAACAATGACATATTTATTAAATTATACCGTTTTAAAAATGTATATCATTTAAGTAAATGGATCGATGTATTTATATGGTTAAAAAATTTAGTTTAATGTATTTCACACTTGAAATTAATTTCATATATGTATCTTTTTAGTTTACTCAACAAATGTTCTATGCATAGCTAACACATTTGTTGTATTAACAAGTGTCCAATACAAGTCCAACAAGTGTTGGAATGCCCAAATATCTGACACGTGTTGGACACATACACGCTAGCTAAACCTCGTTTGGTCGTCTCTCGATGGAAAACCCCGTCTTCTTGAAATTAATTTCATATATGTATCTTTTTAGTTTACTCTACAAATGTTCTATGCATAGCAAACACATTTGTTGTATTAACAAGTGTCCAATACAAGTCCAACAAGTGTTGGAATGCCCAAATATCTGACACGTGTTGGACACATACACGCTAGCTAAACCTCGTTTGGTCGTCTCTCAATGGAAAACCCCGTCTTCTTAATTTTTTTTCATCATGGCTTTTGTTTCCGTGGATATCATTTTAATTTTTCATTTGTTTCCATCTTGGTTTCTTTATCATCGATTCCTTAGCTTGTCGCCAACCTTTCTTCTCCGTTGTCTTTCTCCATCATTTCCTTGTACGGTCGTTGGGATTTTTCCTCCCCTTTAGTTATGCTCATTGTTTTTTATTCTTTTGGTTGAAGTTTTGTTTGTTCATTTTAGCTTGTTGACTCTATGGCATAATTGGATTTGGTTCTTGATTAGGTTTGTCTTCTATTTATTTGGGTTCACCGTTTAACGAGAAGCGTTCATGGATTCTATAAGTTGTTGTGTTAATAATCGATACTTTTGCATTTAGTATGAAGATAGAATCTTCCATGTCAAAGAAATAGACCAAATTGTGCACTCCCCACTCCTTATCACGGTTGAAGTGTCTGAAACTTCTTTATTAGAATTGATGCTTTTCCTGTCTTATTAGCATTTTCTCAAGGAAGATAATGATGATCTTGGAGTTGCTCATTTATCAAAATCCAAGTCTTCCTCTAGTTGGAACATTGAATATGTGGTTTGGCCACCCACCGAGGACGTAAATGGACTCAAGTGCCTAACCTATCTTTTGGGAGATGTTAAAAGATTATGATGTAGTAGGTATTAGGGTATATTGGACTATCTTGGTTAAATTCTTAATTAAGATTAGGATTAAGTTAGTTTTATTAGGTTCAAGACTCAATCACTTGCTGCCGTTACTCTTCAGTTTTCTGTTGAGGTCTATCCTGTGGAGGTACTCAAATTGGATCAGTGACCGATTTCTAGGTTTCGTCGTAAACCTAATTGGTTACTTTCAATTACGTAAATCAATAGTTCAAACCGCACTCAAAGGTAGGGCATTTCCCATTTTTATAGGATAATTTCTTTTCCAATTCTCTATAAATAGGATTAGGATTAGTTTACTTTCCAATTCTTGGTTGACGCTTAGTGGATTATTGTTTGGTCGTCTCTCAATGGAAAACCCCGTCTTACTTAATTTTTTTCATCATGGCTTTTGTTTCCGTGGATATCATTTTAATTTTTCATTTGTTTCCATCTTGGTTTCTTTATCATCGATTCCTTAGCTTGTCGCCGACCTTTCTTCTCCGTTGTCTTTCTCCATCATTTCCTTGTACGGTCGTTGGGATTTTTCCTCCCCTTTAGTTATGCTCATTGTTTTTTATTCTTTTGGTTGAAGTTTTGTTTGTTCATTTTAGCTTGTTGACTCTATGGCATAATTGGATTTGGTTCTTGATTAGGTTTGTCTTCTATTCATTTGGGTTCACCGTTTAACGAGAAGCGTTCATGGATTCTATAAGTTGTTGTGTTAATAATCGATACTTTTGCATTTAGTATGAAGATAGAATCTTCCATGTCAAAGAAATAGACCAAATTGTGCACTCCCCACTCCTTATCACGGTTGAAGTGTCCGAAACTTCTTTATTAGAATTGATGCTTTTCCTGTCTTATTAGCATTTTCTCAAGGAAGATAATGATGATCTTGGAGTTGCTCATTTATCAAAATCCAAGTCTTCCTCTAGTTGGAACATTGAATATGTGGTTTGGCCACCCACCGAGGACGTAAATGGACTCAAGTGCCTAACCTATCTTTTGGGAGATGTTAAAAGATTATGATGTAGTAGGTATTAGGGTATATTGGACTATCTTGGTTAAATTCTTAATTAAGATTAGGATTAAGTTAGTTTTATTAGGTTCAAGACTCAATCACTTGCTGCCGTTACTCTTCAGTTTTCTGTTGAGGTCTATCCTGTGGAGGTACTCAAATTGGATCAGTGACCGATTTCTAGGTTTCGTCGTAAACCTAATTGGTTACTTCCAATTACGTAAATCAATAGTTCAAACCGCACTCAAAGGTAGGGCATTTCCCATTTTTATAGGATAATTTCCTTTCCAATTCTCTATAAATAGGATTAGGATTAGTTTACTTTCCAATTCTTGGTTGACACTTAGTGGATTATTGACCAATCTTATCAGTTCCAATTTTAGCTTTTCTATAGCTTGCTGCAGCCCGACGATTGGGTTCTGCGTTATCATTTTGTCCATTAAACCGCCCACTAAAATTTCCAAATTGCCAAGTCTTCAATTCGCGGTTTGAGGAGATGTGGAGAAGGATGCTTCTGCATCACGAGTTTGAAGGTTGGGAAGCTTGTTGGCGTTCTTGATCACCATCAGGCCCTTTCACGAAGGCACTCTAATACCAAATTGACATAGACTATGAATCTTGGAGAATTCTCGAAGGAAAGTCTTATTCATTCATTGTCCATACATGAGGGAAGACTCCTATTTATAGAGTTTTAATACAAGTGAGGTAAAAAGGAAATTAACCTAGACCTATTACTGAATTACCCAATTTAGTCCTATTCTACTTTCAAACAATTAGTTAAGGGGGTAGCAATAGAACCATAAGTTCTTATTAATCTTCCTATGAAATGAAGCTAAGCCAAGAAATGATTGGCCAGTTTTGGATGGCTGCAACTTTAAGAGGATCGACCTGAATTCCTTCAGCATTGATAAGAAAATCAAGAAAAGAAATTTTCTTAATTAGAAAAAAACATTTCTTTGAGTTAATTACTAAATTGGGTATTAAGGGTAGAAAAAACATCTTGTCAATAAGAGAGATGGCCCTTAGTTGTCTTGCAGTAAATTAGGATGTCATCAAAGTTGATGACAACAAACTTGTTAAGAAATGGTGTAAATATTAGATTCATTAATCTCGTAAATGTATTGGGGGCGTTTGATAAGCCGAATGGCATTATCAACCATTCAAATAGACCCTCAATTGTTTTAAATGCAGTTTTCCATTCATCCCCGAGTCGAATGCCTATGTAGATCTATTTTAGGAAATACTTGAACACCAGCTGGTTGTTCTAAATGGTCATTGATTCTTGGTATAGGAAAGTGATATATGACCTATTCGGTTTATTACTCTACTGTCAAATACATAAACGCCAATTGCCATCCTTTTAAGGTGCTAAAAGGGCAGGTACAACACGTGGACTAAAGCTAGGTTGGATGTTATTTTTTTCTTTTCCACCTTTTGGTACTCCGAGGGGCTCACATCTTATAATATGGGAGGTGGGCTTGTGATGCACTAGGTACTAGGGGTGTACATCGGTCGGACGGTGTCGGTTTTGGGCGAAAACCAACACCGAAGAATGGTTGAAATTCGACCCTCGGTCGGTCGGTTTTTTCTTTTCTTTAGCACTTCCTTCTTCATGGATAAAAATATAAAAATCTTCCTTCTTCATGGAATTGTCACTTGTGGATATGGAAAATAAAAAATAAATAAATTTGATTTTTCTTTTCTTTTTCTTTTTTATGGCTTCGCTTCTTTAGAACTTCCTTCTTCATGGAATTGTCACTTGTGGATATGGAAAATAAATAAATTCTTGAAAAAAAAGGAAAAAAAAAAAGTGAGAAAAAAACCTATTACACACTATGGTCAATCGGTCGGTCGAGGTGGCAGTTTTTTGGTGGAAAAACCGACTACCGACCAAACATGGCACATCCCCGACCGATCATGGTCAATTTGGTCAGTTTTAGTTGGTCGGATCGGTTTCGGTGCCTTCATGTACACCCCCTACTAGGTACAAGGTCTATATTGTGTTGGAGGCCTCTTAAGGGGGGTAGGCCATCAAGTATTGTAGGGAGCTAAAGAAAGTTTTCTGAAAAAGAAAAATTTCAACCCTGCTGACTATAGAGGTTGTTAGAAAAGGATATGTGGATAGGTCTTTCACAAGTAAAGCTAAATTGAAAGTTGATGCTTCTACTATGGCTTGTTTATGAGGACAATAGGGAAAAGACTTTTATTGGTCACTGTATCACCAACTCTTTTAATCCATCCTACCTTACATGCTTTTGGATGGGGATCCACTTTGAGTTTCAAAGCGTGCACCAACTTTTTGGATACCATATTCTCACTGCTTTCGCTATTCCACAATGATATTGCAAATTTTACCTTGAATAGTACAACGAGTGGGAAAAAGTGAGTGTCTCTCGAATAGTACGAGTGGGAAAAAGTGAGTGTCTCTAAGGGTGGTTGGTCTTGTTATGGGTTAAAAGCATCCTTTGGATTACACAGGACAATTCTTCCCAATCATCAGGGTTGATAAACTCCACATTCTCGTTGTCTTCTTGTTCATCTTCCTCTTCAACATTAGATTCTTGGATTGTTAAGTTTCTTCTTTGAGGACAATTGTTGGATAAATGTCCCATTTGTCCACACCTAAAACACTTACCCAAATTAGATATGTTGTATGGATTTGAATTTTTATTTTGAAATGCACCAGAACTTCCCTTTTGATCATTTCCTTGTTTCGGGTTGGTCTCTTTGGGCTTTGCTAAAGAAGAGCTTGTCGTTTTTTGATTCGTTGTGTTATCCCAATTGTTTTTCCTTGCTTGTCCCAGTGGTTTCTCCTAGTTGTTCTTTCTTCCTGACCACTTTTTTTGTTTTTGAGTTTCGTCCTCCTCAATTCTTGTTGCCACCGAAACCACTTCTAAAAGACTGGCCATTGGGTGAAGATGTACCCTCTCCTTTATGTCTTGTCAAAGACCCTCAAGAAATCGAGCTATCTGTTGGTCCTCACTCTCAGCTAAGTTGTTTCTAGCACTTAAAATGCTGGAATTTTTTCGTGTATTCCTCAATACTTCTTGTTTGTTTGGAGTGTTGGAATTGATTGTAAATCAATCTTTAATAGTATCAGCAAGAATCTCTTTTCAATGGTTTCAGCATCTTAGGCCAACTTTGGATCAGGGCTTTGCCATATAATTTCCTATTTGCTTAAAGTTGATCCCACCAAGCGGATACTCCACTTTTAAGCTTAAAAGACACGAGTTTTACTTTACAGTCTTCAAGATTATCCATGTATTTGAAGAAGCTTTCTACTTCTTATACCTAGTCAAAAAAACTTTATTCATTTGTCCATTGTAAGTAGGAAGATCAATATTCATTCTGTAGTCAGATTCTTGTCTCCAAGGTGGTTCACTTGGGTTTCTTCTATAGTCTAGCCATTCTTGACTGAATTCTTGGTCGTTAGATCTATAATCTTGATCTTGTGGTCCGTAAGGTTGATATTTTGGAACATAATTCCTGTGATATTCTTCGTCCCTTGAAGAATTAGTCATATCCCAATAGATTTTGGGGCATTGACCTAGCTTGTTGCTGGAAACGGGGAGGCGCACGTCTTTGTTCTAACATTCCTTGTTGTGCAAATCTTGGTGGAGCCCTCGGTTGATCGTGAATTCTCTTTGCAATAGGGTTTATTCTATCAAATTTCTTACCTTGTAGTTGTCCCCTGTTTTCTTGTAAATCTTGGACCTCGACTTCATCTTCTTGAATCTTGACCTTGTCTTTTACCAATCTCTTTGATTAGGTGATCTAGGGCTTGTCGCATGTCCAACATAGAATTTCCCATCGCCATGAAGTTATCATTTAAGATGCCGATTGGGTTTCGACTTGTATCATCTAGTGGTTCATGAATTGAGGTGAAGAAGATGCTTCTGCATCAGAAGGATTGGGAAGGTCGTCGGGTTTGCTAGAGTTTTTTTTCCTGTCATCAGGTCCTACTCATGAAGGAGCTCTAATACCAGTCGGTGAAATTCAAATTCTTGGAGTTTATGATTGTTTAGAAAATGAGATAATACTTGCCTTTATTGATTCAAAACATTAACTGTTTATACACGAAGAGGCATGACAACTGACAAAGAAGTTAAAGAATAATGCTAAAATAACATATTCGAATGCCTATATCAATTAGTTTGGATTAGTTTGGATTAGTTTCCCTGTTTATTAGTTTGAATTAGTTTCTTTTATTAATTAGAATTAGTATTCGTTTGCTTTCCAATTCTCTATAAATAGAAAATTTGTCTTATCCTTTAGGCTATATCAGATTATCTTAAAGTTTGAAATTATGATCCAACATGTAAGGACTATTCCGAATCCGCCATCAATTAAAGTTAAATCCTTCAACAGGACCTATGATTCGTTCTAGGTTGGAAAGGCCAACGAAGTGGTTTCCTTGGATGTTAACCATTTATTGGTTGCATCCTAATTATTTGCATAAAATGTCGATATCAATACAACATCATTAGAAGAGTATTTCGAAGTCCTTATTTATTTAAATTCAATCCATTTTTCTGACAAAGCGTCGATTCAATTCGATAAAAGAGTTTTACCTTCGGTGCAGTGGTCCAACAAGAGGTACGATGGATGGATCTCGATTAAGAACATGCCATTATGTCCATATTGGACATGTCAAACTTCCAAAGCAATAGTAGGATATTTTCAAAAGGATATGTTGAACTTCCGAAGAAATCATAGAATATTTTGAAAGTTTGGTAATCATATATTCCAACACTTTGAACTTAATTGATTGTAAGGATAAAATACTAGGGAATACCTTTCTACGTTATGAGCATATTTCTCCCTTGACGACTTTACTTGAACATGATATGTTTTATAGGTTGTAAAATTGTGTCCTTGAGTTATAAGGAGACAAAGATATTTTTATTTTAGATCCTCCCTACATTATCCAACATGAATTGTGACTAAGTGATTTCACTAAGACTTTGGACCTTTTAAGATTGCTTAAGATTATGGACGAGGTCTGTCCCAAATGATTAAAAACTGGACGATGGTTTCTTTAAGTTTGCATTTAATTATCTATTGTCTATTAAAGTCTTTAAAGTATTATCAAAGTAGAAGTGATGCTTCCTTGAGTTCTAAGGAGACAGATATTTCTCTTTTAGACCCTCCATACACAGATATTTCTCTTTTAGACCTCCATACGTTATCAACGTGAATGGTCACTAATTGATTTCACTACCTTTGGACCTTTTTAGATTGCATAAGATCATGGATTAGAAGTATTATCAAAGTAGCAGTGATGCCCAAGGGAAAATACACCTTAAATTGTAGAAAAGCAGAGTCTCAGATTTATTATGTAGAAAATAGATCATATAATCCTAAAGAAAACATGAACAAAGCTAATATTATACTTAAATTCATTTGAACAAACGGTTGCAGCAGGACCTCATGAATCAGCCTCAATTAATTGTAAAGGTAATGTATAAAGGTAGAAGATAAAGCAAATGACAATCTATATATCTTTCCAACAGAACATGAATGAAATACTCTTTTGTTTCTTGATCTTTAATACTTGAGAACAAGTTTAGAACGAGGATTTACTAATCTATAATGCCACCAAATAAAAGGATCCAAAGTAATAGAATTTGTTGAAACAAGTTCTGTTGGATTATCTATCTGTGAAAGTATAAAGCTGCGATGTTATTATCAAGAGAATGATTTGGACAAAGATAAATCCTCTTTTGTTGTAAGATTGAACTTGTACCGACCATCACATATTTGGCCTTGAAGAAGAGGTTATCAAGAAGAGGTTATCCAGTTGCTCAATCCTTCACATAGGAAAGATTTGGGTGAAACTCAAAAAATACATCATTTTCTTGAGCAAATAGACTGACACTTATTACTAAGTTTCTTAGATGAAAAGAACAACTAGACATATGATCTTGAGAATAAAGAGTAGAATATCTAATTTCTAGTGGGTATGTTACAGTCGTTGCCACAAGATTGAATCTAGGAAGACAACAGCATGAATTTTATCGAGGATACAATTTTTATTGTGATCATATGAGCAAGTACGCACACTTTATTCCTCTGACTAGCCCAGTTAACACCAAAAGTGTGGCTAATGCCTTTATTAGAGAGGCCGCCCAACTCCACAAATTTCCCTGCTTGATAGTTTCTAAGTGAGATTGCATCTTTCTTGGCCATTTTTGGATCGAGCTTTTCCATTCCCGACGCACACATCTCCACTGAAGCACGACCTATCACCCTTAAACTGATGGTTAGGCGTGGTTAACTCGTGTTGAGACCTATTTTACGGTGCTTCTACAATGAGAAACCCAAAGGATGGGTTGAATGGCTATCATAGGCGAAATTTTAGTACAACACTATATAACATAACCTCAGTCGATACCACGAATTCACGCCACCTTTGGTTACCCCTCCTTCAGTGATATTCTATGGGTACCAGAAGACTACCAATGCTTCCCTTGATCAATAGTTAGCCAAACGTGACTTTGCCTAATTAAATCTTAAGTGCCACCTTGCTACAGCCAGAGATCGCTGGAAGAAAATTGTGAATTATAAACGTACTAAGATGAAATTTGTTGAGGGTGATTAAGTGTATATGAAGCTGAGGCCATAATGTCAACATTTGGTTGCCAAAAGCCAAAAGGACAAGCTCTTCCCTAAGTACCTTGGTCCTTATCACATTGTCTCAAGTTGGGCAATTTGCCTACACGTTGGAACTACCACCAACAGGGTTTATACACCTAGTTTTCCATATATCTCAATTAAAGAAAGTTGTGCGCAAGACCCAGATGGTCCAACCCACGGCCCATGTTGAATGATGAATTCGAATTGGATTACAAAGCCTCAAGAGGTATATGAATTCCAAAAGAATGTTTGACTCTGATGAGATTGAGGTGTTGGTTGAATGGAAGGATTAACCCGCTCACAAAGCCACCTGAGAATCTTACAACACTATGCAACAATTTCCCACTTTTCACCTAAATGTCAAGGTGGTGTTATACCCAAGGGTAATACTAGGCCTTCTGCAGTTCGCACAGATGCTGCTAGAGGAGGCAAAAATGTAATTGTGGAGGCAACTTAGAGTGTTGGTCAAGTTATTGAAGCTTTGTTTTTTGTGCTTAGTTTTCTTGGTTTATATTTATGTCTGATTTATTTAGGTAGCTAGTCATTTTTGTTGACAAAAACTTGTTTAGGAGAGTCCAAATCCTTTCAAAAGGTCGTTTCCTTTGAACTCTTTTGTGAAAGAAATACATCAAAAACTCAATTTTTTAAAAAAAAAAAAACAAAAAAAAAACAAAAAAAAAGAAAAAAGAAAAAACCTCCATCTAAGGCCATCAATCATTAAAAAAAGACACTAGTACCAGAGGCGAAGGTATATCCTTCCCACTAATACTTAATGAGCATTTTCTTCCGGCCTGGAATGGATAAAAGGTAATCTTTCCTCCTATAGCAGAAGTCTTCTAAAACTATAGGCTGATCAGAACAAAATAGTGTTATGTTCATGTCAATGTAATATGCCTTTTGTACAACACATGCTACAAAGATTGGTATGGGCAAGCTTGGACATGCTAGATGAATGTAGCGTTTTTAATCATACCTACATGCAGATGATTTTAGGGATCTGTGCACATAATTTGGAGTTCAAACTCTCAGCTTTAAACTACTTAAAATTGTCATTTTATCCTTCCAAATGCTTTAGTGAAAATAGTTACGTCCATTTACTTTCTCAGCACTTAGCTGTTATGCTCTTTCATGATTGTGATGCAGCTTATTGAATATTATTATGCGCTACCAACGCCACCTTCAAGGGAGAAATGAAAGTCCAATTGACAATGACCTTCAAGAGAGAAGTCAAAGTCCAATTGACAATGACCTTCAAGAGAGAAGTCAAAGTCCAATTGACAATGACCTTCAAGAGAGAAGTGAAAATCTAATTGATAATGGTAGTGGTGCAAAGGTGAGCGAGGACTTACAATCTCTAGTTAAGGTAATAAAAATATGTTTAACATGTCTACTAAAATATTTATAGATTACTAAAAGTACTTTTCCTAAACATACAAAAAAAAGTAAATGCATAAAATAAAAATATAAATCAAATGACATTCCATTGAAATTTTAGAGAGACTAGTTTTTATCAAATTGAAAGAACTTTTAAAAATGGTAGTAGTTATAGTATTGTTCTTTAGTAAGTGTTTCATTTCAAAACACAAGCATACCAGAGAAATTATAAGAAGGCTGGTTAGAAGTGCTTGAGCAGTTCACTGTTCGATCCTTTTTTTCCTGGGTGGGGAATAACGTGACTATCATTACCAAGGGGGGAAATCTTGCATCTCCTTTTCCTTTGAAATATAATCTTCCATCTTTGTGCTGATTTTCTGCAGAACCATGAATCTGATGAGACAATATTGGTTTCACTTGGAAAGCTCCTACAAACTATTCAAAGGCAATTTTCCGTATTTTAACTACAGCCATTTTTATGCATTAGAATTGCTCAAATCTCGACTAGGGTGTTCTCATTTCCAGTCAGGTTGAAGAACCAAATTTCAAGAAGCTCGATGTAACTCAGATGATGCAGTTGGAGAATCAACTTGAAGGCACACTTGACAAAATCAAATCTCAAAGAGTGAGTTTATTTATTTGTACCGCATATTCATCTAAGAGGTTTCAACTTGTTAACCCTTCTGAGACCCTCACTGCAAAAGTTATATGGCGGCCCCCTTGGAAGCTTATGCAATGTTGCATGGGATCATTTTAGGAAAATATAGCCCTTTCCTTAACTAATCTAACTAAAGCGTTGAAGGCACTTTTGGGGCATGTGAAAGCCTATTTTGGTATATATGAAATTTTCTAGAATCGTTAGGCTCTTTGTGCTCGTTGGTTTCAACTAGGAATAGCTCAGTTGTTGCCTTACATGTCTTTTATCAATTATCCTGTTTTCAAGTTTCTTCCAATGACATCTATTCTCTAGACTAACCGAAGGATTGAAGGCACTTTTAGGGACTGTGAAAGCCTATTTTGGGGTATGTAAAATTTTACTTCGGAAAGTGTCCAATATAAGGTTAGATTCTTTGCCAAGTAGGTTACTACTCAAGGAAAAATTTACGCTTCATTACAACTTAATCATCTTCTGTCATGTTGGGCCTACATAATGTAAGGAGGCGTAGATGAATCTGGAGCATGTTTTGTGGGAATAGGTCTAATTCCCCCCTTCATGACTGAGGGGTGATTATTTGGCACACAGCTTTATTTAGGTCTTGTACAACGTCGGCTTGAGCAAAAGAGGATCTTTACAAGTGAGGAAAGTTCTTGAGAAGAGATTAGAACTTAGGCTAGGCTCATTACCTTCTCATTGTGATGTAGGAAGAATGGGTTAATTGGGTAATACTCTAGGTTAATTTCCTTTTTACCTACATTGTAATAAAACTCTATAATTAAGAGTATTCCCCTCCTATATTAGGCACATTATCATCTTAATAAAAGATTCACAAGTTTAGTTCTTGGAGGTTTACTCCCGAGGCTACTTAGGCTATATCACATTGGGTTTCAATTACTGAATTTTTGTTTTCCCTGTGGAACATCTGGCATGGGCAGAAAAGGAAAATCTTTAAGCATGAAGAAAGTTCTTGGAAGTTGGAAGGAGGTTGGGACCTAAGCTGGCTTCATTATCTTCAAGGGTTCAAGTTGCTAACAATTTAGCGATTATGTTTTTATAGCTATATGTTGTTTAACAGTTTCTTGTTTTTGCTCCTTGTGACATGTACTTTCCCTTTGTTACCCTTTTTGTATTATCCTGTGTTTTTTCCCCTCAATGGAAGTTGATTTCTTAATGGAAAACTATTCTTCAATGTTTTCCATGAGTCATCCCACACAAATAATAAATGCATGGTGTGGAGACTGATTTGTGTAGATCTCATTATTCCTTTTTGGTGTCGTCCTACTCTGCGGTCTTCCAAAAGTTTTTTTGGTATATTCCAAAACATTGTGGCCCAACATTTTCTTCAACGAACAGATATGTAGGTGAGTTTTACATGTAGATGAGTTTTTCAACTGGCCATTTAGGCTAAATTGAAAATGACTTGAAAAGAACTTTGTATTTTGTTTTGATAACCCTGAACTTTCATAGCTAGCAATAATACCCTTACACTATCAAAAGGAGTTAAAAAGACATCCTTATCATTAGCATATGAACAGAAACCATTATCTATACCCTTTGAACAAGGAATCCCCAAATATAGAAAAGAACAACAAAGGAATATCATCTTCAATGATTGGAGAACCTTTTAATGACCACATCAGATCGACCAACTGGAATTGCGAAAACCATCAACAGATTCTCCTCTTCCCTTTCCACTGAAAAAGATGCCTCAAAGCATATGGCCATGTCATTTTGAAGAATAAAGAGCAGTTTTTTTAAATTCACTAAGTTTGTTGTGGGTGATGGGAAAGTGGTCAGAGTCTGGGTGGATAGTTGGTGCGATCCTTGACCCCTGCACAGAAACTCCTCGAGATCTTTGCCATCTCTATCAAAAAAGGATATTGTGATTGCGGGTTGTTGGTGTGGCTCAAATCAAACCTGGGATTTGGGTTTAGAAAATGTATTTTTGATATAGAGATGGGTAATGTGGTTCCGATCTGGTAAATCCTAAATTCTTGGTGGTCCAGGGCAGTCAGGACTGCCTTAAGTGGAAGATAGATGCCTTTGGGAAGTTTACAATCAAAGCTACTTCTTAAACATTGCTAAGAGCCCTCCTACTTTCACCTTACCTTTGGTGAATCTTGTCTAGAAGCTAAAAATTTCCAGAAAAGTTAAATTCTTCCTCTGGTCCCTTGCTTATAGAAGCTTAAATACTCGTGATAAGCTTCAAGTAAACTTAAAAACAGTTCACTGTCTCCTTCAATATGTTGCCCTTGCTTGAAAGATGAGGAGTCTCTAGACCACTTATTTCTGCATTGTGAATTTGCCACTAAGGGGTGGACTCTTCTGCTTAGTATTTTTGGCATGGAGAGTTAGTCTCCCAAACGAAGTAGATGATTGGATGCATGATGGGCTTGATAGTTTTGCCTTCGGTGGTAAAGGGAAAGTTCTTTTGGAGTTGTGTTGCGGTCCCTCTTGTGGTGCCTTTGGAAAGATATGAATAGTAAAATTTTTTCAGACAAGTATGTTTCTTTTGATTCTTTTTGGACTTTTGTTCAACATACAGCCTTTTGGTGGTGCACAAGTTACACCAAACACTTTTGTAATTTAGTCTTTTGAAAATCTTTAACAATTAGAAGGCTCTTCTTCATTATTGGTTTGGTTTAGGGGTCTTCTCAACCCCTTGCTCTTAGGCTGTTTTTTGGTTTCTAATGGAACTCACATTGCTGTGTTCTTATTTACTTTTTTTTTTTTAAAAAAAGGAAAATAGAAGCATATGGCCATGTAAAGACGAGGGCAGGGCAAGAAAAATATCGACAAGGAGGGGGAACTATGTGTGCCTACCTTATGAGAAAAGGAGAAACCTGCACAGGGAGGCAACAACAGATTATATAGATTAATTTAAGGAAACTGTTCATGTTAAAAAGTAAGGTTGAAGACTAACACTGCTGAAACTGGAAGATACTGCCAGCTATGGTAACAACACAAGAAATTAACTGATAAGTGGTTTGGTGTTCCAGAAAATATGAAGGACAAACAAGATAAGCAGAGGCGAGATAACAGTTTTATTGAGTGATTAGGTATTTCCAAAATTTCAGCCTAATGACGGCTATTAATCCTAGGTAACCTATCTCCCTGTTTCAATGGACCTTATCTCATAATTAAAAGAGTTGCTGCTCACGAGCACCATCCATTCAGTATTCCATTTTCCTCAATTGAGGCTGGCTAAGGGATCTAATTTTAAGCGCATCATGTAACTAGGTCATTTACGTTGTGCAGAGATGTGCATCTGCTTATATTTTTATGCTGCCCTGGAATGAACACCAGCATTTAATACTACTCCCAAGGAGCTGTTTGACTCGATTACGTTTCACCTTTAAGACAAGGTGAAAATTTTGGAAGGGATATCAGGGGGTCCAATAGTCCTAAAATTAAGAAACAATAAAGCAAGGTGAAGTTCTGGGCAATGTAAGCAAGGAAGGTGAAGAAAATAGGCTTTATGAAGGGAGAGAGTCAAAACCATTGTACTTTCCCCTACTCCACTATCTGTGTGTTTAAGCCATTCACAGTTTCATTCCTGCTTTAAGATAGGTAAGTTTGACAATGGTTCACTCGTTGATGAATTCAAAACAAAACCTCAAACTGCCAAATCTTGCACGCTCCCTTCTTGTCGAAGTGCTGTTCTTATGTAGATAAAAACCTCATAATTAAGGCAAGCCAGAATTCTTCCCAAGTTTGGAAAAGTTCTCTTCTCTTCCCTACAGAAGCATGCTCATGGTTTCCTCCTCTTCAGATAGGATATCAAATGGGAAAAACTATTTAACTTGGTATATAGTACATTGGCCATTCTATAATTAACTCTTCCTTAGAAGACAAGGACATAGTTGTACAATCTATAGAACAACTCATGTTCAAGTAAAGGTTGTATTCTATAATTAACTCTTCGACAAATTAGTATGCAGAAAAGAAAAAGAAAAAAGGGAGGATACAACTCAAGCACAAATTAGAGAATGATGCAAAACAAAATAGTTTTATTTTCTCCATCTCTAATAGAACCTTTGCAAAATCACACTAGGACTTCCTCAAATATATGCAAACAGCCAGTCAACTTGAAGAGGAGAGCTAACTGTATGATTCTCGACTCCAGGCTGTAACTTTGTGGAATTTGTGGACTCAAAGGGAATTCCAGCCAGAGGCTCAAACTATAAACATTCTACAACTAACTGCTCAATCCTCAAGTATGATTGAATCAACATATAATGACATACAATTCAATAGTAAATAAAAGACTTTTCCATATTAATCACAATCGCTATAAGAAATTGGAATTAGTTGGGCATATGCGTTGGTGTCTGTTTGCTAAGAACCTTTTTAATATCTAATCTCCAGAAGTATATCTAAGTATAGATAGAAACCTTACCTGAATTCCAAATATGTGGGGAGTGATTCCAACAGACTGCTTACTCGGATGGTAACAAGACTTGTATGAGAATATGCTTCTGCTTTTGCAATTGGTCTGATTTTAGATGAACTGGAAACAAAATCTTGAAAGAAGATACCAGTGAGGAATTCAAAAGTGTTACAATGACTATTCTTTTTACTTGCAGATTGAGGCAATGATAGAAAACGAATGTTGGACATACAGCATGGATATGGCTATGGACATGTTTAACAGCCCGTCATTTTATTAGTGAAATGCCACAAACAACACTCTCTATGGTTGTTCACTTCTTGATGTCCTAAATAAAATAAAATACAAGCTGCATAACTGTATGAATTCCTAACACCCTGCTAACCTGCATAAGCGAATATGCATAAATATGTAACTTCTGAGTATGACAGTTGTAGCGTAATTAAGGTTCTATGCTATATGAACCATGCAGCAAACACTTATTTCATGCTTCTACTTAACCTTATCATTCTAAGTGAAATTCTAGAGAAGAATATACTTTTAGTACCTAAGTTTTAAGTATAGTATAGTTTCTCTTTGATCCCTAGATTTCAAAGTATTACATTTTTACAACTCAAGATTAGTTTATATGTTGTCCCTGATTTTGAAGATTTCACACTTGTCTACCTGAGTCTTCACCCATGCTCACTTTTGGGTCTTAGCTAATTTACAATTAATTATTTTTAAAGAATTATGATATGATTTTTTAAATTAATTTTAGAAATGAGTGGAAACTAATTCAATTATAGTTAATAGAGAAATTAGAGTGTGCGCTAGTGAAAATTCAGAATAATTGGTAAAAGTGTAAAATCTTGAAATAATGGAGAGTAAAAAAGTATAACATGATGGAAGCATATGAACTTAGAAGACCTCAAAACACAAGGATTAAAAAAAGTATTTTTCCCCATTTATTAATGTAATTTTCTCTATTTAGTGATCCCTAAAATTTAGGTTAGTGAAGCCTAATGTGATGGGTTTCATAAATTAAATAAGTAAAGCATTTGATTGTTGTTTTCTGAAAAAGAGCACAAAAACCCATTTGAAAACCTTTTCTCTGCTGATATGGTCACAGGTCAGGGCTTGTTTGGACATGACAATTGGAAGTGACCCTTAATTGGAGAACTCCTCTTTCTTATCAATGGATGTATATATTTACGATTTAAAATTTTTGGAGTTCTTACAACCAAATTGACTTATGATTTTGGAAAATTAATTGGCATATTAAAAGCTAAAGAAAATATTCAATATCCTATAAATTTCTTCCAGAAATGTACTTTTGAAATTCTGACTACGCTAATTTAGGATTTTATTATTTGAACTTCAGCCTATGTACGCAACCTCTTTTAATTTTTATATATCCTTTTTGTATCTTTTTTTTTTTTTTCCCTTTTTGGTCCTCCTCTTTTAAAATTATAGTACATTAAAATAAAAGTAAGATGAATCATTCTCGGATGAGGCAACGCAACACAGTATAAAACAGAGTTATACATCTGAAAAGAAAGGGTAAAATAAAATATAGTAAAAGGTACAAAAAAGAAAAAAGAAAGAAAGAAAAAAGAAAAAAAGATAATTCTAATATGTAGTTTGATTTCTGTGTGCCTTTCCGTAGAAATCCACGAAACTCGAGGAAAATGGATATAAAAGAAACAGAAAAAAATGAATCAGAATTCAGATCTGTAGGGTAATGGAGAAATCTCAAGTGTATAAGGAAAAGAGTGAAAGTAAAGAGTGAATGGGTGACAAAATTACATTACATTACCTGGGTGAAGGAGATCCCGAAACGCATGCAGCAGCAGAAGAAGAAGAAGAAGAAGGGATAACAATCATGGTGTTTGTTTGGTTTGTGAAGAAGAAGAAGAAGAAGAAGAAGAAGAAGAAGAAGGGATAACAATCATGGTGTTTGTTTGGTTTGTTTAGAAGAAGAAGAAGAAGAAGAAGAAGAAGAAAGAAGACGACTTTATAAGCAAGCAGATAATAACAAAAAGCACCGCAACCCCAATCGCAAATCGCAATCGGCCACCGTTTCTGGGCGATCAATGCAACAATGCCAAGTGGAGGACAAAACGGGGAAATATCCTAAACGCTCCCTTTCGGTTTCCTATTCTCATACTCTCACACACTACACTTATCCTCTGTTTCGTTTTAGATATTTATTAAACATAATATCTATTATGACAATGGCACAGCTTTTATGCACCCACGGATCTTTCTCCTCCTTCTCCATCAAAATCAATTGCCTGTTTTATTCCCTCTTTTTTCTTTTTTCTCTCCTTTTTTCTATTTTTTTGCAAATTTTAATTTGAAGTTGTGACTCGGGTATCCATTCCTATTATAAAAGGTGGAGAAATATTCTTAAGGCGGGTTCAAATAGGATTATTTAATTTTAAAAAAAAAACTAAATGTGTGATGCAAGTGAAATCTAGTCTTATTTTAGTTTCTAAAATAGTCTTTGATTAGAATTGTTGGAGTTATTTAGTGAGTTAACATAGGGATTTATAAAATTTTAAAGGAAAAAAAAGTATGATGGTTTGTTTCTCTACTATTTATGGAAATGGGTAGTTTTAATTTTTATGGTGAAAAAAAAAACAAAGAAAAAGAAAAAAAAAAAAAAAGTGGAAAGTGATTGTATTCTTGAAAAATCTTAAAAGGTAGTTTGGACTCTTAGAATAAGTTTGTTATCCATTTAGTAGGGTCGTTTAGATTGAGGGAACTGGGATGAGAATAAGGGTGGGAATAGTCAAGTAATACTCACCCCTTGTATGGTACATGTTTTGAAACTTTAGGCATGAGAATATAAGCTATTCTTATGCGTTCTTTTTACCTATGAAGGATATCCATTAAAAAATATGAGTTTTCTTGATATCCACTTTCTTTCATATTTTAATACATGAGTTTTTTTTCTTTTATTTTATATATTATTAAAATTAATTAAAATATGAATATTAAATCTATAATTTAAAAAATTATATTATTTTTAAATTATAATATTTGAATTTAACTATTCCAGCTTTCTAAATAAATAAATTAATTACTCATATATATACACACTTATTTTTTCAATAAACTATGAAGAATTGATACCATAATACTATCGATTTGTTAATAAATTAGATAAGTAGCTGAATAATTATCATTATGATTAATACTTTATGAGATTATTTTGTAATGATTATAATTATTTTATCATTGATTAATTATAATAAATTAATTAAAAATTACAAAATGTTATATTTGTTTTTTCAAACTCATTTTGATTGTTTTATTAATTAATACATCATAATTATACAAATTCATCAAATTGATACATCAAATTATGTAATCAAGTAACTTTAATTCTAAATTACTCATTTTACAAATACTTGTATTTAATATTTTAATTAATCTTATTATTTGGTTGTTAAATAATTAATTTTGTTTAAAACTTTGGATTGAATTTATTGTTTATCAACTAATCTATTAAAAGTTTATAGAGGTGTTTATAAATTAAATACAAAGATAATTTATTCCCATAAATTTATGATAATATTCTGCGCAACCAAACATAACCATTTTTTATTCCTAGCCATCTTACTTTCATACTTTTTAATTTTAGGCACCCTTTATTCTTAACCAAACAGTCCTTTAGTATCATTTTATTTCTTTCTATTTTCATTTCTTTTCTATTTTAAAATTTAAGTCTGTAATAATGGTCTAGATCATGCCCATGATACAAAAATAACTATTTCATCATATAATCACTTAATAATTGTTAAGTGACAAAATAGAATTTATTACAAAAAATATAAGGGCAAAATGAAGTTATAAAGATCCTCTACTCGTAACCCTCATTTCTTTATATATAATACACTATAGATTAAAACTTCTTCACTGATTTAAACTATATTAATTCAATCCTAACTTTTTAAATACTCAAAACAATTCAATTCACAAAATGATTATATTAGAAATAAAACTTTGAAGAATAGTCAACAAAGTGAAGTAACGAAAATTCTTTAAAAAATTTGGGAGAAGGTGATCCTTATCGAAAGAGAAGGAACGCGGGGTGTTAAAGTAGAATAGAGATTGGATTTGAATTTAGCAAGGGTATCTTTGGAAGTTTAATTTAAAAAATGAGTTATTTAAAAAAAATAAAAATAAAAATAAATATTTTGAAAAATATTTTTTTTCTAGTCACCCAAATGAGCCTGAGTAAATGAATGGTAGAAATTTTAGAGAAAAAAGAATAATTTTAAAAAACCATAAAAAATAAACAGCGGTGGTAGCATTTCAAACCCAAGCGCGGAACTGCATAAATCCCACGTACTGGCGCCCGGGATAAGCCACGTCAAGTGCGTGTAGCACACGCGCTTAAATCGGCGGATAGCAAAAACACCTCCTTTCTTTTCTCTCTTTTTTAAACTTCGAATCTTTTTCTAAACGAGTGTAGATTGATTCACTATAATTCATCGCCTCATCGGCATGCTTCACACATGTCAGTCAAAGATTAGTCCGAGCTACATTCCATCAGATTTTACTGTTGAGGTGCCACGTCAGCATGTAACAACATCAAAATTGACCTTTGGGCAAAATTTCTACTATTCCTTCCCTTCAGTGTTTTACGTAGAATTTCATAATATATTATTTTATTTAATAGATTTCACACATTTCTCAAGTGCTTCTTTTATCTAACAATAAATTTAAAAAATTTTCATACTATCGTAGTAGTAGAAATATTTCGACGGTTGAACTGTCACGTTATTTGTCATGTCAATTTCCTAATTAGTCCACATGTTTCATGTTATTGTCACGTAGAATTTTGTTTTCAAATGTTCTTTAGATTGTAACTTATTTTCAGATAGTAGTTTATCACAATTTATTGCGGTTTATTAGCGATAGACAGTAAAATTTTGCTATATTTGTAAATATTTTGGTTCCTTTAGCTATATTTCAAAAGACCCCTTGAATATATATTAGGTTAGATTTTAATAAATATATATTAGGTTAGATTTTAATAAATATATATTAGGGTAGATTTTAATAGTTTTACTATGACAAAAATACCCCTGACTAAGTTTCTGCAATTTTTTTTTCAACTACCTCAATGGCATAAAAAAACTACAAGTGTAAATTAATTGGGAAGACCAAATGTATATAAAAATACATCAATGCTGATTTTTTTCAATTATCTCTATGTGTCTACATTCCTCTAAAATTAATTTTTGGAACCAAACTAACATAGTCAAAAACTTATTCCAAAGGATCACTATAATAATGCATATATTCGTAAATATAGTTAAAATGGTAACAGTTGTCTAAGTATGGGTGCTTTTCTAAATATATATATTAAAAAACTATGGAATGCTGATTGGCAAAATCTAAAACTAAAAACATGAAGAACTGTGGTCGACTCTAACCTTCTATTAAAAATGATAATACCAAAATAATGACGAGTTGCATGAAAACTTTTAAGATTGATACATCAACTACCTTGAATAACTTCTGATGATGGGCAAAATGTCACTTTTAGACTAATGTTTTAGCTTGTTTATAGGTAAAATTTAGTACTTCCACGTGTTTATTTGATTGTATTTCAGGTTTTAAGCATCTGGGACACAACCAAAGAATTTAGGAAGAAAATAAAGCTTTTTGGGCATAAAAGAAAATAAATTGAAGAACTTTAAAAAAAAAATTGAAGAATTGAAGATTAAGAAAAAATTATATCTGAGAGAAAATATTCCTAATTTTATTAGATTATGGATTCCTAATCTAATTTGATTATGGTTAAATAGATTAGGATTAGAAACAAATCATCCTTATGAATAGAAGCATTCACTCCATTTTAAAGTGAGCCAATTGAAAGAGAAAATAATCCTTGTTTATTTCTACGCAATTTTGAAGATAAGGAAGACATTCTTCAAGCTAAGAAAGAAATTCAAGGTTAAGATCATGGACTTCATATCGGGAATGAGTGTGGCACACATCTTTTAAGATTTTTTTTCCTTTATTTTTTTCCAATAGGTTTATCATAAATTGTATGGAGTCTTAGTTTTAGGTGATATAAGTAGTAAAACTTATAGTTGATTTTTTTTCTTAATTTCTCGATACAACCTTCTAGTCTATTTTAACTCTCCTTGATTACTCCTAAAAGTATCCCCAATCTATAACCAATTTGTCACAACGGGTAGATCGTTCCCACTATCACCCAAGAACCGGGACTCCCTTTAGAGGTAGCCAATAACCTCTAATAAAATAACCTCACTTTCATGTTAGCTAGTCTATTAGTTATGCAATCTTGAGTCTAAATTCAAGTTTTCCTTTTCCAAGCAGTTACAAAACAATTAATATTTGGTATGAGTATTAAGAGCATTAAGAATAGATTGCATAAATATAAGTGTTCTAATATAAAAACATCCAACATAAAAGATAATGTTTTCAACTATGGAGTTCTACTACTCATATCAAAACAAAACTCAAACTTCATAAAGTTCATAATAAATCTACTAGAAAATAGAAAATAAAGGAAGAAAGAAGTTCTAAAAGACAAACGTCATACTTGTTCCCGATGTGAAGTCCATGATCTCAATCCTTAATTCCTTCCTCAACTTGAAGCATGATCTCAAGCATGTTTTATTTTCCTCTTAATTGACTCTGCTGGGAATGACATGGATGATTTTATTTATAAGGGAAATAAAACTTGAAGTTCAATCAAATAAACACATAAAGAAGCGTATTTTGTCATTTGTTAGTTGACCAATATAGAGGTAAAAATTGATTTTTTTTCCTAAAATTTGTAATTATTTGTAGAATGGTTAAATTTCTTATATTAATGTTGAAGATAAAATGTCAATAACGTTGAAAAGTCAGACTAAAATCAAATAGAATCAAATATTTTAATACTACTATTTTCTATCTAACAAATATATTATATTAATAATAATGATTTCAATTTCAATTTTGTTGAGAATATGGAAAAAAAAAAAACGGTAAACAGAGTACAGTGATAGAAAACAATTGTAATATTATCTATTAAAAAAAAAGGACAAATCTGATGCTTTAAAAAAGAGTAAAGTTTTGATTTAAATACTATTTCGATCTTCATACTTTTGGCTTTAGTTCATTCTAGTTATTGTACTTTCAAAATGTTCATTTTAGTTCTTATACTTTCAACTTTAGATGAATTTAGTTTTTGAACCTTCAAAAAGAGGATATTTTTATCTCTTAAAAATGAAATGAAAATAAAAAGACTAAAATAGTCACTTTTTAAAAATATGAGGACCAAATTGAACCAAAATTAAAAGTATAAGAATCAAACTACACCTAAGTATAAGAATCAAAATGAACAAAAGTTGAAAATATAGAGACCAAAATGAACATTTTAAAGTATATGGATCAAAATGAACCAAAGTAAAAAAATATAGAGAGCAAAGTAGTAGTTGAACCTAAAGTTTCATATTAAATTGCTAACGTCTATCTATATGTCCATGTTTCTATGGATTCGACATCAACATAAGGGGTGAATCGATAATTTTCATAATATCGAAGAAAAATTCACGAAACTTTAAAATATATATATATATATATATATATATATAAAGTAACAAAATGTCACTAACATAAACAATAGACATGTTAACTTGTTTAAAAATCATAATGTGTTTATTTACTAATTTAATACGTTTCAGAGCTGTTTTCAAATATAGCAAAATGAGCCAAAATATTTACAAATATAGCAAGATATTATTGTCTTCACAGTGATAGATAGTGATAGATATATATTTGTATTTATTAGTGATAGTCAGTTATAGATGTCTATTAGTATCTATCATTATCTATCACCCATAGATAGTGTCATTTTTCTATATTTGAAAATATTTTCAGTAGTTTTGCACTTAAAATAGTTATTTTTTTTATTTGTTTGTTTTTATAATTATCTCATAAATATCTATCAACATCGACATTTTATTGATATTTCTATCAACAATTTCATAAAATATCTCGATATTTTAATTGACATTGACATTTTAAATTTTGCATTCATCTACATTAGTTTTTTGAAAAACGTCTTGGGATATGAATGCAATATTTTTAAAGAGACATTATAATGGTGAAAAAAAAAAGTGCATGTTTTCTCTTAAATAGTTTTTAATTATCAAATTTTCTAATTTTTTTTTAATCTTTAATATTGTCCTAATGACCCCATAAATGGGGACGGGGATTTCCTGTTTAGGCAGGGAACGAAAGAGGGAGTAGGGAGGAAAATTTTTCCTTGAGGTAAATGGAGATGGGGATAGGGAATGCACTCTCCGTCTTCATCCCGACTCCGTTAGCCTCGTTTATTTAATTATCATTATTATAATAATTTAACGTTGTGCTATTATTAATAAATATTTATATCTAAATTTTAAGTTTTATTGTTTAATCGTTAAGATATTGAACATATTTGAATTTAACCTTTAAATTTAGATTATATTTATGAATAATTTTGGTAATTATTTCTTTCTTCTAAATTTTTCTTTTGAGTAATTTCTCTTTAGATTCAAATTATCCGCGTGGAACTAATCACATTAAGAAACTTAGTAAGAAATTTAACTATTCAATTAATTTAAGTAAATCGATTTTTATAACAAAAAGAATAAATAAATAATATATCAAACGGTGAAAAATTGTCCACAAAAAACTCGATCTGGAAATCCCTACTCCAATGTTCATAGAGAATTTTGTGCGGATGGAAAATAAAGTGGGAAGCGAGGAGGGAAGACATCTTTAATTGTAAAAGTTGGTGGAAGGCATAGATAAATTATACCGAAAGAACTAATTTCATGCCCAATCAAATCATTCCCTCATTTTCTCCACCCAAAAGAAAACCCTCATATAAGCCTAATTGTGAAGCGTTACATTCAACCACACATAT
Organism: Citrullus colocynthis; assembly: GCA_031780015.1. NCBI lineage: Eukaryota > Viridiplantae > Streptophyta > Magnoliopsida > Cucurbitales > Cucurbitaceae > Citrullus > Citrullus colocynthis. The sequence continues at coordinate 208,190 of QLSR01000283.1, forward strand.
AGAGTTGATAAATCGATTCACCCAAATACAACATAAACAATAATAACAACAATAAATAATAAAAGAAAATTAAATGAGACGTGAATTTATCCATTATTGATTATTATAATTGAGGGTCTTAATTAATTATTTTTTCCCCCACTTTGAATTTGCTGAAAGATATAGATAAGGTTCCATATGATTCGGACATTTGTAGAGTCCGCATGATTTGCTCTCCGGCGCGTGAACACCATGCGCTCCTTCCCCTTCCACATTTAGCTTCCTCGATTATCGGTCAGGATAATTCTGCTTTCTCCTTTATCTTGCTTTCTCTGCATCCAAACAGACTTTAATCCGAGAAAATTCCATTCGACTGGAACTCGGATTCCTCTCGCCAACACCATTTCACACCCCCACTTCTCTTTCTAATTCCTTCTTCTCGGGAATCTAACTTTCTTTTTCAACACTCTTCAGACTTATCCACTTCTTACCCTTTTTAGACTTTTCTCCAATTCATCCATTCCCCTCGCTGGAGGTTTTTTCATTTTGATTTTTGCTTTCTTCGTTGTGGGTTTTTTTGATTGTGATGAGTAGGCCTCGAGAAGATCCCCAATCTGGGGTTTTTTATGAGATTTCGTCTCTGCTTTTGAAAATTCTACGATCGCCACCTCCTCCGGTGCCTTTTTCCGATCATGTTCTGGAATTATCTTCAGCTATTTCGTCTTCGTCGAGGATTTTGCCTTCCTCTCAGATTACCCCAGCTGGATTTGCGGCGTTGCTTTTGGGGATTTCGTTGGCTTTAATGCTTTGTGGATCGGTTACTTTCTTCCTTGGTTTCATGTTGATGCCTTGGATTCTCGTTTTGGTGACGATTTGTTATGTGGTTGGGATCGTCTCTACCCTCTCTATGTTGGGACGCTCTTTACTTTGTTGTTTCACCGCTCCAACGCCTCGGAAAGATTTTCATGGCGAGTTTCTTTTCTCGTCATCTCTCCTTGATTTTATTGGATTTGATTTTTGGCTTCATTTCCTTATCTGAATCTTCTTCTTCGATGTTGGGTATCATCAATTTATGCATATTATCTGTGTTTCTGAATTCTCTTTAAGGATTCTTCTGCTTTGCTTGTTCAAAATTATAATTGCTGTCTCAATCTGAACATATTTGTATGTGTATGTATCTAGATTTTCTTTAAGGACTGTTAGATTTGGTAGTGCTGGTTGTGTGATGAGGTCTAGATGCCCCCAGTATAGTAAAAGAAGAGGAGAAGAAGAAGAAGAAGAAGAAGAACTTTTGGTTGTATCTTGCTTGAAAATTCTCGTCTATAAACTGATTGATACTTGCTTCGCTTTCTTGATTTTCTTAATGAAGGTTTGCTTATCTTATCAATGCTCATACATATATAAATCTGGATTTTCTTAGGCTTCTGTATCTGGTTGTGCCAGATTCGTTTCTATCTTGTTCAATAACTTGTGAACAAGTCATTTAACATATTGCGATACGAGTGAAAAGGAACATTTAGTCAGGGTACTTTGTTATCAAGTGCAAGAATATGAGATCTGTGTGGCATGTAGGATATCTTGGCAGTTATCTTCTCATACTTCCATCAATGGACTCAAACTCCAAGTAGATGCTGAGTATGAGAATGCTTAAGCATTTGGATGTTTTGTGCATACATATATTCATCATGCTTGAATATTTAGGATTTCTAGTACTTGGTTTGCTTGGAATTTTTATCCATCTCTGGATTTGAAGGAGGGATTAGGTCGTTTCTTGTAGCACCAACTGAATTATATGCCTATGGTCTGTGTTGTAAGCCTACCAATGAACAGGGGTTGCAGATTTACGACTGATGCTGTTTGAAGTCATTAATAAAAAAATTTCAATATCTATGAATTTGATTATTTTGTGGGTTTGTTCGTTGTTCTTTCATTTTTTCTTTTTGTCCAGTGAGAGCTTGGGTTCTTATAAAAATGTGTGTGAGACTGGTGGTTCGGATATTATTAGTTATTAACTACGTTTATTTGCTATTCGTGTTTATGCAGGTTGGAAACAAATGTAAATATGTAGAAACTTTGGTTCAACCATACAGTTGAATTATTTACAAGAGGATGGAGCACGTGGGGCTTACAGGAGAATTGGAGTAAAGTTGCCCTTGTGAATGAATGGTGCTGCCTCTAGAAATATATAGGCAAGATGAAGTTTGAATTGTTTACCACAGTTTGTTGTTTTTAAAGTTGTGGGAGTGACATTGTGTTAAGAATCTTCCTACTTTTGAGACTGTTTTCAGTCCATTTCTTCCATTGTTTTCTTCAAGTCTTTTGATCATATGTAACTGCCACGGTTTGAAATGCCTGTTAGGCAATCCAAAAAAAAAAAAAAAGAAAAACAATATCAAAATCGACAGCTTCGTCGTAACGACCAGAAATGTTCTTTTTCATCACTTTCTACTTTCTTTGGAATCTGGAGTGAGGTTTCATCTTTCAGAGAAATCTTGGACTATAGCCTCTCAGGTATCACTTGTCTGTTAATGTATCAGAACCTTTACTTTCTTCTATCTTTGCTTGACAATTTCGTCCAAGATTTTTAATGTTTGGCACAAGTTGAAATTTGTGAAACTTTGAAGTTGAGATCATGTTTGTTTCTGGATCGACATGATGAAAGCCTAGTTTAGTGGTTAAAGGTTGAAATCTCCTCCTAATCATCTTTACGAATCTTTTAGTGTATTCATATTCTAACCCCCAACTGTTCTAAAATTGCTCTAGTTTAGGTTCTTTAGATTAATGTAACCTTTGAAGAGCTCCAAATTGTTTGAAGTATGTAGTTTGCATTTCTTAGCCATATTCTATTAATTGGGGTTTAGTAGATGACTTCATGGGATGAAGTGAGGTTCCTCCTTATGTAAAAACATTCATTGCCAATACAAAGCCTCAAGATTCTAACATTGAAATGCTATAACACCTAGACCAAGCTCAATATTTGCTCACTTACACACTTGAAACACGTAGGATATCGATGAAAAGAAAACGAAAAACTCGAATAAAGTCGAGTTGAACAAACATCACACGAGAGAATTAGAAACCAAACAAGAAACGTGGCATCGGAGCAAGTCATATTAGGAACCGATGTAGAGATGAACCTTGATGGCGAGCAAGAAGACGCAAATGAGACCGAAGTAGAGAATGGAATGGACGATGATAGAAGCAGCACTCGTGTGAAAGTTGCCAAACTCTAAACACCTGCGATTTCCGGGAAGTTGAAAGAGAAGACCTGGAGTTAGCAACACAAACAGAATCACAGCTATGAAAACTGGCCCCCAATCCGCCATAGCTCTTCCTTTTCTTTCGCTTCCTTCTTCCTTCAGCTAACTGTTTGATTTCCAAGCGCTTGTGATTTTCTGATAAGTGCTTAACTGTTTAAGTAATAGTGCTCTATAGAGAGAGAGAAAGCTTTGGTGGGAAGAAAAGGGAATATGGGGCGGAGCCTTGGAGCAGTGGAGTTTCTTTGATTCATTTTTTTCTCCAATGTGCCATTTTGGGCAATCCCATGTGCTTATTTGAGAATAACTTGTTTTACTCTGCTTCCTATTTGTTTGGTAATATACACTTATAGAACAAGATTAAATTAAAAATATGGTTTTAAAATTTAGTTTATATGGTTTTAAAAGTTAGAAGTCTCTTTGGGTGGATAAAACCATTATAAAATATTCCTATGAGAACTCTATGAATTCTAACTTATAACAAACCTTTTGGTAAAATCCAAAATACTGTTAGGAAAGAATTATGTATTTATTACAAATTTTGTAGTCTGTTTTAGCACATAACATTATTGACATTTTGAGATTCAAATTTTCAAACTTAAAGTTATCATATATTAACTTGTACTTTAAGTTAAGTCAAGGCTTGAATTGACATCATATTTATAAAACTTCATAATCGGCAACACAATTGGTTCAAATAAACCGATCCTCATGGTAGGATTTATTTATGAGGATTTTTTTACACTACAGTGATAAATTCTAACTTTTAAATAATAAAAATAAAAATTGCGAGTTCAGTTGCAAACGATAACGGGTAATTCAAGCTTTTGGTGAAAGCCAAAATTTCACTCAATAAATATATATGTATTTATTACAAAAGTTATAGACACATAAATTGTTACTTTGAGATTCAAATCTTCAAATCTAAGAAAAGTTATCACACCTAACGAGATGTTGTACTAAAAAAAAAGAAAAGAAAAAGTTAAATCAGGTTGAATTGACATCATTTTACATTTTAACAAAAATTAGATGAATTTGTAGTATGATGTTCGGTTAAAATTGGTCTTTGAACTTTGATTTCTAATAATTTGGTCTTATACTTTGAAATTTGTGATAATTTAGGCCTCATTTTGTAACCATTTTGCTTTTTATTTTTGTTTTTGAAAATTAAGCCTACAGACACTACTTTCACTTTCAAATTTGGTTTAAAAAATTAAGTGAAGTTTTAAAAACTAAAAAATAGCTTTTAAAAACTTGATTTTGGTTTTAGAATTTGGCAAAAAGTTCAACTACTGTACTTAAGAGTTGTAAATTAATGTAAGAAATGAGGAGGAAATAGGTTTAATGTTCAAATAACAAAAACAAAAAATGAAATGATTACCAAACGAGCTTTAGCTATTAGAATATAACATATAACAATTTTGTTTCTATACTTCAAATTGTAACAATACTTCCTAATATATAGTCCTTTGTGAAAAAATCTCATCAAACTTAATTGTTAATTTTAAGGACTTAATTTTAATAATTTATGAACAAAGTTGGCTCTTAATCGGTTTATCAATTTACATGTGTAAGAATTTCATTAAATTTTAATAATATTTTTCACAAGTAAAACTAAATTATTTTAAATGACAAATTTTTAAAGACTGAAATGATATAAATCGGACTAAATTATTACAACATTTCTAAGTATTAAAATTTAGAGGCTAAATTTTAATACAACAAATATATATATATCAATTACTTGCGGAAGAAAATTGCCATTAGGAGTACTCAAGGGGAGAAAAGATTCTTAACTTATGTCATAAACTTTGTCCATTTTTATGCCAAAAAGAAAATCATTTATATTTGTTTGCTTTATCTTTTTGTTATTTTTTCTCTAAATCTTATTTTCATTTCCACATTATTTTTTACAAATTCTTGAGGATTGAAATTGACTTATAAATTTATGAAAATAATAAAAACTCAAAATAATATTTTTAAGGCTTTTATATTAGGCGTTGAAATTTCTTTCAATCATTCTAAAAACAAACCTGAGTTTTATTTTAGTTAAATTTACCAATTTAGTTTTTGAAATTTTGAGATTTATGTATATTTGGTCTCTAAACTTTTAAAATTACAAATTTAGTTTTTGAATTTTGGATGGTCATACCATTGTACAAATGGGGTTTCATTTGAAATCAACTAAAAAAAAGACTTTATGTGTTTAATGGTTAAAGTCTCCCTAATTTATGTAACTTTTAAAATTACTCAAACGCCTCAAAAGTCCTATGCTTCGCTTCTACTATATTGTCGTGGTTACTGCCACTCTTCGTTAGCCAACTCCAACAGTTACCTCCAATTGTCCATCACCGCCAGAATCTCTAACCACTACCACCACTAGCAACCAACTCCAACCTCACTATTGCCACTGACGACTACTTCCACCAACTCCAACAATGACCATCACTTTAAATTATTAGTTCATAGTATTTTATAATCGTCTTTTATAGTAATTTGACGTTAATAAAAATACTTATAGTATATAACAAAATAAAATAAACTTATAATAGAAATAGCTTAACCGAAGTTGCTAAAAACAAGTATATTTTTCATTTTAAACATTTCTTATCATGAATTAAAAGAATTTCTTAAAAAACATTTTTTTTTTTTTTTTATAATTAATCCAAACAAACATCCGAAGTCAACCATCCTCTCAAAGAACGGTGGAAATTTCAATTTTTTTAATATATATATATAATATATTTATTTGTTTGTTTATATGTCAATCAAGTTGTATGAAAATGCATTCAGAAAAAAGTTGTGGTTGCATTTCCACCCACAACTTTTTTTTTTTCTTTAGATTATCCTAAGACCCCATTCTTCATAAATACATAATGAAATGACATGATTGTGACTACCATTAATTATTCCTTTAATTATTCGATAACCATATTGAAATATATATCGCCAACGACAATTTTTTTTTTTTTTTATAATTAATCCAAACAAACATCCGAAGTCAACTATCCTCTCAAAGAACGGTAGAAATTTAAATTTTTTTAATATATATATAATATATTTATTTGTTTTTTTTTTTTTTTTTACTATGGTGGGTGAAAGAGTTGAATATTCAAAATTGATATTAGAAAGTCTTATTGATGCTCAAGGCATGTGTTAGAAGTGATTTTAAAATGGTTAAAATCATTTTTGTCATTTTTAAAATCATTCTAAAACATATTTTTAATTGTTCAAAACCGATTTTGATGATATAAAAATTACATTAAAAATTGTAAAAATTAAACTTTAAAGTAATTTTGAGTGATTAAAAGCATATCTCAAAGTGATTTTAAACAAAACAATCTTAACAATTTCAAAATAACTCTCAAACATGCACAAACAGAAAATTTTACAAAATGATTGTTACAACTTTTGGTGGATCTAGATAATTAAAATATATCTTCTTATATTAATTGTGTTAGATAAGCAACTTAATGTACTGCGAATGACCTATTTTTAGCATGAAATAAAAAATGGTAATTACAATGAATAGTACTTTGAAGATTAATAATTAAGTATATAGTAGCATTTTTGAAAATATAGCAAACATAGCAATATTTATCATCGATAGACTCTATCACTGATAAAATTTCTATTAGGCGATATAGTCTATTATTGATAAAATTCGAGGATTAGATCTAAATTTTACTATATTTGCGAATTATTTTACACTGTGCTATATTTGCTAAATTTGTTATATGGGCAAAGCTCCACTAAAAAAATCTCAACTTTTTATAAATCACCAATTGGGTTGTTATTATTATTTTTTAAAGAACAAAATCACCAATTGGTTTTAATTATTAAACATAACATACAAGTCATGAAAACAATCTTTAGCTTACATATTTGACTTTGTATTCCATCATTTTCCAAGCAACCCAAATTTGACACCTACAAAGTTAAATTTACAATTTTCGTCCCAATAGTATAGATGTAGTTTTAATTTGATGTCTACAATTTAAATTCTTTTAATCATTTTTTATAGTTTAGGTTTATTTTTAATATAGTTGATATATAAAAGGTTGAATTTAGTGCTCATAATTTAGTCAAACTTAGCAAATTGTTCATATTGTTAGTCAAATTTTTTTAATTAACTGATATTTTGTATTTAAAAAAATTGTGTCAGTTTATTATAGTTGAGTGGGGATAGGCAGGAAATAGCAAGTAATAACAATAATAAATAAACTTTTTTTAAAAAATATGGTGGGTAAGGTAAGACACTTTTAAGAACTTGTCAAATTGAAATTTTTAGAAGTTTAGGATGAAAATTGACAGTGGGGACAACTAAATTTCCAAATAGGATTGAGAAAAAATATATATTTTTTTAGTTTTTAAATTTTCAACGATACGTGTCTTTAGTCATTTAATTTTAAAAGTGTACATTTTTAGTCTTCAAGTTTATAATAATAGATTCATTTGGTCTCTATATTTTCACATTGTACCTTTTTAGTCCCTAAATTTTTTATAAATAAGTTTAAAAGGTTCCTCAAATAATGTATTATTATTATTTTAAATAATTATACAACATTTTAAATTAGAAGAATAATTTTGAAAAACTATCTCCTCTCTAAAATTATATATTTTTTTTAATTTTATATAGGGAAATTATTTTAAATGACAATTTGCTAAAAATATTTACAAATAATAGCAAAATATTACAGTCTATCTGCGATAGACCGCAATAGACTATTATATGTGTCTATCATGACACAAATAAACACAGATAATAGTCTATCACAGACAATCAGTGAAAGTTTGCTATATTTGTAAATATCTTGATTCATTTTCCTATATTTGAAAACAACCATTTTAAATGTCATATAATTATTTTTAAAAATACAAAGAAAAAAATACTTGAAAGACCTTTTAAACCCATTTTTAATTTAGGGACGGAAAATGTATATTTTGAAAATTGAGGGACCAAATAAACCTATTTTTATAAACTTGGGGATTAAAAATGTAGATTTTTAAAACTCAGGGACCAAACACACATATTATTCAAAACTTGGGGACTAAAAAGACAATTTTTCCTTAAATTTAATTTAGTCCTATAATTTTGAAAAAAAATTAATCTCTATAATTTGACAAAATTTTCATAAATGGTCATCTTTCTCTAAGATATTAGAATCAATTTATAAATTAATGGGAAAATATTAGTTTTATTTTTCTAGAGAGCAATTGGTGTGTAGAGTAGAATCGAGTTGGTTATTATTGTCTGGATAATTAAATTATTTATATTTGGAGAGTAAAGTTGTGTTGAGTTGAGTTGAGTTGGAACATATGTGTGTTTGGAGTATTGAGTTGAGTCATAAAATATGTATTTGAGGTGTTAAGTTGAGTTGAGGTATCTTGTGTAATTATGATTTTTTATAGTTCTTTAAATTTCCAACTATACACATTTTTCTTACAATATTTGACACTAAAAAATGCTTAATTTTTTTCATTTTTAAAACATAACAAATTCTTACAATATAAACATATACTACACACAAATTTTGAATTCGATTTTTGAACACTTAATTACATTATATATATTCCATTCCTAAACACCAAACATATTCTAAACAAATGAAAACTTTTCACAATTACCCAACCTTCAATCATGAACAAATTAAACAACTCTTTGGTTTTTCTTCTTGAAAAAATATAATACATGCTCATCATACAATTTGAACACTAAATTACACAACAATCTTATTTACATTCCCAAAGACATGTCATAGTTTCAATAAAATGAATATTTTCTTAATTCTTATCTTGTTTTTTTTTTTTTTTTTTTCATTTACGAAATAGGTAGAGAAAATACTATTATTTATGTAATTAACAATCCTGCAACATATTTTACCAGGCGTAAAACATGAGTTGAAAAATTAGACTATTGTTAAAAGAGATCTATTTACATGTTTACAATAAATAGGTTTGTTATTAAATAATAAGAAAAAATAATAGTTGTCGAGTAAAAAAAGAAAAAAACCTTTTCCACGTGTTTGTTTTCAAAATAAAAAAAGAGAAAATGTTATTTGGTTATTTATTCTTCATTAATTAATCGGTTGGCGCTGGCGCATTGCCCGTCGTTATCTGTCTGCCAATTTGCATCAATTTCTCTTCTGAAATAACGAAAATACCCTCCCCACCGACTTCTCTCTTTTGTCTGCCTATTATTATCTTTAGGAATTTAAGCATGAATATCTTCCCTTTAATATTTTACGACATATATAGAAGTGAAATGAAAACATGAAAGATATTTGAAAAAAAAAAAATTAAATAAATATTTACTATATAATTTATGCATTGGTTAAACTTATGAATTGTTTTTAAATATAGCCATAAAAGCTAAAATATCTACAAATATAGTAAAATATTATTATCTAACAATGCCTTCAGTTTCACGGATAAATGTTAGGCATTGATAGATGTCTATCCGTGTCTATAATTGTCTATCACTAAAGTGACATTTTGCTATATTTGAAAATAGTTTCGGTAGTTTTGCCATTTGAGATATTTTTTAAATATAGCAAAATGAGCCAACTATTTATAGATATAGAAAAATTTTACTGTCTATCATCGATAGATCTTGATAGACTTTTATTGCTTCCTGATAGACAATAAAAATTTTTTATATTTATAAATAATTTGATATTTTTCTATTTATAATCATTTTTCTAAAATAATTGTCCTCAGCTTATTTTAATACCAAATTTTATTTGGATTTTTTAAAAATATTGCTAGTGTGAAAACTTTTAATGAAAATACATAAGATTTTAAATTTATTATAGAAATATTGTAATTTTATAGAACATCGCATTTCAAAGAGACAACTTCCTGAAAACAACTCCCCATGCAAAAAGCTAATATTAGTTTGGCAAATAACAAATATTGAAATCATTTTGTTTTCTATACTTAAAATGTGAGGGTGATTTATAAAATAATGTAAGAAGCAAGATGATCGAAAAAATAATAAAGTTTGGACAAAAAAAATAACACTTTAATAAGCTTAAGGGAGAGGGTTAGTTCATGTCAAAATTCAAATTAACATGATCAAGGCCGAGCTTAGCGAAATAGCTAATGGGGCATGTCTCAAGCATGAATTGGCCCAAAACACACTCTATAGGACCAAAATGGCCTAGGGGAAGATGCTTGACCTAGCCAAACGTGAAACAGACTTATCCCTCGGCCTGGTAGGTCGTAGGATTATATATCCTAAAGAGATTGTGAACCCCATCGAAACAACCTAGGTCAACCTGCAACTTTATAAATATATCATTATAACTTATATGAGGGAACTTGAATCATACTCTTAAATTCCCAAGCTTTCACATTTTTTTCACTCCCTAATTAACTTAAAGCATCAGAGTGTGTGTGGGAAGCATCACACATATGTGTGAGTTTTCTCTTTTACCGGCTATGTTCTTCTCTCTTCAAATAAATTTATCGTTGGCCTCACGTGAAAGTCATGTATGTTTTTCCGAATTTTGACCATATTAGATTGTCTTTTTTTTATTATTATTATTTCTTTCTTTCTTTCACCACCTAATTTCCCTCACCTCTGACACCAACCTAACCAATGCCTACATGGCTCCAAAACATATCCACATGAGAAGTTTAATACAACTTCTTTGTAAGCAACATGAAGTATGTAACGAAAATTAATGACACAAATTGAATATAAAACACAACATTAACGACGAAATGAAAATAAGACACAATATAATTATTTTTTAATAAAATAATAACTTAAAATTTAAATATATAGAATTATAATAAACATGATATTTTCAATATAATGGTAGATATTTGTGCAAATATATTTTTGGAGTTATAACCCTAAATGAAATGGTACAAATTTGAACCGTGCATGTCTAATGCTTGATTTATACTCAAACTTCAAATTGCATGCATCACGTGAATACTAATATACCCAATAGTTTATAAATATTTATTCAAAATATAAAATTGATACATCAACAATAGCTAACATATACTTCAAATTACATTTTTGAATGAACACTGTTATACTATTACAACATTCATGATCTATTTAAAATGAGTTTTGAATGAGAATAATTAGTATACTATTGAAAAACCAACGCCGAAAATCATCGTTGGATTTGTAAAAATACTAATTTTTTTTTTTTTTTTTTGCTATTTTGCAACTACGTCTTAAAATATCTATGAAAAATCATTGTTAGGAACCTAATATGAATTTATTGATTAAAATATATTATTTGAAAAGCTTGGACCAAAGAAAATTCATGGATTAAAATACTTTATTAAAATAGAGTACGTTTATTTGATTAAATTACAACCTTAGTCCTCAATCCTGGACGTTTCTAATTTAAGCTATTTAGTAAGTTTGAAACATTAATTAAGGGGTTGTTTGGAGCATACAGTTAGTTATTATAGTTATTAATTATTATAATTTTATAGGGTTATAATAGTCGGTGGAGTTGTTTGGCTTACAAAATATTTTAGTCTAGGTTTACAAAATTTGCATTTGGAGTGTTTACTGTTCTTATATATTTTTGTATTATACAAGTAGTGGTATGTTAAATATCATACTTTGCAAATAGGAATAAAACGATGTATTATAAAATGCAATTTGATCTTCTTTTAACATAAAAATTTGAATTAAGACATGTTTGGAGTGCTTAAGAAAAGTTGTTTTTTCATAAAGTCGTTTTTCATTTATATATATATATATATATATATATAAAATTTTTGAATTAAAAATACTTATGTGTTTGATTACATTTTCTCAACAATGTTTTTATTATGCACATTTATTTTGGGTTGCTAAAACTTTAAGCGTTTCTGTTAATGTCCTCAATTACTACAAAAGAAGACTATTAAACACTACAAACTAATAATTTTAAAATTTATATTTAAGAACACTTTCATCGTCTAAGTTATTTTGTCAAACTTTGGAGGTAGTCTTTGAAGTTGGTCATGGGACGTGGTCATTGTTGGAGGTAAATTGGATCCTTAATTGTTCAAATATATTAAAATCAATTTGAATACTTCAAATTTTGTTTCCACTTATGACGATCAACTCCAGTGACGACCAACCTCTATCAACCAACTTCAACAATCATCTCAGGTGACCAACTCCAACCACCAACTGTATCATTCATCTTCAATAACTAACTCTAATGACCAACTCAATTGATAATATACTAAAGGGGTGTTTGTTTCGCTGAGTTGAGTTGAGTTGGATTGGTAATAATTATAGGGAGAGTTAGATTATTTGTGTTTGGGGTGTTGAGTTTGGTTGAGTTGAGTTGGAATGTCTGTGTTTGTTATGCTTGAGTTAGAAAGTCTGTGTTTGGGTGTTGAGTTGAGTTAAGTTTGGGTATTAGGTGCAGATTTATATATATATTTTTTTTTTGTCGATTTTTTTTCCTATTTTTTCTGTTTGGTCATTATTTTTTTTTTTATTTATATTTGGGTTTTTTTTTGGGTATTTTCATTTGTTGGATTCATATAAATTTTTTTGTGGTTTTTTTACTTTTTCCATTGCACATTTTTCCTTTTTCCTATTTTCATTTTCCTCTTTTTAGTTTTCCATTCTCCATATCCAAATGTAATATCATTTCCTTTTTTTTTTGTCTTTTTTTTTCTCTCTCTTGCTTTCACAATCTCTCTCGCTCTCTCTCTCTATATCTCTCTCGCTAACTCTATCTATCTCTACCTCGCTCTCTCTATATACCTATGTAATGTGAACAACGTATGAATCACGTAATTTATTATTTTTTTTATAGCTCATCTTGTGTTTAAGGAAGAAAAAAAATGAAAATAGAAAAATAAAATCACTTTTCCATTCATTCAAAACTTATCATTTCCTTGTCATAATACATGCACAAAAAATTTATGGTCAATCACGTATACAAAAGTTATCATTTTTGTCGACTTCACAACCCATTGTCCATTTGTCGTTAGCCAAAAGAAATATAACAAAATACATTGGTAATGGTTCAAATATCCGTGGGCAGTCTACATGTTTCTTCGTAATAGACGAAGACAATACCTTTTCCATGCGTGTTCTGATACTGCAAGGAAGCAATCTGTCTTATGAATGTCTGTGACAAGTATGTCAATAAGGGTCACCTGGTCATCCTCAGTCAAGTCGTCAATGTTGTATATGACATTTACTACTTCCTTTCGACGACCGAACTCCAGCTCATACTTTTCCTTCTACCACGATGCTAGTCTACCCATGTGTGTGTTCTGCATCTCAACAGTTGATTTCATGATGTCGATCAATTCAGCTTGGAATGATGGGCTCTTCCTCTTGCTTCCTTGAGATAACTCGGCAGGTGTCGCTCTACCTGTAGATTGCTTTGTTGTTTCTTCATCTATTCCATCCGGATTTAACGGTGAATCTGTTTGGCGAACCTCAGGTGTCTGACAGTCCTGCGTTCCACGTCGAATCTCATCTTCAAACTCTCTAAATGCATTACTCGGCATCACGTGTAGGTCCTCACTTGATTGCCCTATAGCTCTATCCTTCCCAAAGATGGTGGAAAGGTCATCATAATGGGGGAACGACTTGTTCCACATCCCATTTGCATTGGGATGACTCTGCATTTATACACGTACATATTATTAATATTTACATATTTAACACGTGATGATAGATACTATTTTTTAGAATCTTACTCGAACCCAAAGATCGAAAATCTCCCCCTCGACCTGGACACATTTGAACTCTTCGTTCCAGCCGAATCCTGACTGGCCTAACATCTCTGATACTACATTGTATTGTTTCTTTAGACTCCTGACCTTGCATTCGATGGTGTTTTGATTAAGTGCGCACCCGGGCACCTTTTCATGCAGAATTCGCTCAAGGTGTTGCAAGTATCCAGGTCGAAACGTCGCATTATCGGACCTCCAACCGGTCTCTACCAAATAAAGTAGGGTTTCCACTAACTTCGTGTCCTCCACCTTAGACCATACGTGCTTCGTCCTCTTACTATTACCTGCCATTATACTGAATGCATACTTTTGTTAAATGAAAAGATGCTATAAATTAAACACATAGAACTAAAGGATCAACTATTGAAATTATATGTTCAAATTATATTTCTTCACACATAGTCTCGACACAACGTATTTCACATCATACTTCGAACGTTACGTAAGTAAATTGCGATCACACGTAAAATAAACATAAGACCCTTGCTATCTTTAGTCAAGCTCTCTGCCATTCAGTAAACATTTCGACCGCCAAGTCGTCCCTGAACTTTGTCCATTCGTCCGATGATTCAACAAATTCAATATGATCCCCATCAACTCCAACTGATGCAGAATTCTTGTAATCGGGCACGTCAAGCATTGCACCAGTTCCCATTTCCTTTGTGATTAAGTTGTGGATCAGGCAACATGCAGTTATTATTCAACACTGGACTTGTATTGGTAGAATGATTTTCCCCTTAGAATAGCCCACTGCCCCTTCAGCAACCCAAACGCTCGCTCCATTATGTTCCTCACCGAAGAATGTTTCATGTTGAAAAATTCACTTGCAGTTGTTGGTGCGTTCCCTGATCCACGCCAATCGGATAGATGGTATCATTCCCTCCTATAGGGTGCCAAGAATCCTTCAGCGTTGGGGTATCTAGCATCACATAGGTAATAGTATCCTGTACACGTTTCAAAATGTGATGTACATGTGTTGTGGCATGCACGAGTGTTTATATAACGTATATGGATATTGTAATACCCTTTGGAACTCTCAATCCATATGGTCGTGAAACTGTATCCCTAAACACCCTTGAATCGGCTGCAGACCCTTCCCACCCTGACAAAACGAAAACTCCCCATTTTGATCACACACTGCAAGAACGTTTGTGGCAATTTCTCCCTTCCTCGTCCTATATCGAGGTCGATCTACGACACTAACATTGAATTTATTGTATGTGCCGTCTAACGCACCTAGACAATTCTGTTTCTCTAAAGTGATCAGAATAAATCAAGAAAAAAACTATTGTTGCATACATGTGTATGACATATTCATATCAAAAAATTGTGAGTACTTTCATGTACCTGAAACCGCTTCCACCTTCCATCGGTGCATGTGTTTGTGATCGGTTCTCGTTTTTTCAACAAAACAGTGTGAAGTTGTAAAACTGCCCTAAGAACTGCGTTGAAATATTGAGAAATCGTCTCGCCAGATCTTGAAAAGTTTCTCCATACCATTCGGTTCTTGACATCGTGTATAAGAATGTGTAGGAATATTGCTACCATCTCTTCGATGTCCACACATCTTGTTGGTTCCAAACAACCAGTCGACCGTACTATATTACATAAAATCGAAAAGGTACGTCGATCCATTCGGGTGCTTTCACGACATGCCAAGTCACTTTCGTAAATGAGTCGAAAGAAGGTCAACTGCCTAATGCAGTGCCTAGCATATGACGGTTGTCTCTCTATCCTTTGGTAGTTGTTCAACAATGTGGTTAGTGTTATGAACAACTGGATTTGAGAGTTCGAAATTATTGTCATGATCGAAAAAAGTTCTTCAACGGTATCCATCTTTATAGGGAATCAGAATCAAAAGTTGTTCCTGAAAGTGTAAGATATTTTTTGGATTAAGTTTCATGATATGCTTCACGGTATTTTATTTGAGACCATACAAGCATAGAGTTAACATACGCCATGTTACACCTTAAACTTTCTTTCTTAATGATATGGTTAAGGGTATTTTACGAAAATTTTATGGTGAGTTAAACCTTTTGAAGGGCGAAATGGAGTTTGTTATATTTTTTATCCTTTTCAATTTCTCTCTCTCTGCATCTCTCGCTCTCTCGCTATCCCTATCGCTCTCTCTACCTCTCTTTATCTCACTCTATCTCTCGCTCTCTCTCTATCTCATTATATCTCTCACTCTCTCTCTACATCTCTCACTCTCTCGCTATCCCTCACGCTCTCTCTCTACATCTCACGGTCTCTCTTACTCTCTCTATCTCACTCAATCTGTCGTTCTCTCTCTACATCTTTCACTCTCTATCTACATCTCTCGCTCTTTTGCTATCCCTCTTGCTCTCTCTAACTCTGTCTATCTCACTCAATCTGTCACTCTCTCTATACATCTCTCGCTATCCCTCTCGCTCTCTCTATCTCACTTAATCTCTCACTCTCTCTATGTCACTCTATCTCTACATCTCTCACTCTCTCGCTATCCATCTCGCTCTCTCTAACTCTCTCCATCTCACTCAATCTCTCTCTCTCTATATACATCTGTCGTTCTCTCGCTATCCCTCTCACTCTCTCTAACTCTCTCTATCTCCACCGAAGGAAATTTTTCCAGCTCCATGTTGTAGATTATCTTATGGATGAATTGAATTGTCGCACACCTAATGCTTAATTCTAACTTTACACCTAATTCTTAATTCAACTTTGCACAAGAGAAAAAAAAACGGTTAAAACGATGTAGGTTGAAAGGACTTTGCATTTTTTACAAATTTTGAAAACGCGAACTGATTGCATGAATATTTATATCTTATTACAAAATTTTATACCTTGCAAAAATTAAACGTTAGTTATCAAAACGTTACGATCGCGGCAAGTACAATTTCGAAAATAACTTGATGGAGTTTACTATTTGTTTGAATTTGTGAAACAATGGTGACACTATTGAAACCAAAATAACAATAACATTTGATGGAAAATACTTGAATAACAATACATGTTTCATCCACACTTGAGTAACAATAATTATTTGCCAACAATAGCATTAACAAATAATATAATACCAAAACATTAAAAAAAATGAAAAAAATAAAAACCAGAAAGGACCAAGTCCCTAACAGTAGCAGTCCAAATACATCGATTAAAAAAAAAATTGTAGATACTCCGAACGTCAAAATAACGAACCTCAAACTAATTACGAACTGGTTGACTAATTAGTTTAGGACCTACAAGAAACCAAAAGAAATCTTAGTAACGAATATGAATAAATTAAAGTATAGTAAACTATGACGAACAACAAACGCGGATGTGCCTTTTTTTAAGGTTCGCAATCTGCGATCAAAGTGTAAGGCAAAACGTATGGAGGAAGCCGGAGGTCTTATATGATAAGAGTAAGAAAACCGTTAGTAAAGCATTTTGCTAACTATAAAATGAAAAAACGAAGCATAGTACAAAACCCCTTGTTTTCTTATGGACCCTTGTATTATTTAAAATAAAATTAGATGTTGGAAGTAGAATGCAGAAAACGAAATATGAAAGAAAGGGAAATAAGGACTCACCAACATAATCTCAAATCAGAGAAGAAAGTGGAGAACCATGAAAAAGTATGAGGGGATGTTCTGTATAAATAGAAAGAGGGGGGGGGGGGGGGGGGGGGTTGTTGGTGGAGAGGGTTGGGTTCATTTAAGTGGACCTAACCCCATTAATTATGGCAGAAGTTAAAATACAATGTCAACTCAAGTTTAATTACATCAGAAGAGATAATTCAGTGGTTCAGCCACAATTAAATGCAAATATGTTAGTAAAATGAATTGTAAAGTGAGGGCCTCAGTTACAAGCATATCAAAACAATGAACCAAATCATCATATAAAATTTATTTAAAACCAAAAAAGTAATGAACTAGAAAAAACAACTATGTAATGTAAATCAAAATATTGTATTAAATTCAATACCAAATTTGAAATGAAAATCGGATTACAATGCATAAGGAAAACATTTTACAAATTCCAAATAGAAATCATATTTTGCAAATTAAAAATTATAGGCAAAGGTTAGTATAAGAAAAATTGATATACAGTCATCATCCGTCCCTCAAAAGTAAAGAGGATAGAAAACAAACTTGTCGGGATTGATTAATCCCTCCCCCACCAAGCTCCAATAATATGGTTACCCCCTACCATGAATTAGTTGCAAATCAAACATTCGTGCGAAAGCATAAAAAAACTGCAAGGGAAAACACATGATTTATTATTGAAGCGACAAGAGGAGATCTGAAAAAAAAATTCATATTAATCGGATTCGACATGCAAATAAAAGTGAAGAACAGAAACACGAAGAAATGTAACCCACAGAGCATATACCGAGATAGAAAATAAAAAAATGTAAGATAAGTGAACACACAGATAAGAAATCGAGAATAGATCAGCATCACATAACATAGATTTAACATGCAACTAAGAGATGAAGCATAGATTTAACCCAGAGATCATAGATCTGAGGGAAAAAAAATAAGTCGCAGACCAAACTCTAGAGTAGAAAAAATGGCAAAATAAGAGGGAAGAAGAGAGAAACAGAAGGAGAAATCAGCGAAGGGAAGGGAGAAGATAAACGAAGAAGCCAAACCAACACACAAATAAGAAATCGAGAATAGAACAGTATCACATACCATAGATTTAACATGCAAATAAGAGATCAAGCATAGATTTAACATGTAAATAAGAGATGAAGCATAGATTTAACCCAGAGATCATAGATTTGAGGGAAAAAATAAGTCACAAACCAAACCCTAGAGTAGAAAAAATGGCAAAATAAGAGGGAAGAAGAGAGAAACGGAAGCAGACATCGTCGAAAGGAAGGGAGAAGAGAAACGAAGAAGCCAAACCGGATGAGAGAAGAGAGAAATGAGGAGGAGGAGGAACATCAGAATCGGGGAATCCGAAGAGAGAAGACGAATGCAAACCTTGGAAAGAGAGGCGTCGAAGGTGGGCAGGTGAGAAATCAATTTTGGTCAGAGAGAATGCGAAAAGTCAAGCGTGCCAGACGGAGAAATCAGTGGGTAAATGGAGGGATAAAATCGGTGGTTTTCAAAACCACCGATTTTAATTACATCCTTATCAAACGTGGGTATTTATTACCCACCCAACTTTACCCACCCTAAACCCCCCAAACAAACACCCCCTAAAATAAAATAAAAAAAGTCAGCTGCCGAAAGTATTTCTAAGTTAAAAATGTGGCATCATTCATATACACTTATATAGTAACAATATCTAAAACGGTAACAATAGTGGTAATGATAAAAGTAGTGGGTTTCATGTAATTTTCAACCACAGTCAGATCGAACATCCTTCATTCCTTAATTAGATTGCAAAATTTGATTATAGATTTCAAGGCGGGCTTTACAACTCATTATAATTACGGAACAAACATAAACAACAACAAAAGTAATTAGCTAGGGAACACCTTTTACATTACAATTGATGGATTACCTTTCATTTGGTGTAAACATGACCTAAATTGCAACTTTCTCCTAACTAAAAGGCCAAATTTGTACTTTAACATATTTTTTAATTATGAGAAAATTGCACAAACCACTTGTAAACTTTGATGTTTGTTATAATTACACCTCTATACTTCTAATTTGATCAATCATCCCCTAGACTTTGTTAATCGTTACAAATTAAATAGCCTCGTAGGATAAATTCAGGTGACTAACAATGCAGGGGGAGAGCAAAATTGTCATAAGATCTTTTTTAATACTCTTCTTTCTTCGATTTAGTCTTAAACATTCTCTTTTGATTCAACAAGGAGATGAAATTGGTGAGTATCTTCTTATTCTCTTTTGAGTCAATCACATTGATTTCTCTGTAAATTTTTTGAATTCCCGCCGATTGATAGTCCAAATCAAGCTCTATGAAGTCATTTTCAACTTGAATAGCCACCAATTTCATCTCCTTACTGAATCAAAAGATGAAGAAAGAAGAGTAGAACAAATTTTTGCTTATTACAATTTTGCCCTTCTTCTACATAAGTGTGAATCACCCAAATTTAACCCAAAGGGCTGATTGCAACACTTAACAAAATCTAAAGAGGTAATGGATGAAATTAAAAGTTTAGGGATAATTAAAACGAACTATATATATTTATATTTTACTCATTCTTCGAAAAAGAAAGTTTTTCTTTTTTTAAAAAGAAAAAAAAAGTGTTTTCAACTTATAAAGTCCAAATTTCTAATTCCAATTGTAAGCTTCTGTCCATTTTCGATTTTTCAGTGTACGAAACCGAAGCACACGGGAAGACGGAAGTTCCATTTGTTGAATGTGGAAGTCAATTTTCCATCTCCGATTTTCAGCTCCTCGGTGATCCGGAGAAGGGTTTTCCGGCGTCGACGCCGTCGGTGAAGTCTTCTCTCTCTCTATTCAGTCTCACAACTCCAAGCAGTCGTGCTACTTCTGCAAAAGCGCCAGTTGCAACTCTTCACTGCAATCCGGGAGTAATCTGAAATGTTTTATTTAACTTATTTTCGCTGAAAGAGCTGACGCGATCTGTGCATGATGAACGCCGGTAAGTAATGGAGTCAGCAGTTTTCAATTTTTTTTTTTTTTTTTTTTTTTTTAGTTTTTATGGAGTTCATATTTTTCCTGATGTCACATGAATTTCTGCTCAGTTTATCTAGTAAGTTTTGCGGAATATGGTTTTAACTAGAATTAAAAGTGTTGGTCGCCGAATGTAAAAAGTGTACGATGGAAGTTATTTGTGATGATTGGTTCGTGTTTGATGAAGAGCTAGGTCATATTTCAGTTCTAGTGACATAAGCTGAGCTGTTTACAGTTGATACAGTGAAGGTGGCTGTGAGTTGTTGAAGTCACGTGTTTATCAAAAATTAACCCTCAAGCTACTGGAAATTGGCCTGTATTTGAATTAAAATGAAGGATTTTAAGAAACTGGACAGAAACGGTGATGGTCTTCAAGTTAATTTAAGACAATGTATTTTCAGTAGCTTCGTTAAGTCTTACATTTTTTATATATTTATTTTTCTTGCGGAGAATAATGAAGTATTTGGAAACTTTGATCCGTTGAACTCTAGTTTCTTTTGTGCATTTCAATCATAGTTAATGTTTTTCATTCTCAAAATAGTTGACCATGTGTCTGATAGTAATTCATAAGTATGAAGGAAAAACGTTATCTGGACAACCAGACAGCCTAGGTTTTGCTTCAGGGCATCATTCTTTTGTATTTTGATGAATGTACTTTATTCATTCTGATAAAGATAACTTTCATTGAGAAAAAAATAAAGAATATTAGGACATACAAAATTGACGAGTCGATTAGTAAGGTGTTTAGAGGGTGGAGAGGGATCCTTGTGATGTTTGGTCTGCTGTTAGATTCCACGTTTTCCTTTGATGCTTGGCTTTTCCGTAAAGGGAGAAGAACTATTCTTTTGCCTGACCACATAAATTCATAAGTATTAGCCCGACTTTGTGAATGGTTTGGTTATCAAACTGCCAAGGTCTTCCTAATAATATGTGGCAAACATCCATATCTATAACATCACAAACTATTTGGTCTTTGTATTGGTTGCCAATAGATAAAGAAACATAACAAATTTCATCCACAGATGCTTCCCCACCTTTTTTCATCCATCTTAGTTTATATGGGTTAGGATGTGCTTTGGTTTTAAGATTAAGAGCATGGACAAGTTTCTTAGACACTACATTCTCACAACTTCGACTATCTATTATTGTTGTTGGGCACTGACATCCCTTTCTTTTGTAGGATTTTCTTTTTTTGTGGGCTTGGCTTTTTGTATGCCCTTGTATTCTTTCATTTTTTTTTTCCCTCAATGAAAGTTGTTATTTCTATTAAAGAAAAAACTTAGAAAATTTGTTTCGTGTGCCAACTATGCCCCCTTTCTATCTTTCAGTTTGTCATCTTCGTGGGAGTAAGTTTTGTGATCAAAGTCCCTTACCCTGGGATCTCCATGATCTCTGACTTTGTATCCATACCAATTTTGTTGGGAACTGAACTGAAATTTGAAAGCCTTTCCATATCAATATCTCAGGATATGATATTAATGATCTTTATCGAGAAGCACAAACCCGTTGGCTGAAGCCTCCAGAAGTGTTCTTTATTTTACAGAATCATGAGAATTATCAGCTGACTGAGGAGGCTCCTAAACAGCCAACTAGTAAGTAACCTTTTTAACTATTATTTTTGTTTGGAATGACTTTTGATGGCATAGCGTGCTACAGTGTTGTTTTATACCGTTTGGATAATTATTGAACAATGGTTTTGCAACAGGTGGTTCCTTGTTTCTTTTTAACAAGAGAGTACTCCGTTTCTTCCGTAAAGATGGTCATAGCTGGAGGAAGAAAAGGGACGGAAGAACTGTTGGAGAAGCACATGAACGACTTAAGGTTTTGTATCATGCAATCATTCCATTTAAACTCATTTTTCTATTTACTTTTTATTCCTGCAGTAATATACCAAGGTGTGGTTCTTGGCTAGAATAGTTTGTTTGGTTTTCTTTTCCTTATTAGGAAGGAATATGGGATATGTTAAGAGACAACAAATGCACAACCCCGGGTGGGGTGGGGTGGGGTGGATCCTGAAATGCCTACACTTGTTAAATAACTAATAAGTAGTAGTAACTGAAATGATAGCCAGGACTGCACGTTTGCATGGAATGATACATGCTATGGTAATGCTAGTTTTGACTCCAGGACTAATGAAATGCTACAATGTTAATACCCAAGTAATCGAGTGCTAGAAAATGAACGATAAGTTGTCATAGCCTTGGATGTGGTTAATTCAACGGCAATATTACCCGATTTTGGGCCATAGGAAACTCAACGGCTTACGTGTTAAAGGTTTTCCTTCACCTCGAGTGCTATACTACCCAGTGATTTGTCTGCACTAGATCTTTTGAGATCGCCTAAGTTTTCTTACTGATTGCTCGAGTCTGGATTATTCTGTCTTCATGGCTAGGTTGGAAATGCTGAAGCATTAAATTGCTATTATGCACATGGAGAGCACAACCCCAATTTCCAGAGACGTAGCTATTGGATGCTGGATCAGTGAGTGTTCTTTTTCCATTGTAGAATGCAGTCATGCGATTCTGCTTTAAGGCCTACTTTCTACCTCCCGATTTGACCATCTGCCAATTCCATCTTATAAAGCCTAAACACTTTAATTAATTTGTTTGTGTTTTATGTATGCTAAATACTTCCGCACTTACAATTGGTTGGACACTCAAACCAAGGTTTTTATATTTCTTTTACTATGTCTATTGTTTTTTTCTTGAAATAGCACATGAACATAAAAAAAAAGTACAGGAGTAATAAATTTTGAGCGGAAAACTTACTCTGTCCTTGTCTTATTTTATTATTTTTGGAGTGGGAGATCCTAGTCTATGATGCAAAAAAGGTATTGTTTCTTTATAGAAGGAGAACTTAAACTACTCAAGCCTGGGATCTTTTAGACAAGAAGCCCTGGAATTTTTTTATGACCAGGAGATTCATCAAAGTAGCAGAGACTATCTAGCATCCTGGCTCACCCAATCATCTCTCCCAAGTCTTGATCTTGAAAGATACAATGAGATAAAAAAAAATTAACACTACAATTAGCTTCCCTAGAGATTTTACTGACGGATAATAAATTACAGGCTAATTTTGGAACATGAAGGACATAATGTAAAGTAATTTTGGAATGCGAAGGACATAATGTAAAGTAAAATTGGAACATGAAGGACAGAATGTAAAGTAATTTTGAAACATGACATATAAAAAACAACACAGTACAATTAGCTTCATTATCTGAATGCTTCGAGGGTTACTCCATCCAAGACCTGACCAGGAACCACGAGAGTTTCATTGTTTATTTTTGTTTGCTATATCTCTCTTGGTACTTTTGGTTATTCCATTTTCAAAATTTTCTTTTGTTTGGTTTATTTGTACTTTGGATATTATTCTCTTTTCATTCTCTTAATGAAAAGTTCAGTATCATTTAACAAAAAAAAAAAAAAGAGGGAAAAAATACTTTTTTGTTCTTAAGTTTTAGGGCTCACCCCCCCCTATACCCAAAAAAAAAAAAAAAAGAGGGAAAAAATACTTTTTTGTTCTTAAGTTTTAGGGCTCACCCCCCCCTATACCCAAAAAAAAAAAAAAAAGAGGGAAAAAATACTTTTTTGTTCTTAAGTTTTAGGGCTCACCCCCCCCTATACCCAAAAAAAAAAAAAAAAGAGGGAAAAAATACTTTTTGGTCCTTAGGTTTTGGGTCTAGTTTCTATTTAGTCCCTAGGTTTCAGAATGTTACACATTTAATTCTTAAATTTTGAGTTTGGTTTCAATTTAGTTCCTAGGTTCCAATAGTTCCAATTTTATCTTTGAGATTTGAGTGTTGTTTCATTTTGGTCCCTAGGTTCCAAGATTTACACTTTTAACCTCGATTTCACTAAATACTCACTTTCCGTCTTTAGACGCAATATTAAGATTTGGCCAATTGCTTTTTATTGATTACCATGTCTATATTTAGAGACAACAACTATAAACTTGAGGCCTGTTTGGAATGACGTTCTTTGAGCTTAAAAAAGTATTTTCTAAGTATTTAGAAAATTTTATTCCATATGAGCTTAAAAAAGTGTTAGATACTTAAAAGTTTGTTTCAAACATGACCTTAATTTCTCATGTATTAAATCAATTTCAAAGCCCTGATTTTTAAAGACGACGTCATGCAAGGATTATGGTAAAGGAAACCCAAAAAAAGGAGAGCTTTTGGAGGGGAGGGAAATTAAGAAATGATATCATTTTCCATAAAAAATAAAGAATATTTAAAGGAGGTAAACACCCAACAAAGAGAACTAATTGGCAACGAGGAGGGATAAGTGGTTAAGCCTAGCCGCCTGTATGGACCAGTGAGAAATATAAAGCACATAACAGTTGAACACCAACGCAGATTAAGTTATCACCCATTTATTTATATAATATTGTGAGCAAGTGCATTTATGTTAAGTTTGTCATTAGAAATTTATATGCTCTTAATTTTCTTGGCAGGTCATGTGATCACATTGTTCTTGTACACTACAGAGATATCAGTGAGGTGAGTTACTACAATAACAGAATAGATAAAGCAAGAATGAGCTAATACCGTCACTATTCTTTTTATCTCTAAATGCAGTGGCCATATCTTTCTCTTTTGCAGTTTGTATCTTCGTTTTCATTTCTTCTTTCAGGGTTGCAAATCTTATGTATGTGATAAATTGATTAAACCATGGTCCAATTGTTTTTTTTTTCCATAAATAATATTTGTTAGTGTCTGGCCAGCTTACGCACACGCGACTAATCTCACGGGACAACCCGCTTGACCCTATAACATTTGGGTGTTAAGGAAACCCGTAGGATATTAAATCCTAGGTAGGTGGCCACTATGGATTGAACCATGACCTCTTAGTCCTTTGGTCTTTTTTTTGATGTTCTCACTACCACTAGGCCAACCCATGATGTTTTCCAGTTACTTGTCTTCCTATGCTTATATTCTATTTTCTGCTTGCGCTTGTAGATGCTTCAAAGTTATTTGACATAACTTCCATTCATGCTTTTAGAAATGATCTCCCAATGCTTCTTGCCTGGTGAGGCCAACCTCTGTTAAATGATGCTCAAGTGATGCATAGGTGCCTTACCTCTTTCAAAATAACGGAGTCTTGAGTCTAGTCCTCTTGCATCCTTTGTTCTTAGGGGGAGGGGGGATTTTTAAAAAACATCAGAAACGAAGCTATATATTGAAGAAAGAATTAGAAATTGAACACTAGATGGTAGCAAAGAGCCGAATAGAATTCCAAAATCTTCCGGATATGAAAACTTCTCTCTTTAAAGACCTGTGATTTTTCTCAAACCAAATTCTCTGCAACGTGGCCATAACGCAATTTTCCACAAAATAAAGCCTCTGCCAGTAAATGGGCTTCCTAGACCAAGCTGTATGACTACCTTTGATGAATTTTGGATAGCACCAATGTAAACCAAAGGTCTGAACAAGATTAGCCCAAAAGCCTGGTGCAGCTTTACAATGAAGAAAGAGATGCTGATGATTCTTTATCCCACTTCAACACATTGTACACCAATTAGCTAGGTAGAGTCTTGGGTTCTTCCTTTGAATCATATCATTGGTGTTCAATCCCTCGAATGCACACCTAAAGGAAGACTTTCACCTTCTTAGGCACGTTGGGTTTCCATGTGATGTCAATTAGAAGCGGGTTAAGCGAAGTATGATTGGTGCCATTCTCCTGCTTAGTGTGCATTTGTTTTGGTATTTTTAGTAATTTATTTTGGTTTCCTTGTACTTTGAGTATTGGTCTATTTTCAATTTATCAATGAAATGAAAAGCTTTGTTTCATCTTTTTTAAAAAAAATTGATTGGTGCCAGGCTCTGGAGTTAGGGATCTCATGGACAACACCCCACTTTGATCGAGTGTCCAGCTGTTATAGTGTCCTCCCTAGCCAAGAGCCTGATGGCCCCTAATAAAGAAAGAAAATCAGCCAATTCTTGACATTATGAGTCTGAGATTTCTTCTAAAACACAAATCCCACCCTTCTGAACCTTCAGACCGAACTCTGTCTACTTTATACCCGTAGGAATTGGCCACATTATACAGCCTGCAAAAGGTCTTTTTAAGACGGGAATTTCCAATCTAATGATCTTCCTGAAAGAGGATTATGTTGCCTCCACCAAGCTTTATTTTGTACAGTTTCCACTTCATCACAATCCTGCCTCCAAGGCCCTTTCTTCTGTTGAAAGTTGATCATGGAAGCCAATTGGCATCTGAAAAGCTATATTTGCTAGCAATCCAAGGGGAGGGACAATATTATGTGGTTATCCTGTTTCATTGCTTTTCTTCAGGGTATTTGGCTTACTACTGCCCTTCTGTTTTGGTTCTTTGCTAACTTTCTTTTCAATAGAAAAAAATTGTGATTTTTTTGGGTTTTAATTGCAAGTAGTTGGAGCCTTGTAATTCATTTTGGGTTCTCTTTATGGGGCTTAGCTTGTTTTCTATGTGGCATTCTCTTATGTATTTTCACCTTCAATGAAGTCGGTTTCTTCTAGAAGTATTTGATTGCCTAAGAGACAGTTTTACTTCTTTTGTTGATGTGTCATATGCAACGGTGGTAGTCCATCCAGATACTGTTGAGGAAAATGGGAAAGACGAGTGTAATAGTAGGAAATGAAAGTGTGCTTATGGTTGTTTTATGATAGGTTGTAGACAGATCCTTGGCCACCTGCATTTGAAAACAAAGGGTATAAACTAAAATCTTCTTGGTGTATCTCTCAAAGCCTTGATGTCTTTGTCCCAGGAGATATTTTCCAAGAATGCCAATTAATATTTCTTATCTTCGAGGTTTCGTTGTCTCCTTCCTTCAACAAGGGATTAGACTCGAAAAGAATTTTAATTCGAATTATTTATTCGTTTAGAAAATAAAGTCTAATAAAGATCATGGTCAGAGGCATCAAGGCTTAGACATGGAATCTTATAGAGAGATCATGGTCACACAAAAGTTGAATATTTTTCAGATGCCGATTGGGTTGGATCTAGGAAAGATGAGCTATCAATTTTTGGATATTGTGTCTTTGTAGTAGGCAATATGGTGTTGTGTAAGAGTGAGCATCAAGCATCCGAATGTGGTTTCACATTCAAGTGTTCAGTCAGAATATAGAGCCAACAATCTGGCTTAGTGTGAATACATCAACCTTTAGCTGAGATAGGCTTTGGTATTACAATGTTAGCTAAATTGTGGTATGAAAATCAAGCTACATTTTGCATTACATCTAATTCAATATTTCAAGAGCGGACTAAATATATTGAAGTGAATTGTCATTCATTTGTGAGCAAATACAAGGTTACTGTTGCTAGAGAGGTGAAGATTGAAGAACAATTAGAAGATACCCTTACCAAAGGCCATAGAGCAAGAATAAATTATCTCAAAGGCCATAGAGCAAGAATAAATTATCTCAACGACAAGCTGGATATTTGTTCCAACTTGAGGCAAGAGTGTTATAATATATGTTTGTTGGAAATAAATGGGGTATTTTAGTATTTGTATTTACCTTAGTTTTATTTCCTTTTGTGTATTAGGGCTCACTAGAGCCTCTATATATTCACCTCTTCTTGTAACATTGTTCATATATCAAAATTAACAAGAGACTTTCTATCTTTGTTTTTTCTCCTTGTACTAGTGTTTTCCACATAAACCTAGTGTTATCTTCTTATACCTTCTAACAATGTTACATATCAATCCCGGAAATATATGTTATTATGTGTAGTTGTTCTTTATTGTAATTGTGCATTCCTTTAGTTTATTGTAATTATCTTGTGTACCTAAATATATGTGACTCTCTAATATGAAATAAAAGGAACATTCTCTCATCTTTAGTCTCATCTTAACAGAGATGACTACTAAAATTTTATTTCTTAAGAAAAAAAATGAATGAGCATACCTTGAACAAGATCATCTTTCTATACGTTGTACTATGGGGGTGGGGGCTTTTGATGCCACTAATTTGAGATTTCCTTTAAGATGCTGATCGACAAGAGTTGTCGCACACTCTTGGTCAAGTAATTTGTGTTCCTACCTAAAATTGTAGTAGTGGTAGTACGGGTCGAATCTACAGGAAACCGATGTGTTGCTCAATTAGAATGTTT
The DNA here is from genome assembly GCA_031780015.1 of Citrullus colocynthis. NCBI lineage: Eukaryota > Viridiplantae > Streptophyta > Magnoliopsida > Cucurbitales > Cucurbitaceae > Citrullus > Citrullus colocynthis. The sequence continues at coordinate 236,835 of QLSR01000283.1, forward strand.
ATAGCCCAAGGTAACTGAAGGAGAGGAGGGGGGGGGGGGGTTTGAGATTGAGTTTGTTGCTAGAGAAAATAAATTGCGTAAAAGTAAAAGAAGAATGAAATTTGTATGATTTAAATATCTAGCCTAGACTCTTGAGTTATTCCCAAATTTCCAACTTGATCATAGATTCATCAGAAAATTCCTATGTTGTTTAGCTTAGCCAACTCACCTAGAGAAGCTAGGCGAGAGTCCGAATTATCTAATTAGCCAGTTTAATTAGATGAGATGTATCTTAATTAGTTGAACTAACTGCACTAAAATTAATGGAGTTACTAAGATGAATTTCTAATAGGAAAAACCTAATTAGTCATTGGGAAATTGTTTTAAATGACAAAACTATTGAAAATATTTACAAATAATAGTAAAATATCACAATCTATCTACGATAGACTGCGGTAGATTGCAATAGACTACCATCTGTATCTATCATGACACAGATAATAGTTTATTGCGGTCTATCGCGAATAGGCAGTAAAATTTTGCTATATTTGTAAATATTTTGGTTCATTTTTCTATATTTGAAAACAACTCATAGTCATTCATTGTAATTCATCCCTAAGTTAATTAGGCAATGTTCGTTGAAGTCAATTCACAACTAGCAAGCTAATTTAAGCGGTTGCTACTCGCGGATTAATGCATATTAAATGTCACGTATTACAAATTAAACCCTAGCTAATGATCATACATCCTCAAGTAAAGATACAACCATAAACATTCATAGCAAGAAAGAATTTAAAGACAATGTAAAGAATTATTATAAAAAGATCTAAACTTCACAAGTTTGCTACAATGGGAAAAATCACTTTATGCCTAAGCTAGAATTACCTCCTTAGCCCATAATCATCATGTGGATCGAGGAGGAATAGTTTTGATATATTAAAAAACTAAAAAGTAGAAGAGAATACAGAGGAAGTTCGTGGAGAATCGATTGGTGGCTGAATAATCAAACCCGATTGACATATTTATAAAAAAACAGGATGGCATGTCGGTGCTGCATAAAAGTAAGCCCTTGGAGGATTGCACAATGTTGCAATGCTGAGGTAGCCTAGCGGCGCTGCCATGCTTGTGCCCTACGATGCGCCCTAGTGCTCTAAGGCAGCACTCAATGCAATTCAGCAAAGCAACGCTCTCGGGAAATGCGTTGGGCACTGTAACTGCATTGTGCCCTCAGGGATATTTATGTAATTTTGACTCATTTTTTTCCTGGTTGATGCATTTGAGCTTCGTTTTGGCCCGTTTCAACTTCATTTTGTCTCTAATGCCATAATCTACCTCTCAAGTGCTCGAAACCTCACTAAATAAATATATAAAACCTAGAATCGACCTCAAATTAAGTGGAACAAGTAACACATTTTCAGTGCTATCAGATGTGTTGCCTTTTTAGTGTTGGGTTCCCATGATGAGCCATCCCTTAAGCCAAATATAGGAATAGTCTTGCTAAGAATGCTAATTTTTTATACAGCTCCCATGAATAGAAAAGGAGGCTTGTGCCACTAAGGAAGAGAAGGGGTTGCCGCTTAGAAACAACTACTTTTATTGAGAAAGAATGAAAGGGCATACAGAAAAACAAGCCCACAAATTTCCAACTAGGTAAAGATGTTTCCTAGAGTGTAATTACAAAAAGCCTTCGAAATCGAAGCCAAGAGAAACATGAAACCTCACTAGGGTCCCTCTCCACACCTTTAAACGCTATGTTGTTTCTCTCTCCCTACAGATCCCACAATAAAGGACACACCCTTGCAAACCAAAGAAAGTGCCCTAGCCCTTTCTCTTTGAAAGGTAGACGTAGGAGGAACTCCCCAATCATCAACTGAACATTTCTCTAACGAGCAAGCAAAAAATCAAATTCCTGCAAGAAATAGTTTCAAATGGATCTCCCATTTTGACACTCTCATAGAAGGTGATCTAGGTTTTCCTTTGCCTCCGACAAAGAATGCAACAAAAAGGACCCATTAACAAAGGCAACTTCCTCAAAATCTTCTCCATCGCATTCATGCGGCCAGGCAAAACTTGCCATGCAAAGAACCTGACTTTCTTTAGAATCTTAACCCTCCATAAAACATTAAAAATTGACTCAACAATAGGAAAAAAGTCCACTAAAATCCTAAAGAACGACTTAGAAGAGAAGTCCTCCACGAAATTAGGACTCCAAACACGAACATCCCTTCTCCCCAGTCTAAAGTCAAAACCCTTAATCACGGACACGACAAGAATGGTAGTTATGATGTAAGTAGCATAGCCATAGACACGGCGACACATCAGTTTCTAAAAAAGGACACGTTGGGGTCACCTTTTTATTTTTATTTCTTTATTATTATTTTTAAAATAAATAAATAAATAAATAATTTATTGATGATGATGATAATAATACTAATAATAAATAAATAAATTTAACATAAAAACATAATATACTTCATTAAAAATATACAAAACTAAGTCAATTAACTATATTTGAAATCTTAAAGATATTGGAAGATTTAGTTGGTAAGAATACATGAAGATGTCACTAAATACTTTAGGATTGATCAATATATCAGGAAGAAAACTGTATCCGCGCCCCCCCCTCCCCCC
>QLSR01000283.1:239619-252762 GCA_031780015.1 Citrullus colocynthis
CCCCCCCCCCCCCCCCCCCCCCCAATTTTTAGGTTAATTTTTTTCCAGATCTGTGTCCATGCCTGGTCCACTGTGTCCAAAATTCAAAAAAAATTTATTTAATTCAGACACTTTTTTAGTGTGTCAGACACCTACCTGGGGCATGTCTGGACATATCCATGATGGTACTTTATTCGTGTGTGGGTGTGGTTAGTTTTCTTGAACCCTGTTTCATTATAGATTTTTGTGCTAGTTTTTTTTTCAAGGTTCCTCGAATTCCAAAATCCAATGGTTTTTGTGCCAGTAATTCTATGTTTGTAATATCCGTATGTATTCAGCTAAAGATCTCTTGTATTCTTAGGGATAACAGCTTATATTGGTGGAACCAGTATGACATTTAAGCGCATATTTATTCTATTTTTAGTAAATTTATCCAACACTCATGAGATTTCTGTTGCAGGGAAGGTCTGGGACGGAATCGGGTTCTACTTCCGGTTCCTATTCGTCCCAAAATCTTGCTTCAGAATGTCAACAGACTTCATTGAGTCCAGGGTCTGTAGAAGTTACTTCTGACACTGGCAACCTTACTATTGGGTCAAATGGCATGGATGGGCAGTATGAAATATCCGAATTAAAATGTTCAAACGATCGTGATGTTTCTCAAGCTTTGAGAAGGATAGAGGAGCAATTAAGTTTGAACGAAGACAGCTTGAAAGACATCGGTCCATTTTATGGTCACGAGGAAGGTTCAAATTCTAACCTTATAGACTACTATGAGATGTCCAATGAGGATCAGTTTTCAGTGCTCCAGCATTCAGAAAATACTGTCCATGATAATACTTGTACGTCTGAGATGCAAGGTAATGTCAACACAGTGCTACTGTTTCTGGATATTGTTTTGTAAGCTTTATCTTTTATATGGAGAATTGTGGGGAGCTTATTGATGATCAAATTGCTTGCTGGAGTCCCGTCGAATCTGAGGCTTTTAAGTTTACTTACTATGTTGGGTTGCTTTCTTGAGTTATATTTTTCTGATGAAAAAAACTGATTTGTGGCTACTATGTTTTGGAATGACAAGTTGATGGTCAGACATACTTCTACTGTCACATTTTCCTGCATGTTTTCCTTTATTATTTGTGGAGATATATTGAATTTTGTTTAATCGTCTGATGAAGCCTCTTTCGTATAGATGCTAATGGAAAACATCACCATTACAATATGGCACACGAGTTTATATTCAGTGGTGAAGGAACTCAACCATGGGGTGATGCACTTGATTCTAGTAAGACAACAGTTTTTGAGTCTCAAGACAGACATTCTCTCCTATGGAATCAAAAAGTATGTGATTCAGCTGCAGTTTAGAAAATTTAATTATCCTTTTAATTATTAATATAAGGGAGTTATCAATTTAATTATTAATATTTGATTAACAACAGGAAAATCCATCGTCACCTTCGACTGTTGACAATGAACAATGCAACTGGCTGTACAGCAGAGGAAAAAGTACTATAACAAAATATTTGATTTCCATCTACTCGATTTACTGTCAGTAAATTAAAAGGAAATGATTTCTGTTGTTAACTTGAGTTATGGTTATCTGTGCTACCAGCTTTTCCTATGCTAGGAGGCTGCACGTCTACAGAATATTCTTCACCATTAGAAAATCATGATGTTAATTCCAACTACAACACACCATTTCTTAAACAAGAACATGGAAATTCTTTTGAGGTTGATACTAGTGTAATTGTTGCACAAGTGCAGAAATTTACAATCCACCAAATAGTACCGGAGCAGGGTCATGCCACCGAGAGTACCAAGGTACTTGTAATTTTTTGTATTCCTGTGCTGTGATGATCATACAGTGCCATCTACAGTTCAATAGTTTGTTATGCACTTATGCTTGAGACTGCCCTTGATAGTCCAGTGAATACATTGAATTTTTTCATTTTTACTGCTTTCTTAAATGGACTATTGTGAGGTTGAGGCTATTGCAATTTTGCATATCCGTTGTTGACCTGTTAATCCACATTCTATTTTGATAAACTTTATCTGTTAAATCACCAATATCAAAACTTAAGTTGACAGATTATGATAAATTTAATAATACCAGTGCTTTAATATTCTCCCTCACTTGTGGGCTTGGACATTTATAGAAAGCCCTACAAGTGAAAATAATATTAGTTGGGAGGGAAATAACGTAACGAGAGTTCGAACATAGAACCTCCTTCTCTGATACCATGTGAAATCACCAATTAACCCAAACGTTTAGAATTTTTTGTGGTATTTTGCATTTTCTCTTATACGCAAAATATTTTCTACTCTTACCCTTTCCTTTCTGGCTGCAAACTTCTACCTTCAGCTGATTTCATATTTTCTGTTTCCTTCTTTCTTAGGATGCATATGAATGTATATGGGGAAAGTTACCTCATTTCAAAATAAAGAAGGTGGCATGGTAATTGGAAATGCAATGATTTTAAATGCTCCCCCACACACATACTCGTCTTCAAAGGCGAATACCTTATATTTGCCTCTCACCTTCCTGGTGTGTGATGTGTTTTTCTAGTGTTGAGCATCTTGCCATCTTTTTTTGTCCACTGCCCTTTTGGATTTTGATGTTGGACGCTTTTGGGTGGTTATTGCCTATGCCTGGTGACATATATGATATTCTTACGTTCAGCTTTGTGGGGCATCCTTTTCATGGTGTGAAAAGAGTTTTGTGGTGGGAGTTGCTAGGACTCCTCAAATTTTGTCGTTTTTTGGATTAAGTTGTTCTTCATACTGCAAAAGTATACTTACTAACAAGCCCATAACCAACCAAATAGTAGCCTACAAAATTTTATATGTTCAATGCATTATGCACTCATTTTCAGTATTTTTTCTTCGTCAACAACCCATGATTTTAATTAATTAATTGTGGAATATGCAAGGTAACTAGTTGTAGGGACCTCAAAGATAATATTTCTGGCCTACTTTGATCAATGGTTAACCCAAAATTAAACCATTTTAATGAGATATCTTTATAGATGTAGAGTTTATAGATATAGAAGACTAGCATTGGCTCCAGTCCGAACTGTAGCAATTGCTTGGTTCAAAACAATGATATGGGCTCTCGTAGTAGTAGTAACACGGAGTTTTACAAATTTTACTCTCTGATGATTCTATTCAGATGCAGCCTCTGTTATTCTCATTTAAGCTTCAAATATTAAAGTCATACATTCTCTCTATCTAGGTCATCATTATTGGATCTTTTCTATGTGATCCTTCAGAATCTCCATGGGCTTGTATGTTTGGAGATATTGAAGTTCCTCTTCAGATTGTTCAGAACGGGGTACTTTGTTGTGAAGCACCTCCTCACCTCCCTGGGAAGGTTGCTCTCTGCATTACATCTGGCAATCAGGAACCCTGCAGTGAAGTCAGAGAGTTTGAATATAAAATGAATGTTTGCACTCATTGCCAGTCACATTCGACTGGAGCTACGAAGAGTCCAGAGGAGCTGTTATTACTTGTCAGGCTTGTGCAATTGCTGCTCTCTGACTCATCAGTGCAGAAATCTGACAAGTTGGATTCTGAATTTTGGAGCAATAATTTGAAAGCTGGTGATGATCAATGGAGTTCTTTGATAGAGGCTCTACTAGTTGGTAGTGAAACTCCTTCTGGTGCCATTGATTGGCTTCTTCAAGAGTTGCTAAAAGACAAGTTGCGACTCTGGCTTTCTTCTCAACAGAAAGATAGGCACGATCTAGCAGGTTGTTCCTTGTCCAAGAAAGAACAAGGCGTTATACACATGATTGCCGGCTTGGGCTATGTGTGGGCACTAAACCCAATTCTCGGTTGTGGAGTAAATATAAATTTCCGTGACATTAATGGATGGACTGCTCTACACTGGGCAGCACGATTTGGAAGGTTAGGTTTTTTTGAGAACTTATCTTTACTTCTGTGATTTTATAGCTTGATAATATCTACAGCTGCCCTCAGAAAGTATATGTATTTGAACTGGTCAATAATATTGCTATTCTAGAGCCTATGGCTCAAAGAACAGATAAATAATAATCAAGAAGGGCAAGAAAGAGAATTATATGTTATTTTCTGATTTCTCTTCATCTCAATGGGAAGCTAAAGATTTAAATTTCTATATGGGCTTTATTTCTTAGGAAAACTTGGCCAACAACGTTTGATTAATTTTTCTGCTGCAAAACCTAGTAAGTAGTTGGATACACAGACACACATAAATTGGAATGAAAGGCACATCTAACCGCAAGGTTGGAACTACAAAAGAATATTTTTTAATTTATTATTATTATTTTTTATAATTATAATTTGTTTATTTTTTCCCATACAGTTTATACACCATTCTGGGCATTCCATCTAGATTGAACTAGGAATGAACAAATTAAGGAAGAATTGCTATTAGCACGATTAAGAAACATACATTATTTGATTTAGTTTTCTCCTTCGACTTGAGTTGGTGATACAAGGCAACATAAGTGTGGATACCATTCCTTCAACATATTTTAAATGTCATTTTAGTAGGCTTGTGAAATAAATTTTTTAATTTTTTAATTTATTATTTTCTTTTTTCCTGAATCAGGGAAAAAATGGTTGCTGCACTAATAGCCTCTGGAGCATCAGCTGGCGCTGTGACTGATCCTAGTTCACAAGAACCAGATGGCAAAAGTGCAGCGTCTATCGCAGACATCCATGGACAGAAGGGGCTTGCTGGTTATTTATCAGAGGTTGCACTTACTAGTCATCTTTCATCCCTCACATTTGAAGAAAATGAGCTTCCTAAAGGCTCTGCTGAGGTAGAAGCAGAAATGACGGTAAATTGCATTTCAAATGGGAACCTCTCTTCCGCGGAGGACTATATCCCTCTAAAAAATACGTTAGCTGCAGTAAGGAATGCTGCTCAGGCAGCAGCCCGTATTCAATCTGCTTTCCGTGCACATTCTTTCAGAAAGCGACAGCAGAAAGAGGCAGCTTTTGCAGCTTGTATAGATGAGTATGGAATCGATCCAAATGACATTCAGGGGCTTTTAGCTATGTCAAAGTTGAATTTTTCTAATCGGCGTGATTACAATGCTGCTGCATTATCTATACAAAAGAAGTATAGAGGTTGGAAAGGTCGTAAAGAGTTCTTATCGCTACGTCAGAAAGTCGTGAAGATACAGGTACCATATTTTCTCCATAACATTTATGTACACTTAGTCACAGATAGTTACTAAACACATTAATCAATCAACTCATTCTCACTTGATAAAAACGTGTGAGCTGCAAGGGGATTGGAAACTATTGAAAGAGAGAAAGAAAAATAACACAAAGGTGTACGTGGAAAAACCCTAGATTAGGGAGAAAAAACCACGATAGAAGTTTCTCTTTTTCTTTATTTGTTTGATACAATCAAAGAATTACAAGAGGAAGAATAAATAGAGATAAGAAACTTAAACAAGGAAAAAATATTGAAAACATATATAAGGAAAGAGATAAATTCTAAAATATCTCCCAAATATTTTCCTTTTTCAACAGAAACTTTTCATGCCTCTGCTAGAGCTTCAGATGTTGACGCTATTCCGAGTTACTATTTGAAAGATTATTATTATTGTCATTTCCCATTGTTAACAGGCACATGTGAGGGGTTATCAAGTTAGAAAGCATTACAAAATAATTTGTTGGGCTGTCGGAATTCTTGATAAAGTTGTATTGCGTTGGAGAAGGAAAGGAGTTGGTTTGAGAGGGTTTCGTAGCGAGGTAGGATCCATTGATGAAAGTGAAGATGATGATATTATAACGGTGTTCCGCAAACAAAAGGTGGAAGGAACCATTGATGAGGCTGTTTCACGAGTGCTATCCATGGTTGACTCTCCGGATGCTCGTCAGCAATATCATCGTATGCTTCAAGGATTTCGAGAAGCCAAGGTGAGCAGTATTTTTCATGGTATTTATAATTTTGAATGTCAATAATGTCTGGTTTCTTTAGGGCCTATACTTGATTCTGATCCAAGAAGCTTGACTTCATTTTAGCTTGATCTATGGAAAACAAGTCCACTATTCAACATAGCTGGAATCTTTTAAAACAGCCAGAAGCACTCATGGTGTACCTCTTGAGTAAAACGAACTTTGGCTTAGGAAATTATAACAAATATTTGAACCTTTTTGTTTACTGAACTTATGCTATGCATCCAATCAGAAGTTTGGCTTCAGTAGTGGAAAGTCTTGACCACTCATCAGTTAGATTTAGCTACCTTTGTTTTTGGACCATCAGTCAGTACTTAGACTGAGTTTCGGGCGCCTTTTGAAAAAAACAAATATTTTAGTAAAAGCATTTTGTAAGCAGTTTTTGGAAAAGCAAATAATCAATTGTTTTTCCTAAAAGCAAATTGGTTTTTTTTAGCCTTTCTTAGAAATTGTAAAATTACTTCTGATTAATTTTAAAAGCATTTTTAATGGGTTAAAGATAGGATAATTGTTTTAAATAGCAAAACTGTTGAAAATATTTTTAAATATAGTAAAATGTCACTGTAGTGTCTATGACTAAAAGATGATAGTGGTCTATCAGTGTCCATTAATGATAGACAATAACATTTTGCTATATTTGTAAATAAGTTGACTTATTTTGCTATATTGGTATATAAGTTGCCTCATCTTGCTATATTTGAAAACCTTTAAAAATACTTTGTACCATTTCAAAAGTTCTCACTTTGTCACTCTTAGTATTTAGGAAATGAAGAGAGACCGAGTTAATTGCGGAAAGTAATATAAACAACCTTATGCATCCAATAGACCTTACTTGAACAGGATATGCTCTACAACTATGTCTTTGAGTTCTAAAATCCTTGTGCTTCCAGCACCAAGTTCTTCATTTTAGCTATCCAATATCAACAATGTTTTAACTCATCTTCATACTTTTTTCTTCACAAACAACAGTCAACACCAAATGAAAATATCATCTGTATAATATCTTATCTGGTCAATGATTCCCAAGTTCTTTTTCTACCCTTCCACACAAATTTATCATAAACATTTTTGTGACTAAGTGAATTAAGGTGTAGATCAAACCTTAGATTGGCCATCTTATGGAGCTTAATTCGTTTTCTTTGATGACATCTTACATCCTTAACTTTTACAGGCTGAACTTGATGGTGCCAGTAACAACTCTGCAGCATTGACTTCTCTCGCCGATGTTCCTGGAATGGAAGATTGTAATCAATATCCTAAGTTTGTATAGGAGCTACTTGGTGATGATCCTAATTAACCTAACACTCACTGATTTTATCTCTCTATATGCTATCCTAAGTTTGTACATGTACAGTACCCCTAGTGATTATAATTGGTAAGCAGATATTTTTACTCATATTGTCTCTGTAAATGATCTGTATTATTGGTGTAAATGGCTTGGTTGGGACTACATAATGAGATTGATGCAACTAAATTAATCACTACAAAGAATATTTTGTGATGGGAGAGATTTCAACTCTTGAACCCACCATGGTAAGATCTTTACATACACCAACTTAGTTGGTTATCCACATGGGATTTGTCTTCATTTCCCTTTTATTAATGTCTTACTTTTAAATCTACATCTTGTCTCTCTATATGGAGTTCTGCATCTGTGTATGATATGGGAAAATTTGTAGGACTAATTTTATGAAAACTAATTTTTAAAATACTCATTGATTTACATAATTGACAATTGGTTAAAGACGTCGATCTTTTTTAATTGTCGCATTAGGTCTAGGATGATATTGCACCTTGATTGCCTACTATCCATTAAATAGCCCAAGTATTAATTGGCTCTAATAACTATTGTACCGATTTTTTTTTTTTTTTTTTTTTTGGCAATACTTATCAATTAATATAATGGGGTTCATTTAACACGCCTCACCTTTTTTTTCCTTCTTTCTTTGGAATTAAACAAATACAAGGGAGAATTCCATGTTTCCCTCTCCTTTGCACATTTTTTTTTTTTTATTGTGGACAATTGTCTGGGCTAAAATAGTATATAATCAAGTTTTTCTCTTTTGAAAATTTTTGATTTAATATATAAGATCTAAAATGAGTATTGTTTGGTTAAAATATTTAATATTCATGGAGTTTGAAGAAGTTGGATTGAATAAAAAAAATATTTTTTTCCTAGTGTAATCTGCCATAGTACATATTATTTTTATTTATTATTTATATTATTTTCATTTATTATTTATTTATTTTATAGACTTCATTTAATTCTTAAATACTTTAGTGGTAAGTATTTAAAATTTTCCATCATACTACCACAGTACTAATTAAATTTTGGTACTACTATTATTTATTGTGTATCATTAATGCCCTTTTAAAAATAGATTGGACTGATAAATTTATAGTATAATGTAGAAGACGGACTACTCATTATGTGCCACGTGGATGTTACTGCTACCTGTCACCCTCACAGCTGCGGTTACCCATGGCGGCCATACTTCTGGAAGCCTCAATCAATGGCGGAACCCTATACTGGAAGAGCGCGATTGAAAATCCATCACCTCCTCCATAGAAATTCCAAGTGAAGCAAAGCCATGGAAGAAGAGCAACGCCTGGAGTTGATCAGCCTCGCCATTAGGAGGCTGCTTGAAGAGAACAAGAACAAGAAATCCTCTAATCGGAGCTCCGTCGACGATGGCAATGAAAACGGCAACCATACTCTCCTCCGCGACTTGCTCTCTCAGGTACGCCAGATTCACGGTTTGGATTTCCGAAACACTGAACTGAAACATTCAAAATCCCTATCGCTACGTCTTTTGTAGTTTCTTTTCCTTTTTTCATAGTCGTCATTCTATTGAGATTTTTTGAGTTGTTGCCTCGTAATGCTTTGATTTCTTCTTCCTATCTTTCGATTGTATGTTTCTGGATTTTCTTTGATTATGCTCTGGTTAGTATGAAGGAGATTTGAGTTCAAATCAGGATCATTCGTCTTCTTTTCTAGATTTTCCCTTCTGAACTTGTTAATGATGATTTCATTCCTTCTCATCACCCTCCAAAGTTTGTCTCTGCTTCTTTAGAGTGTAAATTTGGAAACCAAATTCATTTCTTCAACATCAACAGATAGAATCACTGAAAGAAGGAACAGAATCATCAGAGTTCGCTTCTGCATTAGATACTTTGAAAACAGAAGTTGAGAGTTCTGTTAAAGAGGACATTATTGATGATGAGTGTAGCAGAGAAGACATTGTTAAAGAGCTGAAGAAGCTGAAGAGACAAAACCTTTTAACTCACTGTCTTCTCTCAGTGATGATTGTAGTAACTGTTGTTTGGCAGCTTTCTGAGGTCTCCATTATCTTGAATGTAAAAGATAAAATCAGCCATCCCTTTAGATCTGTAGGCAATTTGATCTCAGGAATGCTCAAACGCCCTAAAACCATTGTTGATAATACAGAGAAGAATTCATCCGCACAAGACCACGATGAAACTTCAGTGCTTCCCCCTCTCAAAATTCCAGAACTTCCTCACGTGGGTTTGCAATAATTTTGGATTTGATGGCCGAAACATTGGTTGCCCTTGACCTTGAACCAAGAAAGGCAGATGGGCTACAGAGAGTGAACTTTCCAAATGGTGATGATGAAGAAACAGGGAGATATTTGCTTGAAGGTATCCACACATCCTGTAGTTATTGATTTTTGCTTGGTTTTGTGAAATTTTGCTATGTGATTTTGGTGGTCAAATATTCTTTTTTTTTTGTGAAATGAAATACAGAAAAATAGAATAAAAGAGCCTTTTTGATCAGTACCCCTTTTTCTCCTTTTTGAAAATGAGTGCTTTTAGTTTTGAGGTCTTTTGTTCTATATACCTGAAAAAGGTTAAAGGAATAACAATTTCAAATCACATTAATAGATATGATGTGACTCTATGTTTTGACATTTGCAATAACAGAAGGTATTATTAATGATAGCTATCTTGAAATCTCATGTTTAACTCACTGAAATTTTTTTAGTTAAAATATTATTGAAGCCATGTGACCTGTGTGAGTGCATATATATAATTATGTATGTATGTATTTTACTTTTGAAAATGTATATACCATGAGGATTTTTCGTTGGAAAGTTGTGAATTGGTAGACATCATTAGAAATTTGAAAAGACGTATTGAAAACTACTATAGTATTTGTTGAAAGTCCTTTTCGATGATCGTAAAGGCCCCTTTTACCATTCTGTAAAAAGTGGACTATCTTATGCTCAGAGTTATATTCTATTGTGATCTTGCTTCCGCTTAGTTATAATAGGAGGTACAATATCTTAGCGGTTATAAGACATTTATTTTCTTTTTGAGTTAGAAGTTCGTAGATGTGCTTCTATCTCTAGATGTAGATAGATTATTTTACTCGCAACAATTTCTAGAACACTTTACTAATGGACCAACAAACAATTAACAATTGATGATTAAGAATATAGTAAGGATGGTTGAACCATCTTTAAATTAGTAACATAGTAACTATTTCAGCATTTATTACTCACGACTTTTCATAGTTATCTTGCATTGCACAAAATCAAGAGTCAAGACACTTATCCTAGGGAGATAAAGGATTTGCATTAATATTGATGGATGAATAGAGTAGAAACTCATAACACCTAATGGAGTATTATAACTCATTTGTCATTCCTTTACTTGCATTTCAATATTGTCATCTGGACTTGACATAACTTAATAGTAAAATTCCCTCACTCCACATGTTTGAACTTTGAAAAAACAAAACAAAACAACCCTATTAATCTCATGTATATAAAGTTGTATGAAGGCATTCGTTCTAAAGAACAAAAGCTTTTTATTAGAATTTGAATCGGTCACCTATTTGATATGTGACAGAGAAACTCTTTTACTAAAATTAAGTTGTAAATGTATCGAAAGCCAACAAAACCTGAAAGTATATGCACCTCTTTTTATAAACCAAAAAGATTTATTTACTACTCGTTATGAGACAAAGTAGTGTTCTATAGTTCAAGTCAAGTTGACTGCTATAAAGTAGATACTTGTCGCACAGAACTAAGTTAAAAGGGTCTTATTAAATTAAACAAGATATAAGTGACATGTCTCCATAGAGTTTATTTATTAATATCAAATATTAACCACGATAAGAAATTGTATTTTTGTTTTCTACTTCAAAATTATACTTCCAAGGTCTTGAGATCATAGTTGAACTTTAAATACTACCCATAACATTTAATATCCGATTTGTGAAATTTACCCAAAACTTATTCAAAAATTAGGAAAATTAATTATTTTAAACAATAGGGTTGTATCAATTTAAACTCTAAATTAATAATTATATCAACTTAAACCATTGTTCAATTTGCACCCTCCTTTCCATTTTATTTAGCAAAACCGATATAAAACTTAAATTGTGTCAATTAAGTTCCTACATTTTCATAGATGTATCAATCCAAATTTTTAATCATAATTTTCTTTGAGAATCATCTATTCGTTTACTCTAATAATTTATTTATAAAAATCCAACATTTGAAGGAACCATAATTAGTGCATGAATAATTTTGGAGATTATGAAAATTGATTGGATTATAAAAATTTAGGAGTTTAATTAACTCAAATTAAAGATTTTTGCACAATACCATTTCGTTCAAAAATTTAGAATTTAAACTGATACAATTATTAATTCAAAGTTTATTTGATATACTCTAAAGTCTATGGTATAAATCGATTTAATCAATCTTTACCCGAAAATTCATTAATATAATTTTTTTTAATTTTACTCTAAGAAAATGGAAACCCAAATTAGAAAATCATCAGTAAATATTTACCAGCTGAAGCCTAACCTAAACACTTTCTCCAATACTTGGGAAAACTTTAGCAGCATCATTAGGTCAAAAAAACACTCCAAAAGAAGAGGAAAGGTCATGATTAAAGGCTTCCAAATTACACAAGGCACTCCTAAGTATTTTCTTGGAAGGTCCACTCAAAATCTTTTTCTTTTTCTTTTCCACAATAAATAAATTAAAGAGAAAAAAGAAGAAAAAGGAAAAGAAAAGAAAAGACCTCAAAAGAATGAGAATTGTGTACAAGAAATGTACATTATCAATTCTTTTTCTCAAATCTGACAGTATGTAAAGTTTTGTCCTATTTTCATTTGAAATAGAGAAGTATACAACAAAATTAGCAAAAAGAAAAAAGAGAAAGCTAAACTTGTATGAGTGCAAATCAAACATGTTTTTTAATATACAAAACACCTTCTTCCTTCCTTTCATTCAAATTGATATCTATAGTGCCATTTCTGGCCTTCCTCTGAATGAGCAACTTGTAGGATGATCATAAAATAAGGCAAAACCATTGCAAACCACAGACTTCAATTACTTTCATTTGAGAAAATCCCTATTGAATTCTCCTTCCAAATGAATCTTGAATTTCTGACCTCAGTGACCAATCTGGAAACTTAGAGAAAAAATATAGCAACCGTTCTCATTTGTTTCGTCTGATGACGAGAACTCCACCCGACCACTGACCACTCATGTCTGTCTACTATTTACACTCTTCCACAAAATTTAGGCTTGCCTGGTATGATATGAAGCAATCCAAGAACTCGATCACCTTCGACTGCGAAAGACAGAATATCATTGAATAATTTCATCATTACGTGTAGATATGCTGTACTTGATACTATGTGTTTGTGAGGAATGGAGGTTAGCAATCGAAATATTCTAGGTAGAACGCTTACTTACTCGGAGGTAATTTACACCCTTTTAAGCATGCTGTACATGCCTGACTGAACAGGCCAATGTCATTGGCAACCTCGGATTATATGATTGCTCTCTATAAAGTTCCATTAGAGGTACTGTGGAAAAATTGAGAAACTTCCCGGTAAAGTCGCTCAACTTCAAATGGTTTCGAAACGTACCCATCCATCCCACACCGAAGGCATTCCTCATGCGTGGCCTGGATTACGTCTGCAGTCATGGCCAAGATGGGAACGCGCCAATAACATGTATTCTCGTATGCTTCTTTTGATAGTTCTCCAACTTGGATACCATCATTGATCCGATGTTCGATTTCCCGAATTCTTCTTGTAGCTTCAAAGCTGTGAGGCAGAACAGTAACCACTCAAGTGATCAGTTCATTTACGTATGTTCAATGTTCATAACTCAAAAGTTTGAAGAACCGTCAAATCGAGTCTTTTTTTTTTTTTTTTTTTTTTTC
>QLSR01000283.1:253083-324229 GCA_031780015.1 Citrullus colocynthis
TTTTTTTTTTTTTTTTTTTTTTTTGCCTTTTCTTTTTTCTGCTTAAAAAAAATTATGAAAAAGACAGCTTTCCTTGATGCATATATAAAAGGCTGTCCTAATTGCTACAAGTTTTCTTAAAAGGAGGAGAAAAAGGAAGTATATTTATCACATACCCGTCCATTTCTGGCATCTGAATATCCATGAAACATGCATCAAAATGATGGGGTGGCGTAAGCAGTCGGATTGCATCTCGTCCACTGTTTTCACATACTACATCAGCTCCATACCGCTGTAGAGCACCAGCAGCGACTATACGATTCACCTTATTGTCATCTATTACCAGAATTTTTCGACCAAGAAGTAAACTACGGAGTGAGAGAACGGGAAGCTCTCCGTTGCGAGGATTAACCTTGATCCCCACACCCATGACTCGGTGTAGAGAGGCAGCGAGCATGCCTGCCCTCAAGGGCTTTAAGATGACAGTGGGAGTGAATGCATCAGAAATTATAGTGCTAGTTTTTGAAGAACTAATGGAGCTAGTAAGAAGAAACAGTTTGGGAGGAACCGCATAAGAATTTCTCAAGTTTTTGATAAAATGATCTGATGCGCTCGTATCCTGATCCCAAAGTTTCTGCTCAACAAAAATCATATTGATAGTCGAACCACTAATAGTCGTGGTAGACAGACATTGATTCAAGTCAGATAAGACTTCGACATTTATTCCAAGTCGTTGGATATGATATCTTGATACTTTGGCTCGAATAGGTTGATGGTCCACAACTAATGCTCTCATACCCTTAAATTCTGAGGTTGCAGTGATGGAAGTGTTCTTAATTTGTTGGGTTTTGTTATACTCACTCGAATTGGGAGATCCGTTTGTGAAAACCGCAGTGAATGTGAAGGTAGAGCCAATCTTAGGTACACTCACAAAACCAATTTCCCCCTTCATGAGGCCAACCAAACATTTGCTAATACTCAGCCCGATACCTGTTCCCCCATGAGTTCTAGAGATGGATGGTCGAACCTGCATGAAGGGAGTGAAAATGCGTGATTGGGCTTCTAGAGGAATACCAACACCCGTATCTTCCACGGATACCATGAGGTTAATAAGGTCTGGTGGAGATGGCATGAAATGACAAGCAGTGGGTCCCTCTTGACTGAATGTTCGAAATCCTGCCCAGCTGAGACGTCTATTCGCAATAGGATAGCCACTCAAGGTGCTATTTGTTGATGACTCGATCTCTAGGTCAATTGATTCAATAACCTCCTTGACGAGATTAACAGTGACAAATATGTGCCCTTTCTCTGTGAACTGCAAAATCCAAACACGCCATCTTAGCAGCTAAAAAAAAAAAAATTAGTTGTCAAATGCAATGGATTCAAGTTTCTATCAAAGAGATCATTCACTCATTTTAAGATATTTCACCATTCCATTTGTGTGCCTACACCATAATTCACAACATCAGAAGAATTTGAATGGTTACCACCCCATTTAGTACTCATTTAGATCATTTGTTCTTAATTTCCGTACGTATACATGAAAGAAACACACAATTTCAAGATAACATGGGGCATCGATCGGTGAATGTAACTGCATGCAAATCCTCATCCTTGATCATCAGAAAATCCTGTGTACGATTCCTCCCCAACCTCAGTTATCCTATTAGTTTATTTGGCAATACAGAAGAAAGCCTTGCCTTGATTGAGTTTCCCACAAGATTAGTGATGATTTGCCTAAACCTTCCAGGATCACCAATAAGCGTCTCGGGAACACTATCTGAAATGTAAACTGCCAGCTGCAATGACAACAAAATGACAAGCAAATATAAATGAGTAATAAGAACAAGACACATAGAGATGAGGTAACAGAAAAGTAAGCATGGAGGATGGTGAAGACTACAGAATTTGAAGCGTATATTACCTCCAGTCCTTTTTCTTGAGATTTCCCAGAGAAGAGTGATAAAATATCATCCAAAATTGCTCGCAGATTGAAAGGTATAGCTTCAAGCTCAAGCTTTCCAGATTCAATTTTTGCCTGATCCAAAACCTCGTTTATCAATGATACCAAAGCTTTTCCACTGTCTTGTGCAGTTTTAACGTAATCTTGTTGAGTCACATCTAAGTCAGTGTCCATAAGCAAATGCAACATTCCTGAAATATCCAAAGAAATAGGTCAGATTATTACTGCAACAGAGTATAATTTGAAGAATTTCTTAGAAAGAACTAAAGCAAAAGAGACATCGGTAAATCCTCACCTAGAACACCATTCATTGGGGTTCTAATCTCATGGGAAACAGTTGCAAGGAACTACAAAGGGATAAAGAACTCTTGAGGCTCAATTCATAGACGAATATTGAGAAGAGATAATTATAATCTTTGACTAATCAATGTCCACATACCTGGGATTTGGCAATATCAGCATCTTCTGCCCGTTTCTTGAGTACCATCATCTCATGATAATCATCCTCCACTTTGGCAATTCGGTTCAACGTTGCATGGAATATATAACCCACAAGCAATGCAATAATGAGTATGCCAATTGAAGTTGTCATTGCCAGCCATGGCCAAGGTTGTTTTTGCTTGAATCTGTGTCAGAAACATAACATTCACCATTCGGGGAATACATACTTGTCCAATATCTCAACGATTAAAATAAGCCAGATTTAGATCCCATTAAAGAGAAGAATAGTAGGGTCTTTGAATAGATGGGAAGTTCCACAAAAGAAGGAGAAAAAAGAGAGAGAGAGAGAGAGAGAGAGAGAGAATAAAGGAGGGATCACTTCAATAAAAACAATATTCTTGAAAAACATTGACATT
The DNA here is from genome assembly GCA_031780015.1 of Citrullus colocynthis. Taxonomy (NCBI): domain Eukaryota; kingdom Viridiplantae; phylum Streptophyta; class Magnoliopsida; order Cucurbitales; family Cucurbitaceae; genus Citrullus; species Citrullus colocynthis. The sequence continues at coordinate 255,883 of QLSR01000283.1, forward strand.
GAGTAGAACAAACCAAGTTGAAGAGGATGCATCAAAATGGAACTATTTTTGGAGTGATTCATTTTGTTACCTGCATTGCATCTCATGCTTCCTATCAGGATCCCCAAAGTTAAGGGGGCTAACATGCTGCAACCCATCAACTGATACATCTTTACCATACATACTGATTGGATGTGATTGGTTAGTGGTATCATAAACATTCACTAGGATGGTTTGGTTGCTTGCAAGCTGTTGAAGTAACTTCTCCACCAGAGACTCGATATCAAAAACTCCGCCAAGATACCTGTTTGACAAATATAGATGCATTGGTTATTGAATTGGCAGCTTAAAATACTTCTCTTTGCAACCCATGAATTTCCACCAAATAACAGACACTATCCATTAAATTGTAAGAGTGATTATACTATACGCATCCTTCAATGATTGGTTTAACGTTTAAGTTTGGTTCAGATTTCATAAGATAAATTGCATTATTTCACTAGAGGGTACACGACCAAGAACTAGGCATATCGACTTTGATTATCAGAAGGAAGACATACCCATCTGTAGCTTGAATCCTCTCATTTGGAGTGGCATTTGAGGGAAGATCTCTTTTGTAGACTGCAAATGTAAGTATGACCCCTAGACGATTTGTTTTGATTAACCTGAATGGAGCAGTTAAGACTCCCTTTCCTGATGATCTAGCACGTAATACATTCTTACGGTCTTCCTGGTTATGCGAATAATTCAGTATTAAATTTTATGCTTGGCATACAGAAATGATATAATAATTAGTATGACATCACATGTTAGAAGCACAAAACTTTTCAGGCAGGGAATTCTGAAAATTGTACAAGTCTTATCAAAACCAGGGCCATGTGACCACCAATCTCAACTAGAAGTATGAGTATCCAAGAAAACGATTGAATTGAGAAGATTATTTGTCTACAAATGTCCACTTTGGTCCAGCACAAGATAATTGGAATCTCACTGACATGAAAAGGTTCCAAAAGATAAGAAAGGATCTCACCACTCCCGACAGCATATCGAGAGAAACGACATGAGAAATTGTGTCCTGTGCGAAGATTACAGGAGCATATTCGTCTTGGGTGGGTGATGGCTCCAGATCTTCTGGAGCATAGTCATCTTCGTGAACCGGACTTTGTTCGATTTTGTCCATCCTTTTAATTGTCCAGCCCTGTTGCTTCTCAAAATGTTCTCTTTCGGAATGGAGCACCCTTACTGCATATGCCACACCACTGGTAAGAGGCCTCTCAAAAGCAGTTCTTTCCGTGTACCTCGCAAACGTCCTCTACATGTCTTAAAGTTAGTCTTTGTTGAATAGATAATAGAAATCATACTTCAAAAGAATACAATTTGGTTCTATGAAAAAAAAAAAACACTTGAAAATGAAAGCCGAGGTGTTTTAATCCAAAAGAGAAAATAGATAATTTCAAAACTTTATTCATAATACACTGATGCCTCATGAGTAGCAAGTTCTGGTCTAACTTTAGATTTCAATGCTTATATTGTTAACATCATACATCATAACCAAACCTTGTATGGATGCAAATAAGGATTATCAATAGAACATGCTTGAATCTTTCTTCCCCCACCCCTCCTCCATGTTTAGGGGATGGGAACGGAGAGATAGAGAGAAGGAAGGAGATGAAAGAAAAAAATAAAATTGTACCTGATCTATAGCAGATGGGTTTTTGCCATGATGGAAGGTGGAGATGAGGATGGACATTGCCTGAATATGATTCATACTGACATTAAACTGATCTTGAAGCATTCTAGCCCTTTCATCACACATGCTTCCCAAGGCTTCTTTCCTCTTCTCTGTAGCTTGGGAGCTCATGTAATGGAAGATCCATACCGAAGCAAGAGTAGAGCTAAAAACCCAAGCCACCAAAAGCCTTCTCCACCATGTTTTTCCAACTTTCTTGGATCCAATATACTGGTAATACTGGTGATGCATCTTGCAACAATTTCCAATGACAGTTTCCCACAATTGAAGCCATAGCTTTCCACCCCCACCAAGCAAACCAGCCTTAGTTTCCATAACTCCACCATTAATGAACCAGTTCATGGAAGAAATCTAATCAACCATATAAACAAATACTACTTCTCATAAACATAAGCTTCAAAAGTAGATGCCCTAACTTTGAGCTAAACCCCAAATACATGAAGGAGACTCATTCAATCCAGTAGCCGACACAAGTTAAACTCGACAAAGTGAACAACGTGAGGTGGGTCTGACCTATTTCTTAAACTCAGTTAGAAATTTTAGAAAGAGAAAGAGAAAGAGAGAAGAGAGACCCACCATCAAATCTACAGGGAAATGTCTAATTAAACCCAACACTTAGACATGGGGGAAAAACAATCCAAACTCAAGGTAAGTTGAAGGAATGATAGTGATGAAGAGAAGAAGTGTAAAAATGAAAGCGATAAAAAAACAACCAAACTACAGATTGAAAATGATTTCAAAGGGTATGGCAAAGAAGATGCTTTCTTATCCACCCAGCCAAACCAAATGAGTTGAAAAACATGAACGCTATGGTAAGAGCCAAAAATTTCTTTTGATTAGGGATAAGAAATTCATATACCTACAAAAAAGAAGCCAGAAAGAATCCTAAGATTCTCAATTTCTAATACTTAAAAACAGAATTTGGTTTTTATCCTGTAGCTGCCCACCAAAACCCAGAACAAGGAATTGGTCCAAACAGAACCCCTAAAAGATTCCCAAACTTAGTTAATCCAAAAAAAAAAAAAAAAAAAAGGAAAAAACCACCCCAAACCCAGCAAATGAACCCAACAACACCCAAGTTATCAACAAACAAAGAAAACAAGCAATTCAATCATGTGGGTATCAATGTTTGAACTTTGAGATAACCAACCTTCAGAGATCTATAGAGCAAAAAGATATTGAAAGGATTAAAGATAGCAGTGGAAGTTGCAGCTGAAGAAGAAGAAGAAGAAGAAGAAGAAGAAGAAGAAAACCCAACAAAGAATGAACTCATGGAAGAAGCTGAAGAGAATGAAAAAAGAAAGAAGAAAGAGACTTAGTATAGCAATTGAGTGGTAAAAATGGATATGGGAGTTTCCCCATTATCTCTCTTTCTCTATCCATTTATTTATTTTTCATTATACCATTACATATCCACTCAAATTGATGCAGCCTCTCTTAAGAAAATGGATAGGAAATAGACCAAAAACAAAACAAAAACAAATGAAAATTACATCATATCATGATGAGCTAAAGAGTAGAAAAGCCATAGTCCCACTCATCAAACAAATTAGTGCTCTTCTCTCTCTCTCTATCTCTAACATTGCTGGTTTGTTGATATCCTTATCCAATTCCCCATCCCCAGCATTGCACAATTTCTACACGCCAACTCTTTACTTTTTGTTGACAATACTACCCTTTATTCCCACCCATTTCTACACAATAACCTCCTCCATTGCAATTCCTCTTTTTGGATTGATTTTCTAAACAGAGACCAACACAAACAATAAAAATATTTTTGAAAAAATATATGAATTCAACTTAAATGAAGATTCAATCATAACCGAGGGAGAAAGTTCAAATCTTTGTCAAAAGAAAGGGTGATACTTCAAGGGTAAAAGTGTAATTTTGAATATCATAAAGGAAAAGATGTCTAAATAGTGGCAAAACCGTAATTAAAGTGAAAAGCAATGGGGGAAACCTAAGAAGGCACCCCAAGGCAAGTGATTAGGCCATCACTACTACATAACATTTCCCACTTTTTTTCCTTCTAAAAAAAATAATAATAAATACTTTTTTTTTTTTTTTTAATTGCGGTTGTTCTGTAGGGCCCGCTTGATGGGAGCCGTTCTGACAGGGACAACCCCCACGTCAGCGCACCGGTTCTTACATCTCGAACCAACCAGATTGTGTCACTTGTCAACCAAAGCTATGGTATTCTGCCACGTGTCAGATTCCGAAGGGAAACAAAGCACTAAATTTGTTTAAAAATAAATTTAATGAAGAGCATCCCTGTCCCACACGTGTACCGCGACTTCGACAACCTTGTCGGCTCCGTTCTACACACACATATATTTTCTTTTCTACTGCGTAAGAAAGAAGTCCTTCCTTCGCTTACAAAAATTCCATAATTCTTTCATTTATTTCCCATTAAATATTGACATACTTCGTTCAGATGGGAATGATTTAATTGCTTTATTTTTTTTATTACAAAAATACAAACTCTAGGTGTGAATTGTAATACTTAAGACAAAATCAATCATATCCTTTTTTTTTAATGTTGATTAATTTTGAAATATATTAATCTATAATATTTTTTCAACTTAAAAATAGTGTGCTTTGTTTTTCTTTTTCCTTTTTAAAAATAGACTTGTTTGGTTGTCTTTGTGTAGTAAATAGACAAACCAACATTAAACATATGTAATATTGTTTGAATATTTATTTTTTTTCCCTTTTCTTTCTTACAATAATTGGAGTATGGAGATCAAACCTCTCATTTTTAAGATAAAAATTATGTCAATTAGAGCAAAGCTGGTTTTGGCATGTATCTTTTTCTTTTGAAATGTGGGATATGTTTTAAAACAATAACATTACTAGAAAAAAACATAAACTGGTTAAGACAAAATGCTAGTAATATAATTATTTCAGTTTCAGATTATAAGATTCAATAAAATAAAAAAATAGTATGATGGTCGTAAATACTTTATTTATTCTACATTTGACACGTTATAAAATAATATTTTATGGGCTCTACATTATTGTTAAATACTTATTTTAAACAATCATCGATGTAACAATGATATAAACCAATATAGTTATTGTATAGAAGCTAATAATAATAAACTTTTGGTGCTCTCTCTCCCTCTTAGATGTAATGATCTATGGCACGTTTAGATTAACTTAAGAGAAAAATGTTTTTTTAAAAAAATCATTTTTATGTAAACTCTTTTGATAAAAACTGTTTAAATAAACTCCAAAATCTATTATATATGGTTGCCAAACACTTCGACGCTTTCAAAATGACTTATTTTTTAAATTAAACATTTCAAACACACTCTTAGTTGTAATTCATTATATTAATACTATAATTTTGTTTAATTATGATTTTGGTTTCATAAACATATTTAGGAGTAATAGTTAGATGCAAATAAGCTGTATAAAAAAATTTATTTAAGAATGAAAAAAATTGCTACATACAAAATTGTGATTGAGTTGAACTATTAAGTAAACGATACAAAGGTAGATGTTATCTGAAAGATAAGGAATATTTTTATAATCTTCAAATGATCGTAGATCTACCGTGACAAGAAGTACTATAGTAGATTACGGTAAAATAGGTAATATTTCCATTATTTACCGTAGCCGTAATTTAATTGACGAAGGCCCACTAACCAGCCCATTGGATTCTTCTACTCGGCCCAGTGGGACCCTCTTCTTCTTCTTCAATGGTTTTTTTCTTCTTTTTTTCTTTTTTTACTCTTACGAAATTACAGAAGCTTCTGACATCGTAGTTCTATGGCCATTTGACGCCATGGATGAGAGTGAAATGAGGTGAAAAAAATTATTTTTAGGTTATTTTATAGAGTAAGGCCACGTTTAACCTGTGTTAAACGTGATCCACCCGTAGAAATCTAAAACGTGGGTTCGAGTTGATTATGTTCGTTGTTGTAACTGTATTTTATAATCGTAATAAACTGTTAGGTCTACTTCTAAATCTATAATCAAAATGGGTAATTTGATTGAGGAACTGATTGTTTAATTTGATTTCATTGAAAATTACATATGACACACTATTTTTACCATTAGCACTACCGTTAGTAACAACAAATATTGTTACTGTAACAATATGAAATTATGAATCTACTATACAATTTTGTTACCTTTAGTTTTATTGTTTCCGTCACCGTTATTGTTAGGATCAAGTAGTAGCAGTAGCAATAATAGTAAAATGTGACAATTTCATAATTTTAAATAAACACGACCAAAAGCAATCGAATTATATTTTCTATTACAATTAATTTATCAATAGAACCTCATTACAACTATACCAATTTTGATTACATTGGTAAACTTGGCCTAAGTTTCAATCCTAACCTCTAAGATTATGGTAATGATTTCGTTTTTTATTTTCTATTTTTTAAGTTTATGTTTGTAACCTCTAAAACTATGGTAATGATTTTGTTTTTGTTTTCTATTTTAATTTTTTTTAACCGTGGTTTTAAACATTGTTAAAATATATATATATATATATTTGAATTCTTAGCTAGTTAAATTATATTAAAAAAAATTCGAAAAAATATTTTTTAATTTTTAAATTTGACTTAATTTTTTAAAACATTAACAGAAAATAGATAACAAAACATAAACATATATACATACAAGTTGAATTTATAAACAAAAATCAAATACGCTATCAAATGGGTGTATATTATTTTGATTCTATAACTACATCTAATTGGAGAACAATGTGCATGTTATTTAGTCTTCCAACTTTCATTTCATAAAAATTGACAAATGTAATAGGACTTATAGCTACTTGATTTCGGATGAATAAAAAAAGCGACTAGTAAAGAAAAATAGGTGAAAAAATGTTGATTATCCGATCGAATCGAAAAGGTAAAAAAACCTCACAATTTTTATAATATAACAATTACTTTTCAAGTTGTCAATTCGTTTTTAGATGAAACTCCATGTTTGTCTAATATGATATAACATATTTCATGAAGTCTAAATGGATATTCAATAAAACTAAGGCACCATTTTAAGGAAAATATTGAGGATCATACTCTTAAAAAATGAATAGACCTTATAGGTTTTATAAGATATACATGAATTACTCTTTTCATTGTTAATTAATTTTGAGAACCAAATTCTGTTTCTGAAAACGGTTTCTGAATTCTGTGATTCAAACAGTGTAAATTCTGAAAACAATATTTTTATGTTTTCATTGTATCTAAAATACGTATTTTAAAATTTAAAATGCAGAATTATATAAAATAAAGATAAAAATATTTAAAAATATATTATGTCATGTTATAAACTCAATTCAATTTTTTTTAATTAAAATATGTATTATATAGTTATTATAAATTAGGTTAAATTCCAAATTTGGTCCCTATAGTCTGGATAAAGTTACAAGTTAGTTCATATGGTTTTAAAATTTAGATTTAGTTCCTATGTTTGATACAACTTCATATATTGTCACTATAGTTTGATTAGAGCTTCATAAATAATCCATGAATTATTTATGAAGCTTTTATCAAACCATAGGAGTTAGATTCTAATTATAAACCCTAAGACCTACATTTTAACTTCTTCCAAACCACAGGGCCAACAATTTCAATTTATCTCACAAATTATATAATATTACAAAATAATAATTATACAATTCTTTTAACATAAGACTATGTTCATAAATAAATTAATAATAGTTTATTGTTTACTGTATTCAATGGATAAGTACAACTGGTTTGCAATTGTTTGTTTTCGAAGTATAGTAATATTGTTAAATAGGATCGAGGATCAAAATAAAGGTATTTAAAATTTGTTTTTGGAGTAAAATAGAATAAGAGTAAAAATATAGAGATAAATAGAATAAGATTTAAGACGAAAATTGAAATTTAATTAATTAGAAGCTCAATATTATTTTTGAAGTGAGACTTGTTTGCAATTGTAACATATTAAATATATTTTTTTTTCTAAAACATATCCTTAATTATAAAAGTTAATTGAAATTTTAAAATATTTTCCAAAAGTTGATTAAAGTAATTTAAATTTCAGTTTCAATCAAGAAACTTTTCTTACCAATTCAAAACTTATTTATTATTATTATTTCATTTAAAAAAACCAATCTAAAAGGACACAAAATGTAAACATTCGTTCACTCTTTAGATATTTATTTAATTAATGTTATAGGTCGGCAATAAAAATATATATAGTGGTGGTTTAGGTAGGTGGAAAGCTATGTATTAAGTGTGTTTTTGGTTTTACACCTCCATTGTGGACTTCAACAAGAGAGGAAAAAAAAAACTTATGAAATTTGGTATATTATTATTATTTTTTTAAATGGTGCATTTCCAAACAAGGTGTTATTAATTAAAAAGAAAAGTTGACAATAATCAAATATTTAATTAGTTAAGGAGTTTAGATGTCAAAAATTAGAGCCAAAATTCCATAGGTAGCTTGTGAATAATCCAAACCTAATTTGGAGATGTCCATTAGTAATATAATGGTAGCAAAAACCTACCTCTTTCGACTTTTTATTCGTAGAATTCAATACTTTGAGTTCGACTATTCAAACTTATATTTTAAGTTAAACTTTCATTTCGGTTTGATATTTTTTTCGAGCACAATAAGGGTGAGAGGTTTGTTAAAATGAGTATAGCTTAACTAACATAAAATTTAAACAAACAACCTCTAAATTAGATGAAATATTTTTATCACTACTTTATTTCAATTTTGATATTTATTTTAGTTTCTAAAATTTTAAATATATATATTTTTTCTTTTATCTTTAAACTTTTAAAATCTATAGGATAATTGTTTTGAATGACAAAACTGTTGGAAATAATTTTAGATATAACAAAATATCATTATCTATAAGTAGTAGATACTGACATCAATCTATCAGTATCTATAACTAATAAACTTTGACATTTTGCTATTACTGATGGACACGGCTTTAATAAGTGCATAATATGTGATCAAATAGACAAAATAGTATAAATCAACTAACATGAAACTTTTACCTATTTAAAGTCGAAAAAAAAAAAGGAAAAAAAAATACTTTAAATTCAAGGATAAAAATGAAATTTAAATGACTCCTAGTAAGTATGTGTAAGTAGAAGCCACCATTTAAGATTTGTCCTTTGGAATGTACTTGCAAATAACTAACCTAACACCAAAATAAAGTATGAAAAGATAGAGAGATGTCCAAATGAAGCAATCTCCCATGATTTATGGTGGTTGTTCCCAGACTCCTCTTCCCTTTGGTCTTCTTTCATTTTTTCAGTCAAATTTGGCTAATAGGGAATTTTATTAAAATAGCAAGAGTAATGCTATCTATAATTATTTGAATTATTGGTATCTTTAAGATTTGTTGTTTAGTGTGGGAGGCATTCTAGTTTGGCAATATATTTTTTTTATATTTATTTAATATTTATAAATAATAATGAAATATTATAATTTATCTACAATAGACAGTGATAGATCGTGATAGACTATAAATAATAATGAAATATTATAATTTATCTACAATAGACAGTGATAGATCGCGATAGACTACTATTTGTGTCTATCATGACATAGATAGACACATATAGAGTCTATTGCAGTCTATCGTTACATAAACAGTAAAATTTTGCTATATTTATAAATATTTTAGTTTATTTTCCTATATTTGAAAACATGTCAATGCATAATTTAGTTCTTAAGGTTTTTACCTTATTATTTTAGTTTTGTTGTTCAAATAGTTTTTATTATTAGTCTTTTAGGTTTTACAAATTTTAATTATGCCATGATAGTGAATTTCAAAATTGACTAGTGATGAAAATTATATTACATGATATACTTCTTGACAAAAAACTTTGTAAAAAAAAGTTAGATACCTATAAGAGAACAAGATGTTTCGTGCCATATAGATTCTTGCTATAAATATCATGTCATATGAGTTATTTATCTTAGACACATTTTGATTGAGCTTACCCATTTTATATTGTTTTTTTTAATTTTTTTTTCATGCTTTTCATAATGAACTATCTAGCTTGATTTTTAAAGTTGTATTAGTTTTTACTTTTATTGAAATTAAAATTTTAAAGCATCTCGTTTGATAATCATTTTATTTTGTTATGAAAATTATGCATATATTCTCACAAATTTTTTTATAAGCATTTCACATCCCTTAAACACGTTTAAATTCTAAGCTAAATTTAAAAAACAAAATCAAAGTTTTTAAAAATTATTATTTTTAGTATTCAAAATTTGGCATGGTTTCTTAAAACATTTTCAAAATGTAGTGTTTGAATATATTATCTAACATTCTGAATTGCTAAATATGAGGGCTTGCTGATTGGTCAATGAGTCGAGGTCTAGAGATAACACACCGTGCTGGGGTTTCAGAAGCAATGCCCCAAACCTAAGTCATATTTGTATTTATGTTATTTACGTTCTTTACGATTTTGGCCTTAAAATTTAGAGTAGTGCACTATATATAAACTTTTTAATTCTAGAGGCGCATCTGACTCTGTAATATGATATCTTCTCTCTAGTAATAAACTGCTCTCTCCTTCTATTTATGGATGTAGGTAACATATTGTTAGTAAACCAAATAAATCTATGGGTTGATTATCTATGGTTTACGTGTTAATTTTTTTTTAGTACTTTATTTATTTTCTTTGAAGTAAGCCAATATTATTTCATTAACAATAATGAGTAGTTAATATTCATTAATAATACACGATAATTATCATGTTTTTTTTTTAAGTTGGAATATTGGAATTATTGTAAAAAAATAAATTAATAAATTAAATTAATTAAGCAGGCATGCTTATCTCATAACTCATTCCCCGAAGTTTTATTTTAATTTAATCGATATTACAAAACTTTAAAGTATATTTCTCTTTTCTTGTACTTTACTGCTTTATGTCAAATCAACCCCTATAATTTTTAATTTTTCATGTTGGTATTAATACTTTAGTTAAATCTTATCAATAACTTATACCTCATTAAATGAATTTAATTATTTTAATGAAAGATTCAACATAAATTTAAAATTAGTTTTTTTAGAATAATTTTTTCTTTTTTTTAGAAAATAGTTAAGTCCAAATCAATTTATCGAATCACAAACAGCATATAGTTCAAAGAAATTAATAAGTCAACTTTTCATCAAAATTAATATTTTTTCTAGCATTAAAATTAAAAATATGGGTAAAATTTCATAACTATAAAATTTAGGAAGAATTTGGTTTAACTTTTCTTAATTTTAAAAATAAAATTTAAGTATTTGACTTAGTTTAGTTTTAAAAATGAAATAAAAACGACTTTTTTCTTTAAAAAAAAAAAAATCTCTTTAGTCAATCCAAATAGACCATTAATTAAGAGGATGTAATGATCTTGATCCACGAATAATTATAAGTTAGGTTTATTAAAGTTTAAGGATAAAAATAAAAAATTTAAAAGTATATGTGTATTGACTTGACTTTCTGGGACTTGAACTAAGCCGTCACCATATGCATGCATGCATATATCTCAAAAGACTATTTTCATAATTTTACTAAAAATTGAGGAAACATCATTAAGGTAAATAAATTTATCGTCGTTTAAACTAAAAACATTTAATCGAAGAATCACCAGTTTGTGTTCCTTCAGTATCACCAGAGATTTGTGTTCCTTCGAAATCACCAGAAATTTGTGCATTTATATTAACGATGTTTCCTCAATTTTTTATAGAATTATGAAAAATAACCTTAACCTTTTGAGATATATGCATATATTAACAATTTAGTTCAAGTTATAGAAAATCGGGTAGTATGAGTATGAAAATAAAAAGAAATTAGAGAGAGAAAGAGAGGTGTTCAAGTGGGAAAAGATTATGGGATAGCACCTACCCCTTGACTTGAGAATAATTTAATGAGTATAAGAACGTGTTGTCATCAACAAGAATAATTAAAGGCATTATTTTAAATATCTCTTAACTAAACCAAGCATCTCCCTCTCCTTTTTCTTTTTAATGGAGTTCCTTTTTATCAATTAATCAAGTTTTTATATTTTTTTTCCCCCTTTAACAACAAAATGACATTGGGTAATTCAAGTTTAATTTAGATTAACTCTCTGTTTCAAGTCTGTTAATTTTGACCATGATAGTTTAGGGTTAGTTTGATAATAATTTTGTTTTTGATTGTCTGTTTATAAACATTAAGTCTCTATATTTTAAATTTTCGAACTTTGATTTTTAATAATTTAATTTCTGTTTAATTTTTTTTGTCTATGAACTTTGGTTTGTAACAAATTTAGTCTGTATATTTTTAATTTTGTAACAATTTAGCCTCTCAATTTTAATATGAAATAATTTAGTTTTTGTACTTTCAAGTCTGTAGTGCTTAGTCCCTAACGTAAAAGAATTTATGAAAATTAGATGTTAGTTTTCATTATTTTATGATGTAGACTTTTATGTCTTATAAAAATGTTGGGTTTCTAATTAATTTGTAGGTTTATTTATGCAAGAAATTTCATTAAATCTTAACAAACTAATTCTATGATAGAGACTAAATCATTACAAATTTTAAAGTACAATAATTAAATTATTATACAGTAGAGTTCAGAGGCTAAATTGTTGAAAGCATATGAACTAAATCATTAAAAACCAAAATTAAAAGACTAAATTGTTATTTTATGAAAGTTTAGGGATTAAAAGTGAATTTTGAATTTTTTTCATTTTATTATTAAAACATTACATCGGATGTTGATGAGGAAATTTTAGCCTATTACTCTTAGAGAAAATAGAGATTTATTTAGGGTATGTTTGGAATACATTTTCAGGTGTTTAATTTAATAAGTTATTTTGGAAGAAATTGGAGTGTTTGGCAACCACTCAAAATAGCTTTGCAAGTGTACTTTAATTCATTTTTATAAAAAATGTTTAAATAAAAATAAAAATTTTTAAGAACATTTTTTTCTTAAATCAATCCAAACGGACTCTTAATTCTTTTGCTATGTTGATGTTGCCCATAATAGATAAGTTTATATTATATTAAAACGGACTATAAGGAGATATTTCTTAACTTATCTCTTTGCCCTTCAATTTATTCATAATGACTATTGTGTCCCAAAATCACAACCCTTTGTTTTATACATACATTACGTAATATTTTTCTCCGTCTTTTCTCATTTTACATTCCCTTATTGTTCTTTTTTTTTTTCGTCTCTTTCGACAATTCCTATTTTGTCCCCGCATCATTTCATATTTTATATGTACCCCTTTTTCTTTATGGCATCTCTTAGTTTTTTTTTTTTTTTTTTCTTATTTGTTTTCTTTCATAAATTTCTTCATAGAGTAACTACATTTTTTTTTTTTTTTACTTTTTATTTTCTTGCATCCTTCCACATTTTACCTTTAACAAATGTGCCTAATGTCTTATTTCATCTTACAAAATATTTATAGTTCTAAAGAAAATATATTACTCCAATATTTACAATGTAAAATCGATAAAAAAAAAAAATTATATTAGTTTCATCATTTATATTCCTTCTAGGAAATTATGTTTAAAGTTGTTCTACTACATCTAACACATTTCATATTTATTATAAACTAATCAAATAAGACACACACACCTATAGTCTTTTTTGTGGTCACTTTTAATACTTATAAATTTCATGTCATATATTTATTAACTAAATTTAATTAAAAATATATTCATTTAAAAACATGTAGGGTCATGACTTTTGTTAAACTTTTTAAATTAAAATTTTGTCCTCCACCTTTGTTATATATCTTTTAAATTCAAAATTATAAGTTCTAAATAGTGTAACCTCGAACTAATGCCAATGTGAGTCTAGCTTAATTGACATACATAAATTTGGACCATCAACTTTAAGGTTTTAAGGTACAATCCTCTCCCATCTATATATTGTAAAAGAAAAAAAGAGAAAAAACCTTGGACAAATAAAAAATTAAATAAGCTAACCTAAACTTTTAGGGGCTGTTTAGGGGCCCATAATGTAGGGTTGTTTTCAAATATAGCAAAATGAGAAAGTATTTACAAATATAGAAAAAATTTATTGTCTATCAACAATAGACAAGACGTCAATAGACTTTTATTGCTTAAGCGATAAACGTCAATAGACTTTTATCACCCAAGGGATAAAAGTCTATCGTGGTCTATTGCTGATAAACAGTAAAATTTTTTCTATATTCGTAAATAATTTGATAACTTTTCTATTTGTAATAATTTTCCTTATTATTATTTTTACTATACTTACATTTGGCCCATCTATATCATCATCGTTTATTTAATGTTTTCTTAGTTTATTCACATGGAGAACGATAGATTTCAATCCTCCAACTTGTAATGACAAATTATATATCTTAGTCAATCAAGTAATGCTCAATATGACATTCAAGTGGATTTATATTACCAAAATAATAAAATTTAACATTGAAAAGTTTGCTATTAACCATCATAGTTGCATGGATAAACATTTAGTATCATTTTAGAATTGAAGGTTTTAATCACCATTATTTGTTACACTTAACAAAAAGATATATATTAAAACTTCTCATTAACTTGAGCATAACTTAACTAATCAAAAGCTTTGTATCTCGACCTTTCTATCTTTATATCCCATATGTTGTTGATAAGATCATGGCCATACACGTTGCATTTTGTTGACACTCAATCCCAATGGAGGCATGGAATGTGAAAATTAAATAAATAACTATTGACAACTAATCAATAGTTAAAATAATTAACTATTTGTTTCTTTTTTTCCTCACAAAGCATTTTTGGGCCCAAGGTGGGCCCTCCAAACCAGCCCATTAAAGTGGCCTTTTTGCCTGATGGCGACATGTCGAATGTCATTGATGGTGGGAAGTTGCCAAACTCCAATTTTTTTTCTTAACCTTTGAAAAAAGAAAACAAAAATGAATTATTCATTTTCTTTAATTTAATGTTTAAATTACTATAATGCCCTTTTACTATATCATGTGTTATTCCATTAAAAAAGACCGAAGTTTACTTTTTCTTCAACAAATTTTCAAAGGATATTTATGTAATTTCGCTATTGAACAAGACAGCTCAACGACATCTAATAATTAAAATTTAGCTTTAATTAACCTAATTAATCTCAAACTTTGGTTAATTGCGTGTGGTAAGTGGAAATCATGTAGTTTATTTTATTTTATTTTATTTTATTTATTTATATATTATTATTATTATTATAAAGATCAAGATTGAATCTTCGTTCTCATGGGAAAAGGTGTATGTCAATTACCGCTGAATTTAGCAAAATTATATAAAGTTATAAGCTTAGAAAGGAGGGAGATAACGACATTAAATATAGTGTGTAACCATTAAAATATAAGTTATTAGAATATTGATAATGGTAAAGATAAAATTCTATTTGATATGAATTTTTAAATATAGAATATAACATAAAAAGGGGTAAGAATGAGAGTAATCTTCCACTTAGTAAAAAAATTATTAATCTCCAAATCATTAAATTATGCTTTGATGTTTGTTATGTTAATTTTTTTAAAAAATATGCTATAATGAAATATTGTAAATTAAGTTTCAAATAAATCTATTGTTTTCAAAAGTGCCCTAAAATTCTCACGTTAAAAGTTTTTCTCATTTTTATAGAATTCATATCGGCCAAAGACAAGTTATCAAACCTGTAAAACCACAAAAGTTATCTTAAATTTAAAATTTAAGATTCAAAGTTCAAAACTCCACTAATTTTTCTTCCTTTTTAGAATCTCAAGTGCGAACCATATTCTTGTCTTAATTTTAGTGTTGATTTTGTATACATGACTTGAACAACAAAACAATTGACGAATTTATGAAGATGTTTAGCATCTAAGAGCCCTCAACAATAAATTAAGGATATGTGATGTATTGACTCTTTGATTGCTTAAAAAAATACTTATAAGTAGAAAAAAAAAAAAAGATGTTTTTAAGCACTTAGAAACAAGCTTTTAATATACCTAGATAGTTAGACCAAACACTCAATAATCAACTCAAGATTATTATCAATAAACTTTAATAAAGAACACACCAAATATAATTGTAGCATCAACTTAATCACAACAACGAATATGAGATTCCATAACTATAAAATTGCCATAAACTTTTTTTTACTCTTTTTTTAGTATAGAAAATGACAATAAATGACACTACAAAAATCGATCATTATTAGGTGTTTTATGACTTTTAAGTACCATTATAATAAATAATTACTGACATTGGTTGACTGTTATCGTAAAATTTTTTAAACAATTTATCATTGTCAATAATTGACTTTGTCAACAAATGCCAGGTGAAACTTATCTATTCAAACTAAGCACCCATTAATAACCTAATTGTGAAAGTATATACCCACTTGTATTTGTAAAGTCATCCATAGCTAATTGAATCACATAAGAAGTACACTTCTTATCTTTTAATAATATAGAGGAAAGGATATCACTCAAAGTATATGTTCATTGGGACAACAAATAAAGTTTTATCTTCTTCTTTTATTTTTGTTTTCCTTTTTAACTCAAATACTACTCTAATTTAGTTTGACATCCATTACATCAATGTTCTATCTAATTAACCATAAACTTTTAGGCTCTATTGAAAGATTATTTGGTTTTTGAAAATTGTACATTTTTTTATAATAAATTTTCACTAATGTTTTCGACATTTTTAAGTAAATATTTAAGGGATATTTGGAGCACTGAATTTAGTTATGAAGTTTAAAGTTGGGAAGTGTGTGTTTAGAGAGTAAAATTTTGTAAGATGAAGTTTATTGATAAATTTGCAATTCTTCGATTAATATGCAAACTTCAATAGTGTTCACTATTGAAATTGAGTTGTTTAACACTAATTTATGTAGTTGGCGATTAAATTCATAGTCAAATTCTCTCTCTCTATATATATAAGCCTACATTTTAAGTTTTCAAAATTTGGTTTGAATTTTAAAAATACTCTTAAAATGTAGACAAAACAACACAAATAGATTAATATATGAGAGCAGTGTTTGTAGGAATAATTTTTAAAAATCAAATCGTCATCAAAGTGTTATTAGTTTTTATGGTTAAATATACCTCTACTAATACAAATCTATTTAAAGTAATTTGGATCACGTTAAGAAATTTTTTAAAAATGACCTATCATTCACACCTACCATTAAAAACAAAAATGCTAAAAATACATTATTAATATTTTTTCAAGTACAATAGGGGTGTAAGGATTCGAACAACATAATTCTTAGTCTTAATAGTTAAATTATACTCACTTTAGCAACTATATAAGAATATGAACACACTTGTAAAAAAAAAAATATGTGTAAGTGTTTGTAATTTCACCTTAAAAACAATTGAAAGAGATGTGGTTATTGGAAAGGGAAAGGTACCAGTTGGCATCCATTATTCTTTAGAAGCAACCACAGAGAGAGAGAGAGATAGAGATAGAGAGCGTGAGAGAGAGAGAGAGAGAGCATAAGAAGGAAGCAAAGCTGATAAGGCCACTTTGGCTTTGGAAAGTCCTAAAGAGATGATGAAAGAATCCATTTCCCATTTTACATTACAAACCAAATTTATAAATCTCGAATTTCGAAGAATATGTATGCTTGTCACCTAAACTTTCAAAACATATTCTTTTAGTCTTGAAATTTTTTAAGATAAGTATGTTTAATTCTCGAGTTTTTAAAATGTAATATTTTAGTTCATAATTTTTAAGAATAAATTTAAAAGGTTGTTGAAATAATTTTTTAACTTATTTTAAATAGTTATATGGCATTTTGAATATAAAATTTAAGTTTTAAGAATAATTTTTGGAAAGAGGAGACAAATTTTAAAATTTGTTTTTTAATTTAAAATAATAAAAATTGTTGCATGTACCTTTTTAACTTCTTTTTAAGAACGGAAAGACTAAAGCATATATTCTTTAAAACTTGAGAACTAAAAGAGTTTCTATATATTTTTTAAAGTGTCAATATCATTTCTATATAAGCTTTTAAGTTCTCACTTCATTTTATTTTTAATTCATGTACGTTCCCTACTAAAATTTAATCTTAACTTTAGTTTATTTTATTAAATTAGTAAAATATTTGTGATAAGTTTTTATTTTTATTTTTATTTTTATTTTTATTTTTAGACAAAAAGACACCAAAGTTATTTGGAACTACGAAGCTTAAATTTATATATTTAAAGATAGACATATTTTCAAGTATTTAAAAATGAGTCAACTTATTTATAAATATAGCAAAATATCAATGTCTATTAGTGTAATAAATCTATCACGGATAGATGAATAGTAGTCTATCGCTGATAGACCATAATATTTTGATATATTTAAAAATATTTTTAGTAGTTCTTGACATTTAAAATAATTATCCATTTATAGGTAAAACGGAATAAGTGTTAAAATTTTAAAACTAAAAAAGTATTTTAATAAAATAGAAATTATTATTAATATGCCATTTGAAAACTAATGATGGGGTCCTCTAAAGCTACTCTCAATCTGCTGCCTAATAATGCTCACTTCAATCATTGAATTTTCAGTGAAACAAAAGTAAGGTAAAGAAAGCTACCACTTAGCCTATAGTTATCATTAACATGCAAATAAATCAAAGTTTACCAACCAAACTTTTTTTTGTTCTTTTTTCTTTTCCTGTTGGTATGATCGTAAGGTATGTACACTTAATCCCAGGTGGGAAGACTTTGAAATGGTTGTTCTCTTGAGTGTGGCTTACCAATGGGCTCTACAATTCATTTATTCGTTTACAAGTTTGGATGATGTTGAAGAATATGACTTTAGAAGAAGTAGAAGACTCCGTTTGGTAAATATTTGATTTTTTATTTTTGTTTTTGAAAATTAAGTCTACCGACATTACTTTCACCTCTAAATTTCTTCATTTATTATCTACCTTTTACTAATAGTTTAAAAAACCATACCAAGATTTGAAAACTAAAAAGAGTAGCTTTTAAAAACTTGTTTTTATTTTTGAGATGTTGGTTGTGAATTTAACTATCGTACTTAAGAAATATGCAAATCATTGTAAGAAATGAAAAGAAAATAAATTTAATTTTTAAAAATAAAAAATAAAATAGTTACCAAACGGACTTTATCTATTCAACTGAGTTGGATGGAGTTTAAAAACATTTGAAATTTAACTCTATGAAAGAAAAGTTGATCTAGAATTATGAAATTAGTTACTTTTAGAATTATGAATTTAGATAGCTAAATTCTAATTACTATTTTGAAATGTATGACTAATGTTATTTTGTTTTGTATATGTAGCTAATTAGGTGATAGGACATATAGCGCTTTTGATTTTATTTTATTCCACGCTCGTTTTTAAATTTTACTCTTAATTAGACCATTGGTAAATGTATTTTATTATTATTATTATTATTTTTATAAAAGTACAAGGTAATTTTCTAAGCCTTTGAAACAGGATTGTTTTCAAATATATTAAAATAAACTAAAATGTTTACAAATATAGCAAAATTTTATTATCTATCTGCGATCGATAAACTACTATTTGTATCTATATGTGTCATGATAGACAAAGATAGTAGTCTATCATGATCTATCACAATCTATTGCAAATAGACTGTGATATTTTGCCATTACTTGTAAATATTTTCAACAATTTTTTTCATTTAAAATAATTTCTCTTTGAAATATGATGTTCTTTTAAATAATCTTATTTCAATGTTTGAAAAAATAATTAAATAAATATATAAATTAAAAAAGAGCAAATTCCAAAAATTACTTATGAAATATCAAGTTGTAAAACACCATCAAATTTTCAATTGTAAAAATTTGACTTCTAAATTTCTACTAATGTTAAAATTGGACCCTCAACCTTATAATAATTGCAGAAAATAGACCTACAAATGATAGAAATTAACTCTCAAATTTATATAAATGTTACAATTTATACAATTATGTCAGTTTGAAGGTATAAGTTGACTTAATTTTGACACTTGTATAAGTTTGAAGGCTCAATAATTTTTAAAATTGAAAGTTGATTGCAATTACCGTTATAATTAAGGGATAGTTTTCGCAACCTGCTCTTTAAAGAATAAAATTACATGCAAAATATCGATCGATTAAGTACGAATAGAAATTAAAAATCATTTAGTGGTATTATATCAATTTCAATTACTTTGATCTATAGAATTCTATGGTTGCCATTTTTACAACAATGAACTCATAATATGTCATATTTACAATCTTCACCTAATAAAACTGTGGTAAATTATATTAGCAATAAAGTTGTTGGAAGTTTATGAGTGATAGAGAAAGTGATACCACATTTGGGTTTAAACTGTTTAATGAAATGACTAAATGGAGACACAAAGGACAGAAGGGTTGGTTTTCCATTTATTACACTTCTTTTATTGCATTCTTTCTGTGTTCTTCTCTAATTTAATTTATTGCATTGCTAACTTTTTGTAATTTTATTGGATTCTTTTTATATGTTGTCTTACTCTAGTTGAATTAATTGCATGGCCAACTTATTTATATATTGAATAAAATATAATTTAATTAAAGTCACCATATATATCTTCGATTAAGAAATTGAAAATTAAAATTTCATAACTTCGTGGTGGAACTTTAATCCAAGTGAAAAAAAAAAAGAAAAAAATTCATAGATTATTGATCTTGATTTAAATTTTTTTAGATAAACATGAGCATATTTAGCTTAAAAAAAATTAATAATTTACATCTATTGTTAACTTATTTTCCGAATATTTTTTTTTGAAAAACAATAAATATAAAATTTTTTAAAAGAAACATATCTTCTATGTATCTCCAAGAATTTTATTTGCAAAATATCACTTATATATTCAAGATTAATTTTTTTTTTGTAAATCACTTTTACATTTTACTTGTAAATATATTTAGTGATTCTTTACTCTAAAATCTATCTTCTATATTTTAATGGCAATTAACTACTTTTTCAATTTTTTTCAATTTCAATCCTTTTAATATTCAACAAGATGTCTAAAATATTGGGGTGGAGTTATGTAATACAAAACAAATTCTTCTTTTTTTAAAAAAAAGTTTGTAGTTAATAGATAACAAAACATTGTCTTCAAGCCCCGATTTCTAAAATTTAAAGTTCAACCAAAACATAAATCGTAATTTCTATGCCATCGATAAACCACACACCCTTTAATGAAGGTATCAAGAAGATGTACATACTTTTGTTTTAAAATTATAATAGAAGATTTACATCATAAAATAATAAAAATTGACATTGATAAACCACATGCCATTTATGTTGTTACTTTTTTTTTGTTCTAGTATTTGGGCAATATTGGATTATCCGTAGACCCATGTGTAACCTTGGGCTTCAAATAAATTGGGCCTACAACTTCAGTCCTAGGCCCACCTATCATTGAATGGGTTGTAGTTCACAAAAGCAGCATTGCATTATTGAGCTTTTTACTATTAAGAATTTGAATGAATTTATATTTGGCGCAATTTTTTAAATATAGCAAAATATATCAAAATACTTACAACAAAATGTATTGATAAGCAATGATAGATACTGATAGATGATAGGTTCTATTATAAATAGATAGTGACATTTTGTTATATTGAAACTATTTTTAGCAGTTTTGTCATTTAAAACAATTACCTATATATGTATCTAATTTAGTCGTTAGGAATTGATTTTATCATGATATAATGAGAATTTTCTTTTTTTCATTTGATTTTCAATTATCATAACTTGACATAATTCAACTGACAACTAGTCAAGAAGTGATGGATTCATAAATCTATGCTAGGAGGCACAAGTGTATATAAAATTTAAAAGAAAAATAACTTTTTTGCCTCTGGGTCCAACAATTTTACATTTTTATCCTTGAGTATTGTGGTTCATAAGTTTCAAAATTTTACATTTTTCAACTTGAATTTTTTTTTTCACTCAATATACACTTTTGTTTCTTAGTGTTAATGTCTATTAATTAATTTAAATAAAAAATAAAAGAATAATAATTAGAGTTATTTTTAAATATAGGAAAATGAACTAAAATATTTAAAGATATTTCACTGTCTATTATTTGCTATTATTTGTAAATATTTTGAACATTTTTGTCATTTAAAATGATTTCCTTCATAATTATTTCAAGGTAATTGCAATAGGTAAAATTTTGAATAATAATTAAGTCTATAGTGACATTTTAAAAGAATTGCACATATAGCAAAATCTATCAATAATAGACTCCAAAAGTTGGATCTAAATTTTCTTATATCTACAATTCTTTTTGCATTGTGCTAAAAGCCTCCTTCTCGTTTTATTTTTTGGGTAAATTGGTCAAAGATAATTTTAGAGATAAAACTTTTGATGATGAGGAAATTAAACTTGCGCTTAAGCAAATGCATCCTTCCAAAACGTCAACTCGGATAGTCGTCAGGCTTCCAAAGATAAAATTTGTCCTTGGGGTTGAATCTTGACTTGAATTCCTTGTTTCTTATTATCATTTATCTTTATTATTAGCAACCAACTCTCAAAACCACGTATTTACCAATTACCGCTTGGTTTGCAATCGAAAAACTCTTTCTTAGAAAAATTGAATTACATAAATAGTCTATTGAGATACTATACTTAGAATACTCCCAAGTTTATTACTTATTGACAATGACAAAGTATCCTTGCACTAGACCACACTAAATTGCATATTTATCATTCATACATATTTGGTCGACCATGATTGGATGACATTTTTTTATGCAGTTTTATGAAGCAGATGAAGTTTAATATTAAGTGGGTTCATCTAATTAACTAGTGTATGAGTTACATGTCTTTCCAACTTCTTATATATGGTGAACCTACAAAAACTTTCAAGTCTACTAGATGTCTGAGGTAGGGGACCCTCTTTTCCCTCATCTTTTCCTTATTTGTACTAAGGTTTAACTAGCCTCCTCTACAAAGCTGAATATTTTAATTTGATATTTGGTCTTTGTGTTGCTTGTCCTGCTCCTGCCATTACTTACCTCTTTTTTTTGTAGACGACAACCTTATTTTCTTTAAAGTTGTGCCATTTGAATCTCTGGAGATTACTAGGACTCTAAGCATATATGAAAAGACCTCAAGTCAGGTTATCAACTATGATTAGTCGGTTATAGCTTTTGGCCTCGCATTCCTATTACAGCAAAGACAACCATATCCAACCTCCTCAAGGTCAAATTGGTCCCTAATCATGAAAAGTACCAGGGTGTCCCTTCCTCCTATCTAAAAATAAGCGAGTATCTTTATCGTACATTAAAGAAAAGATGTAAAGCTTTGCAGGGTTGGAAGGGGTGCTGGGAACAAAGTGTTTATTAAAAGAATGGCTTAAGCCATTCCAATCTATACTCTCTCTTGTTTAAATTAGTCATGGGATCTTGCTGTGAACACAAACATATAATGCCAAATTTATGGTGGAATGACTCTGAGAAAGGCAAAAATTCATTGGGTTAGTAGGAAGCGAATGTGATCCCTCAAGGAAAAAGGTGGCTTGGGGTTTTGTGACTTCCACCTTTTCAACCAAGCTTTGTTGGCCAAACGCTCTTTGTGTATCCTTGGAAGATACCGTTCTCTCGTCGCTCGAAGCCTTAAGGTTAAGTATTTTCTCAATAAATATTTTCTCAATCTAGGTCTAGATTATTGGCCTTTCTGATCTTTTGATGATCCTCGAGGACACTAGTTGTTGGTGTATCTTTCCCACAATTCTTTCAAGGTGAATTCCAATGCGACCTTTCTTAATGGCAAAGTGGGAATTGAACAATTGTTCGTGACTCAAAGAAGGATGTTATGCTCACCATGGAGAGACATTTTACCATGATTGGGTTTGTTGAGCTTGCATAGACCATTGCTATGTTTGTAGCTCTCTATCGAGCTCTTGAAGTTGACATTTTTCCTTTTTGGGCTAAAATTGATTCACACATTATTTGGAACCTTTTGGTTGGAAAATGTAGATAAGAGAATGAGGTTTAGGTGTTTGTTGATTCTATTCGTGATCTTCATCACTGTGGTTCTATTCTTGAATTCATTTTGATTAATCAAAAGAATAACTTTATTGCCCATGACTTAGCTGTCCATGCTCAAACATGTTTTTTCGGCAATATGGCTTGAAGACATTCCTTATTGGGGCAATTCTGCTCTTCGTTCTGATTTGTTTTGTTCTTAATTTTGTCTTAGTAGTTTTGTTCCTTCTACGGTAATTAAAAAGAAAAAAGAATTCCAAGAAGCCATAGCTCTATTTTTTCATTTATTAGAATAATTTACAGTGATAATTATTTAAATGTAGTTACTAGCTACATAATTTTGGTTGATGGTGTGCTTAAGGCTTAACCCATAATAAAGTTCATTATATTAGAAGTTTCAATCCTCTTTTACATAAGAAGAATCTTTAGAAAATTTTAAACAATAAAAGAAAGAGAATACATCCCAATTTTCGTCATTAACCATATTATAATTCATCTTTTCTTTGACAAAATATAAAGATATAAAGTTTGCAATATTTATCTTATCAGAAGTTCGATTCCCACTCATATAGTAAAATAAAACTAACTACATTTAAAACCGTGATTTGATATTACAAGAATTTAGGAAAAATTGTTCTTTTCTACAAACCAAATGAAATAGATGTTAGTTAGATGTTAGTTGAGTTATGCTGTGTCTACCGATGTTAGTTGAGTTAGGCTGTGTAGAAGCAATCTCGTTGATTTCAATGGCGTAAAAATGGATGGCGCTGTAAATGCACGAGCCGAGCCGACAGCAGCGAGGAAGAAACTTTTCACGTTTAGGTTTATTCTCTTGTGTTTCCCTTTCTATTTCTAGCATTTTCTCTTCCACCATTTTCCCGGAAAATATTCGAAGCTATAAATCCCAAAACCTTGCTTGTCTTACTTCCATTTCCTCAAAATTTTTCCTCTTTCTCTTCACTCTCTCCCATATTCTTCTGTTCTCAGTAATCCCATTTTCATTTCCATTACACCCACTTTGCCAAATCTGTAGTAATGTAAGTTTCTATCGTAATGGAGTTCTTAGACCTCGATTGTGAACGTTTTCTGTTATATTTGATGCCTCTGAGCTGCTTTCGAATCTAAAATTTTCAAGGGTGTTTAATGAGACCTCCTTCTCTGTTAGATATTTGAAATTTTTGAGCTTCGTGGAGAAGTTTCATTGAGATTGGGTGGTCTTTTTGAGTTCCAGAATCTTGGTGTTAGGTAATACTGCTAGATCCTTGCTACCTTTTTCTTTTTAGGTTTATTCTTATTCACTTTTGAACTATTTGTTTGGCTTTCTTGCATTGGGATTTATTTTAACTTTCTAGTTCTAATTTGGATTGTTCTTCGTTAGTTGGTGTTTGTTAAATTAGTATAAAATGTGAATGATTTGAGCTTGATTTGGATCTGGGAATCTGAATGTTTTTAAAATATTATTTAGATCTTTTGTTGTATTGGAAAACAATTCTTTAAGCTGAAATCAAGGCACTTTCATACTCGAAATGCGTGCCTTTGACGATCAATTCTTTATTAGGGAAAAGGGTGGAAAAGTGGAGTTTAGATCCTTATTTTAATTGTCATTACAGAATCTAAAAGTGCCAAAATGGAAGTTCTGTGCAGAACACCCTGGGCCTTTCTATTGTTTTTTTATTCTTTTTTGGAAATTCTTTCAAGTATTAGGGCAGCACTTATTTGTTATTTTCTCTCTCTTATTTTTCATTATGAAGAGAAACCATGGAAATTAATCAAATGTTGACAAGATGATTAAAAAAAGCAATATACAATGTTTCCTTACTCGAATGGATATTTCTATAACAGTTGACGAGTAACATAATTTAAGTAAAGAAATGGAAATACCATTAGTGTTTTGATTGAAGTTCAAAATTATTTGCTTTCATTTTTGTTGTTTCTTATTCTAAATTATAAGCTCATTAATCAATTTCAAGGAGATTAAATAAATCTTCTCTTATCAGGTCGAAACTCCGCCACTTCATGTGTGTAGTATGTACAATCTTATAAACATCATTTGAGAAGTATCTAGTCCACCAAAAAAAAGAAGATAAAAAAAGAAGGATGTGGCTATCGTGCATTTTGATAATATGAAGACTACACAGGTTCTTCTCTATCTCTTGATTATTAATCATCCTCTCACAAAGTTACTTTAATTTATTCACTTCATTTTATAGACCTCATTTGATCTATAATATAGAATCGCTTTCTAAAAGTGATGAATATGTTTCATGTTTGTAAAGTGGATAAATCTTGGCAATTTTTCCCAGACCTCACCAGTACTGTAGGAATTATTGCAAACTAGGATTTATATAGACATGGGAAAATGTCAAAAAACCATCACATTACTTAAACCTTATAGGAAAAAATGCATAAATCTCTAATCATTTTCATTGAGTTAGGTCATGTTTACTACTTTGTAATCAAAATTGTTACAATCGTAATGGATTTTTTTTATTATTCATAATTCACAGAATGTTGTTAACTAGTTTGTTGAGAACGTATTTAAATGACCCCACTTTTCATATTACGATTGATTGATTACGTGACGTAAACATGACCTTAATTCAATTTAGTAATATTGCACTATAGATGTAGTTTGTGGCATTATCATAAATATGTCTATGAACAATCTTTTTTAAGTGCTAGTTTCATCTAACACAAACCTGCAAATGAGAGGTTTTTCTTTCATATAACGCCTGCTACTATGTTCTAATAGACCTTTTTGGAGTTTACAGGGTACCAAAGAATCAGCTCAAGCTTCTCGCGATTCAACAAATGACAAAGCAAATGACAAAGCAAATGACAAAGTAAATACAACTGAGGCACCTATTACGGATTCAAGTTCTGTATCGGCGACAAGTAATGACAGCAAGAGAGTCTCACCTCAAGATATTGAATTTGTAAGATAAAGTATCCCCAGTTTAGAAGCAATGTTCTTTTCATCCTCCTGTTTCGTTCTCATCTTTCCAGTTGAGCTATGATATCTTGATAAGTTCTTTAAAATTTGTGTTTTAGGTCCAAAATTTAATTGAACGATGCTTGCAATTATACATGAATAGAGATGAGGTGGTTAAAACACTCCTGACTCGTGCAAGAATAGATCCTGGATTTACAACTCTGGGTATACTTGGAATTTACTTGAATAGTTTCTTTTTCTCTCTCTCTCTATATATATGTGTTGTTTTTCTCAATTGAATATAACACCTTGTTCTTTATTGCTTTCATATATGCATACACATGGTGACATACTCCTAATGTATGTACTTGGTTTCAATTTTGTCCACATTGTCTTACAAATTTTAATTCTAATATTAAACTTTTAATTGATCTTAAAAGTATACCTTATTAGCAAATTTCGTTAAAATCCTAACAAATATTAAAAGGTTTAAGACTAAAATTGAAAATTTAAAGACGTTTTTGGCAAAATTTTAACGAGTGTATTTAATTAGCTCTAAAATTTCCCTAATCTATGACCTCCATTTCAATGTTGCACATGACAATTTAAAGTTTCTATAGGCCTTTGGGTGGAGACCTTTTCTTTAGTTTGGCTTCTTTTTGTTAGCTTGGTTTTTTTTTTTATGCCCTCGCATTCTTATTTTCTCATTATTTTTTCTCAATGAAAGTGAAAAATTTAGAAGTTTCAATTGTAATAACAACTGCTACAAAATTCCAAGATCCTAACAAAAAAAGAAAAAAAAACTTTTAAATATTATGGGAAAATTTGAAAACATCCATTTATATAGGCGATGCAATATGTATAATTTAGTCTATATATAAATGATCATGTACAATGTAGGTTTTGGAAGATTCTTGTTTGAAGTCTAATTATCTGTTTGTATAAATGCTGAATGGTTTTCATTAAAGTATATAATTTTATATCCTCTTAATTCAGTATGGCAGAAATTGGAAGAAGAAAATGCCGAGTTTTTCCGAGCTTATTATATAAGATTGAAATTGAAAAAACAAATCCTCTTATTCAACCATTTGCTTGAGCATCAATATCATCTCATGAAGTGTCCTATGCCTGGTAAGTTGGTTCCTTTTTTACAATATGCTTATTTACATTCATATTTAATACTTATACCATATACCGCTAGGTGCTTCAATTTTTTTTCCATTTTTCCAATTTTTATATCCTCAATCTTATACTTAAGTGATTGAATTACTTTAGTTTATGAACTCGAACTTTTTGCAGTGCAGTTAATAATAATAACTTGCCTATGGGGTACCCGGTCCTTCAGCAATCTATGGCTCCAGTCCCAGGTCAACCCCATATTGATACTATGGGTAATGGAATATCAAGTTGTCATATAGTCAATGGAGTCCCTGCACCAAGTAACTATCATCCTATTCGGATGAATTCTGGGAACGAGTGAGTTTTTAGGATCTCTTTGGTCCTTCCTCTTATTTATCATCTATGACATGGTATGCCGTAACTAGTTTATACTTATTGCTATCAAAGTCCGCAATGTTTCTTGTAAAATTTAAATATGCTATGGTTCTAACATTTTTCTTATGCTAATGGATGTTTCTTAATTTTTTGCTCAAAGTTTTTGTTGGAAGTAGCCACCACTTAAAAGTAACTAATATGAAGAGTTTATCCATCCAGCTTTTGTCAATTCCCTGTATATGTTGTTTGGTAACTACTAGAATCATAGTTTCAGTTGTTAATGTATGGCAAACAACAATACTGCTGATGTGGCTTCTGTTCTTCCACCAAACAGAGCATTGTCATCCATGTCAGAGCTTCCTATTAGTCCTACATCTGTGGCATCCAGTGGTCATTTCCCATTCTCAGCATCAGAAATCTCCGGAATTGGAACAGAGACTTCAACTCTTGAAACTGCTTTCACATCAGATGTTGCGAATTCTGTGGGTTTGCAACTTCCACCAGATGGTACAGATGGAAATTGTCGCGATTCTTTCAGATCACTGGATCAAATTCAATGGAATTTCAGTCTGACAGATCTTACAGCAGATTTGTCGAATTTAGGAGGTAATACCTTGCTTAAACTTCACCAATTATGTCTCATTTTAGGTTTGCTGGTTAATATCGACTTATTTCCATTATTTTCAACTACTGCAGATTTAGGAGCTTTGGGAAATTATCCTGGTTCTCCATTTCTGCCTTCTGATTCAGATATTTTGCTTGATTCTCCAGAAAATGAGGATTTAGGTACGAATCTACATATTCTCTTTCCTTTCTATTATCTTGCTAACGATCTAGTGCATTTATCTTTATAAAGGTTCATTTCATTATGCTCAACATCCTCGCTAAATATCAGGGATGAACTGCTTGCTGCTGCTGAACACTTATGTTAGCATATCTATGGTTCTTTCCTTTTGTTTATGATCAATTTTGTCCCACGTAATAACAACTACCAACCACATGGTTCTCCCCGAAAATGTATAAACTTTACTAAATCAACAGGAAACCAAAGAGATATGAGCCTCGAAGATAATTCGATAGTTCGTCTCTCCAAACTCTTGACTTCTGAATCCGTAATTGCTTCTCAGCTCTACTTTAGCTGTTCCTAAATACTTCTCAGACTCCCATCTCCAACCTGCCATCTAAGTTGGCTGCAAGTTATATTTATTAACTCATTTACCAACTTGCCCACAGCTCTTTTCTTGCTATATACGTTAACTGTTGGGGTCTATCGGAACGACATTGTTAAGTTCTGCAGTTGAATGTCTATTTCATTGTGTACTGCTGGATGCCTAATAACTGTTTTATGGCAGTTGAGGAGTTTTTCGTTGATTCAGTGCCCGGGCCACCATGCTCGCAATCGGACGAGGAGAAAACTTAGATGCAAGGTTAGGCTGTCGGTGTTTCCTTTCACTTTGATTAGTTTGGTTAAGATCAAATCAAGTCAATAACTAATAAGCCTTTGCTAGAAATTTTGTGGGGACTGTTACCTTCAGATTGGAACATCTTGAAATCGATTGCGGTTAGCTTGTATGCTTTGTATGATTCCTGTGTAGAAAAGTAGACATGCCAGTGGAGGAATTTCTCTACATTGTTCTTTTACAAAGCTCTTTAACAGTTTGAAAGTTTAGCCTATGATTTGCTTTCATGTGTGTTTTTGTTGGCTGCCATTTTGGATTTCTATTCAAATTCGTTTGCATTCTCTGATCTTTTTAAGGTTCTCTAGTCTGCAAAATAGACCTCAAACAATGTCTACTTATATATAATCTTTATATATAATCAGTTGGTATAATATGGATATCCAGGTGGATAAGGATAGCTCGTTTTCCTCGTCTACATGTTGTCTACAACTAACCTTGTTGTTTAGATATTGGTTTCGAAATTGGTTTAAATTTCCGTCGCTATACTTTCACTTTCCGTTCATTTTAGTTCATGAACATTTTGTTTTCTCTATTTTTAAAGAGCGGTTCTTTGGTTTTTGATTGCAAAACTTGTACACAAAGTCTTTTATTATTAAGTTACGGCTTGTTTCAAGAAATTTATTGAGTTTAGTGTCACTATCAAATTGTAATTGAAAAATGAAGTGAAAAAGAAAACGAATAGATAGTACAATACAAACACTTTTTAAAAAGCACAAGAATTAATACGAACTTTGTAACAAGTACATTGGCTAAAATGGATATAAAAGTTAAACATATAAACAAAAGTTAAAAGTATGAACAAAAATTAAAAATTTAAGGGATTGGAATAGTATTTAAGCCTTCAAAGTAAAATAATTTTTTTTTTAACCTAAACAATTGGCTTTAAGAATTTTGAAGTTGTCTTTGGTACAGAGTTGAATAATTTGATCAACATTCTTCGGGCTTACCAGAAGATTTCTCAACAAAACTATACATCTCATGGTTCTTTGTTCAATTCTTCATGTGTCATTGGAATGTGTACATCAGATTTTCACCTTATACGACGCTTCGTTCAATTCTTTTTCTCTCCTTCCTTCCATTTCTGTCTTGAGAAGTGATCAGGATTGATATATATAGATATATATATATTTGATGAGCGGCTTGTGGAGGTGCTCATGGGGTAGGAGTTTTTTGGTGGAAGGTGGAGAATTCTGTGGTCATGTGCCACAAACTCCTTTTGGAGCATTGGAAAGGAAGAAGCAATAGGCTTTTCTTAGGAGAACTTTCTTCTTATGAATCCTTTTGGTTTTGGTGTAAAACAATGCCTTTGGTGTTGTACAAATTCCTCTCAATTTTTGTTATTAACTATTTGAAAGTCTTTCATTTGTTAATTTCTTTTGGCGAAGGAGTTCTCTTTATCTCCCTGGCCCTTATAGGTTATTCTTTGTTTCACTTTTATTTTATTTTAATGTTAATTACAAAAGATTGACTTGGTGATTAATAAGCGTCATATAGATAAATGAGTTCAACTCATGTTTGCTAGCTACTAAGGATTTCAAACATGAGCGTTATTACTTTGTTGACTATGTCTATTTTTATGTATGTGTGTGATTTCACAAATTACTCTTTGTTGAGGATTGCCTTAGGCAAGGCCCAAACCCAAAGGGAACTAAGAGGAGACATAGAGGAATGCACGTCCTAAAAGGACAAAATCAGAGCCTCGGGGTTTGGTTGACTAGCCTACAGCCTCAAGCACCAAAAAAAACCTCAACATCGGCAGAGTTACATGTAACCACAACGCAATTATCAAAAGAAAGACATTATAAATAGCTCCATTTGACGATCCCAAAGGGAAGAGTAAGTAATCTCTAGAGGAGAATCCTGACCTTATTTCTTGTGTATTTAACTAAATTATACACTCTTATACTAACTTAGGCATCAGAGTGATAGGCTTGACGACACACTAGTGCAAGGATCTCCTACGCAGGTCAGCTCGAAAAGCGAGACTAGACCAAGAAAAGTGCGTTGAAAGTCAAGCCCACGATGGGCCCACGACAACAACCAAAGCGTGCGAGATCTGAGTGCCAATACTCTTACAAAATTTGTAATTTCTTCTAAGTCTAGACTTGCTACATTGAATTATTGAACTCCACCCTTTACAATTTCAAAAGTAGTTGAAGCTAACAATCATGGATTGACTTAATGGTCAATAAAGATCATGAGTTTAATAAAAAAAAGGGAAGAAAATAAGTTCAATTTATAATAGTCACTTATGTAAATTTAATATCGTAACAGCTTTCTTGGCACTAAAGTGCACTTAAGTTGGCCGAACTAAGAATAGTAATATCAATAATAATTGCAACAGCTTTATATTAAGAATTTCAACACTATTGTTGTTGTGTTGTGCAAATAAGTCAAAAACATAAATGCATTAAAAGTCGACGCGTTTTTGTGGCTCAAATCCACTCTTCAAAGCTTTATTCCATCTCTTTAATTTTTCACATTCTTGAAAATTAGGCAAAGAAAATGATGGATGAGTTTTATTTTTCTTTTCCTTTTCAAATCAATAATGATTTTATGTAAATATATCGTGTTTTAGAAACTATTTTACAGATTATTATTTTTATTAGAAACAAATTATTGCATTTTACAGATAAATTTGATATCACGTTAAATCACTACAAATCCAAAAGTTTAAGCCAATAGGTTATGATGTATTTAATTATATCATATTTTAACAAACAAGAATATATTAACCCAAAATGATCTCAGTTCAACCGTAATTAGTATGATCTTTCTTCCTAGAAATTGAAGGTTCAATTTCTCCTCCAACAATTTAACCAAAAAAAAAAAATAAATAAATAATAAAAAGGACTCATAATTGAAGGGTTATTAGAAGAAAGATGACACTAGAAATTAATTAAGTTATTATATGGGCCATGCTGTCTCATTTTATATTAGTGTAAATTGGAGTAACCTGCAATAATTTTCATTTGCAAGAACTTCAATTATGAGACAGATGTGACCTTGGCATGGAGGGAAAAGCAAAAATCCACAAAATGGAAAATTACAAGATTGGAAAATTTTTTCCACCAATAGTTTTTAGGAGAGGGATATGGAGATAAATTCCTTGCCATAAACCCTTTTCCAAACCTGATTTTAAAACTATTTATATGTGTATCTAATTTTTTAAAATTAAAATATTAGTAAAAAAGACTTTCATATTTTTTAAAATTGAATTGTTTCGACTAGCAAGGCAATATTATAGAATACATACCATCATTGTTTCTAGTATACAAAATTTACTTAAATTTGTTAAATTCATTGATTTTTTTAACTTAAAAATAAATAGGGAATAAAGATATTTTCAATGGAGATTCCTTGACTGCCATGATTCTCCCAATTGAGGAAGTGATTGATAGCCTTATAATCATATAAGGGCTCTTTGGTTCAAGATTTCTTATATGCTAGGAAATAATTAATTGATATCTCAAAATAAAGGGTGTTTGGATCCCAATTTTAAGTAGGTAAAGTGGACTATTATGGTATGTTTAATGTTTGGGATTCCAATTATAATAGTTGGTATTTCCAATTATTATAACTTACAATTAAATATAGTATTACTATTTCAAATCCCTCATGTTTACTATTTCCTACTCAAACTAAAATAATATGTATCTCAAACACAAACTATTATAATCTACAAACTGTAATAACTACTAACTATAATAACGAACTCAGCGTCTCAAGCACCCCTTAAGATGTTTGGAACTAAGACTGCTAAGAAGTTAATAGATTGTTGTGCTAAGAAGTTATAGATTGTTGTGTTTGGTTGTACACCTAAGAATGTTAATTTTTGGAGTACATATTGAAGAAAGATCCATCTCAAAGCAAAAAAAAGATGATATCATAAGATGAGTAGTAGTGTCAAATTTTCTTATGTGACCCTGCATTGAACCAATGGTCACAATGGGTCAAAAGCAAGAGATGCTATCCTATTGTTTCGTGCATGAGGGTACATGTGCATCTTTACGTGCATTGATCTCACTATTTCAACTGCCTAGCTGATATGAGTATTGCTCTCATTTATTGTCAACCACATGCACATAAACACACATGTAAACCAAAGAAAGGTTCATCATTTCACTTTTTCGTTATTTTTTATAGTACAACAATTATGAGAATGAGGATCGAACCTCCCACCTCTTGAATACAAAGTTATGTCAATTACTGCTGAGCTAAACTCGTTTTGGCTATTTTTTAGTTAGTTAATAATACATTGTATGATATTATAATTCAAAGGTTCTTTTTAATTGACATTGCGGTCATTCATACATATTCTAAGAACAAAGCAAGCCATTATTAACCTATTGTCTTGCTATCTAATTGAATAGTTGATGAAGAAACAGCAATGAACCACTAAAAGAATATGCCTTCATGCACACATAGAGAGAAAGAGAGAGAGACTAAATCCTAGATTTCCTGTACAGATTCAGTTATGTTTGCATCTTGTCATCAGCTGTTCGAAGAATTCCTATAGTCAGACCTCGAATCGGCACTGCGCTTTGTATAAAAAGAACCAACTGAAGGAACTTCGTTGTGTGATGAGGCGATCGCAGAAAGGGGCTGGAAATTTGTATTGCCAACAAACCAGTAGAGAGCCCATTTCAAATTGCAGAGAGTATACTTGAGAGCTTTTGTCCAATACTCTGGTTTATTGAAGCTTTGCGTGATGGAATAATTTTCGACCTTGTCGTTCTCAATTCTGCAACATTATCCATGACGATCAGAAAGCCAGCAAGGTTTTGATGCCAGAATATACAGATGGAGCACAAACAAACAAACTAGCATAATGTGCTAAATACTATTACCATTCCAGTACATGTACCTGCATGACTTTTCAACCTTAATTCTTCTGTTCAAAATAATATACCCACTTAGAATTAAAAATAAAAATAAAAAAGTGCCTATTTCAAGTATCTCCGTGTCCTCTTAACATGATTCTAATGTTGTTTCGCACCTTTATCTTTGTTGGTCATTTTATGTTAGACTTAAACATGATGCATTTAACAAGCATTATGAGATAAACTGTATCTCCAGGATCGAAACTACTTAATTGAAACTCCGTTTATCGCTAGGATGAAATTACTTAATCATCCTAACGCCTATGTTTCATACACAGCTCCTAAGATTTTTTTTTTTTGTTAATCGTATTGTGCCTTAATATAGCCCAGCAATAGGAACAAGAAGAAACTATACATGCACAAACAAGGTAAAGAAATATCGTAGAAACAAAATATATTGACAGATAAAAGAGAACAGAACTATAAGATAACTCAAACAATCCATATCATTGAGCACTCTCACTCAAGTCTAAGCCAACGAAATCAATCCACATAATTTCCTACCTATGCTATTCATAACAGATCACCACAACAACGGCTCTAGCTAGTTACTAATATACTCTTTGTACTCTAATAATATTCCTAATTCATCCTAATGCTCCTGTCAAAATTTACAGGTAAGTAGCTATAATACCTACATCAATACTTTCTCAAGATCGCAGGCATATCATCAATCATATATTTTTAAGAAGAAGAAGAAGAAGAAGAAGAAGGGAAAAAGTCATGAAAAATTGGCTGACACCTTTATTCTTAATTTTAAAACATTAACCATGCTATTTATCAAAAAATATAGATGTTAACTATGCCAAGAAGTGTCATAAAAAATCATATATGTCATTACTTATGTTAGAAAAATATTGCTTTTATTAATTTATTTGAGGAAGCAGTAAGCACATAAAAGATTCCTCATTGACACCCAAAATTAAATACTACAATTAAAGATCAAAACAATAGAACTTCTTCCTTCTTGTCTTCTAACTCGAGCCAAACATAATCAAATGAAATAAATGCAATCACACACTCACATAGAGGATAAATGATATCCAAAATAATGGAACTTACTTATACGGCAATTTGAAACATTTCTCATGCGGTATGTTGTTCTCCTGATCCCTAGAATTTGCAAACTCAGAAAATTCTTTTAAGCAAGTCAAGTACAACGTCATGGCTTTATCGTAACGTGTACTCCAAAACAAGTTCACTGGTCCAAACCTATTGAATTACTGACATATCAAGTCAAGAGTCCTGAAGAATGTTTCAAAGAATTGGCAACTAAAACATGAACAACGTGAACCTTTTTATTGTATTATACATATGTATATATATCCTCCTATTTGAGTGCTTCACCAAATTTCTCTAATGTTGACTCTTGTCCACAAAATAACAAGAACTAGACTAGAGCATTATAATAAGTAAAATGGCGTTTGTTTTTTTATTTTAATTTCTTTTTAATATACGGGCAAGAACATTCATTGAAACTCATCCAATTTCACTACAGTAATGGAATTTACAAAAATAAAACTAAAAAATCCTTTACTTACAATTCATATATACTTAATAGACTAATGCTCAAAAATATATGTTACCAAAAAACAAATGAGAATAATAAGATAACATAAACAATAGAAAACTTAAACGAAGAAAATAAGAGTTTGACAAGCAAATGTTTTGAATAGAACAATTAGCATAAGATTTGGATGAAAGACACCAAGAGACTAGTAGACAAGTAGAACCCATATGATCCGTCCATGGATTTGATTTTTCATGAAAAATCCTTTGAGTGCATTCAAACTAAATCTCAGATAAAAAAAAAAAAGCTTTGACCACTGTGGATGGAAATAGGATAATAATCGCCACAAAGAAGAATGAGCAAAACAACAATTGATAAATAGATGCTGCAATATTTTATTGTGAGCCAAGCACAAGGGACAAATAGAGGGAGAAAAGTAATGCATCTAAAGCTTGGGAGGGAAATTGCCAGAACAATCCAAATACCAACGCTTACAATCAGGGAAATGAAGCAACTGCTTTCCAACCAAACTGCCCAAAAAAGGAATGCCAAAAGGCCTACAACGAAATAGGAAGTTCCAAAAAGGCCGCAGCTTTGATGATTATCTTGGTCTAGTTTTGATTTTCGCTTCTTGTACTAGCAAGCTTTTGATAGCTTTATGCTTAGTATTCTCTTTCGTAATTTGAGCATTAGTCTCATTTCATTATTTCAATATTATGTTTACACATTCCTATTATTGATCTGCCAAGAGTATCATTCATGGGCCCACCAAGAAAAATTAAAGTTCCCACCAATACAGCAAGGTTTAAAACCATAAAACAAATTTCACCGAAGAAATCCTCTCACTTTATAATCAGTAACTCCATATAGATTAGATATAGATACCCAACAAATAATCTTATATTTTTGTCATAATTTTGACTGAAAATGTGACCACCTTTAAGAATTCCAAGGGAATCGCTATATTTTCAACCCACATAATAATAATGCCAACCGGTTTTCCAAAAGCTTCCACAAAAATCCAACCAAACTCCTTTGACCTCCATAGGGAATTAATAAAAGGAAAATCAAAGATCTTGTTTCAAGGCAACAATTTTAAACAGCCAGCTGCGTAGAAGAGAGGGATAAAATTTCTTGTAATTGAAAACCACAAGCAACACAATAGATGAGAATCTTGAGGGAATTCGAAGAGTAGATAAGTAAAAATCAATCACATAGTCACATGCAATACCGTTCTTTTATTGAAATAAAGCATTGCAAGCTTCCCCAAATTGTTCCTCCAGAAACGGCTCCTCAGTAACTGAATTCAGAAAAGGATGATCAACTTCCTCGTTACTCATACTAACAGTTGAATCATCATCGGAATCCGATAAGCAAGACCTCCAAAGTGAACTCTCCATCCATCATTACAGATCAAGATAATTCGAAAAATCTTCTGCTAATAACGTACTTTGACTCAATAAATCATTCAGGAATTCCAAAGGACCAAAGTTACGAATGGGTTTTCGTTGGCTTTTTACCAAGACAATTGGGATCTTATTAAGGATGAGTTGGGAGTGATATGACCAAATCAGTGGGCCCGAATAGAACATTTTGTTGTATTCTTTCTCGAAAGGTGAAGGCCTGGATCACATTCTCTAGAGCTGTCAGTTTGCGAGGTTCGTTTGGAATTGTTTCTTTCAGGCATTTGATCTTATGTTAGCTTGTCAGAGAGATGTCCATGCGAAGATCAGGGAGTTCCTGAGAGAAGAGTCATTTCTTGTGGTTTGATGGGATATGTGCTTTGTTGTGGGATCTTTGAGGGGATAAGAACATAGTGTTTAAAAGTGTTAAGTCATGCCCTAGTGAGGTTTGGTCCTTGGTAAGAATTTCATGTTTCTCTTTCGACTTCGATTTCGAAGACTTTTTATAATTACTCTATAAGCAACATTGTACTTACTTGGACCCCTGTTCTCTAGTGAGGTTGTTTGTGGGTTGGTTTTTTATATGCCCTCCTATTCTTTCATTTTTCTCAATGAAAGCAAGTGTTTCTATCATATTAAATAAGAACATCAAGAATAATAATAATAAAATGGATTTTTTTTCTTTTTTTAATTTCTTTTCAACATACAGGCAAGAATATTCACTGAAACCCATTCAATTTCATTTTAATGGAATTTACAAAAAAAAAAAACTAAAATACTCTTTACTTACAGTTCATATGTACTGTTATTGTCCATGATGCGAGGGTAGCTCCCCATTGGAATTATTTTTATCCGATATCTATGAAGTAACGAATTAAAGAAATGGAGTTCTTTACTTAATCTAGATCCATAAATCTTTTTGCTGATTTTTACACCAAAATATGCTATTGGTTCCCAGAATGAAATTCAAAACAATCAACTGTACAGATTTTATCCAACAATGTTCCAAGACCAGAATGCCAGGCGGAATTCACTTTTGCTAGGCATCCTTTTGTTTGTTGTCGTAACAATTACCAATTTAACTAAATTATTCATAAGTTATTTTTCTAATATGTTGTTCATTACAAGAAACGACTCTCTAACACACAGATCTTTGGTTTTATTTTCCAATAAATTTCCATTCCAAAATTGTCGAGTTACTTGCTTTCTCTTTTTCTTTCTCTTGCTTTCTCTTTTTCTTTTTTATTTTCTACCCAGAGCTTGGTTTCCACTATGTTAAAGGTCTGCACATCTTTTCATCTCATTCAATCCAAGTCACCAATGCCAAAGTAATAATCAAAGGTCCATTCTCAAGAAAAAGCTACTTAACGATTGCTCTGGTATTGAACTGAATATTTCTAGAAGTGCTTCTCAAAAATTGTTACTCAGAAAAGGATACTGAAACCTTGGCCTGAAATACTGACACATGGTATGAAGAAGAAGGCTAGCTTGTCCCCATGCAGCATTTATTTCATCCCATTCAACCTAAATGTTTCAACACAAAAGTTAGCAGGAAAAAGAGTTGGAGTCCAATGACTAAAAATTCTAAAACACAGGAACAATAGAATATGCTTAGTTTTCATACTGGAATCTTAGGAAGACGTCCAAGCCGGAAATTGTTAATTGTTCCAAAATCTCCATCATGCCAAATGGGAAATGCATCATTGAGCACATTTGTTCGCTTCAACAATTCCAAGTGTGCTTGTGAAACTTCTATTTTAGCCAAAATTGCATCTCTCTCTTCCTGTTAAAGTCATCATTCGTTCAACAACGTAATAAAAATGTTGCTAAGATTAGGCAGTAATTCTTTTTTGTTTCAGCACTCAACGTTGTCATGTAGAGGATGATTATGAATTCTTTCATAGTTGAAAAATTAATTGATCATAGGGGTCCGGTTAAAATAAATAAAACAAAATATGGGTCATAAGTGGCACTGTAGCAGTAAGATAAAGCTAGAAAAACATCACAATGTAGTTTCAATTTTCACGAGGTTTAAAAGATCAGGCCATCATCTAACTCCTTTAATAAATTACTCTCAGGATATTTTATATCCAATGCATGTGACTCCATAATTTGATGGTCAAAGTTAGTCCTATGATTAGAACTTAGACATTCATTACATATCAAGCTAGATAAAAACAAGATTAGCCTACATACATTTCTTTTTTTCCTATTTCTTTTTTATACAAATCGCAGCAACATAAGGTTAAAACTCACTGGTTTGTGGCAGCAAGGCTGCTCAGCCACAGTTATCCAAGCATTTTCAAGTACATACTATGTTGATAAAGAACCCTGGTTCCTTATATTTTGTTTAGGTTAATAACAGTCATGAACAGGCCTATTCTACATCTCTCTCACTATATAAGGCTCTATTCACTTCTTTCGGCTTAATTGAAAATTGAAATCATACAAGACTGGTTGAATCCAGCAACAAAATAGAAACATAATTATTTACATTTACGTCCTCGTTGTTCCTATAAAATTTAAAAGCTTAGAGAAAATAATTAATAAAGAGCGTACCTGATGTGAAATTAATTGAAACTGAAAATTATTATATTCATGCCAATACCTGTCATTCAATGAATACAAGAAGCAATCACCAAAGTATCTCAAGAATTTCTTTCTCAACCCAAAAGATCTAAAGATTTTTTTTTTTTAATGGAAACAAGCCTCTTCATTGAGATAATGAAATGAGACTAATGCTCAAAATACAATACTGGGATACAAGGAAACAAAAAGATCTTAGTTCCAGTAAAAGAGAACATCTTGATTAGGGGATCAAAGGAAGGGATTGGGAGTGATATTTAGTAGGGACATCATTTGTAATTTGTTTCATATTGTTTTAATTAGTTTTATTTATTTTCTTAGCATAACTAGGGTGTGTTTAGAATACGTTTTCAAGTATTTAATTTAAAAAATAAGTCATTTTGGAAAAAAAATTGAAGTGTCTGGCGGACTCAAAATAGATTTTGAAGTATATTTTAGACAATTGTTATCAAAAAGTTTAAATAAAAATGAGCTT
Source organism: Citrullus colocynthis (assembly GCA_031780015.1). NCBI lineage: Eukaryota > Viridiplantae > Streptophyta > Magnoliopsida > Cucurbitales > Cucurbitaceae > Citrullus > Citrullus colocynthis. The sequence continues at coordinate 296,302 of QLSR01000283.1, forward strand.
TTTGAAAAACACTTTTTTCTCTAGTCAATCTAAACGGGCCCTTAGTTTCAATTATCAGGCTTACTTTTTACCCTAGGTTAAAGGTTGGTTCACCATAGTAATGATTTCCACAGATTCAATGATCTGGCCTACAAATATAAAGGTTGGGTTCCCCTCGTCTCGTTCCTTTTTTCAATATTAATAAAATAACTCCCCACTTTCTTCTATCACTACAAGGGAAAATGGGATCTCCGAAAATTGTCTATAGAAATACAAATACCTATGGAGGGGTAAGTTTAACAAAAAAGTTGCCATGAAAAATGGCTCCAACAGTCTTCAATTTGTGTTTTGTGTCTCAAAACATCATCTTTTGTATGTCATTGTATTCTTTCATTTTTTTCTCAGCCAAAGTGGTTTAATCAAAAACCATCATTTGTTCTTCCAATATTTGTATCCACATAATGGTTTGCATATGATATTTCACAACTCCAACCTTTCATGGGTGATGAAACAACGTATGAAGAACAACATACTTAACTTTTTTGCATTGTCAAATTTAGAGTTAAAACCAAAACCCTTGTGGATAAATACAATTAAGCAACTACGGCAGAAATTTTTATTAATATTCAAAAGGAATCAAAGTATATTTAAAGATGAAGTTACCAAGTGGTGTGAGAGGGTGTGTGGCTAAATATAAAGCATCACTAGCCAAGTATAAAGCCTCATTTTGGTGTTTATTATCTTCTTTGTTTTGTAAGTTAGTCTTTAGATGATATCCTTTAGAAATTGGGTTTTTTTTTTCTTTTTTTTTTCTTTTGACTCGTAAATGTATTATGGGGGAATTAGTTAGACTCCTTGTTGAATTATTAAAATAATTAAATTTACTGTAACCTTAAACTTTTAAGTTCAACGATGACTTAGTATGGTATCAAAGCAGGCGATCCTGTGTTTAAAGCCCATCATGTCATTTCCTCCCCAATTAATATTGATTTCTACTTGTTACGCTTTCTACAAATTTCAAAGCCACAAGTGAGGGAGAGTGTTGAAATATTGAAATAATTAAAATTACCATAATCTAGCCACTTAAGCTTTGGGTTTCATTGGTGACTTGGCACTCCTTCAACAGGGTTTGATTACTCTCTTATTGTGTACTTTAATAATAATCAATAGAAAGTTTAGTTTTCCAATAAAACAAAACGGCAAGTACCTCTCTTCCAGTTCCTTAAACCGAACAGATTTAAGCTCTAGTTCTTTTAGTTCAGCATTAACTTCTGTAAACTGGTTCTCTGTCTCTTTAATGGCTGCTTCAAGCCTTCTCTCTTCTTCCTCAATCTAAACCAGAAAAAGTAGAAGATCAAACAGCCAGATTCTTTAAATGGAAATAATCCACTCCTGATGCTATTGATAATTCATATTCTCTGTTTTTTTCTTATATATATAACTGATTCAATTTGAATCTTCACCAAAAATTATGAATTTATCAATTGTTTGAATAGAAAAAGACTTTTATCTCTTTATTAAGATATAATAACCATGACGCTTAAAATACACAATTTTAGGTATTAAAAGAATATATTTAAGATAATAATATCAGAGATATATATATATTTTTTTCTGCACAGTTGTATTCTTTCATATGCATAAACAAGGGGAAAAATACATCTCTGCTTTTGAATCTTTCGACAACAACAAACCTTAAACTTAAATAAAATAAATATCTCAAGAAAATTTTCTCCATAACTTCCTAAGTTATGCCATCCTTTCAAAATAAGATAATCAGCATATGTTGTTTAGAAAACAAATGCCTGAATATCATTGTTGAATTGTACCTCTAATTTCTCCTTAAGAAAATCAGCTTCGGAGAGAACGTTTCGTGACTCCCCCTCTAAACGTTTGAGGCAGGCTTCATATGCCTTAATATCCCTGTTCACATCTTCAACCTCCTTATCAAGTTTATCAGACAAAATCCTCATGCATTCCAGGCACAAAGGCTGCTCGACCTGGAAACATGAATATAGGTATACAGATTTTAACCAGTTCCTTGAAACTTCCAAGAAAGTTAATCAGTCTCTAGTAGAAATGAAACTGAAACAAAGTTCAAGTTCCTTTGCTTTAGATACTTAGAGTTACCTGAGTTTGAGTTTTGGCAATGTCAAAAGCACGTTTTAAGATGGTTATTGTAGTGTGAAACCCAGAATTATTTGGCTGCATTGCCCCATAAGGTGATGGTATATGCATTCCACCTCCATCAGATGGAGATTCACTCTTATATACAACTACAAAAGACTCTTCCATTGCCTTTCCAGTTTGTCCTGTATCAGCCTGACCAGCCCCCTCACGAGGACGAGGAACTCCATGTGATTGTGGCCGTTGCTTTGGCAACACCACAAAGGAATTATCCATGCGTGTGGAAGCTAACATGCTACTGACCCCATGAGCTCCAGACCCCTGCATCCCTGATCATGTTCATCACCAGAACATATTTATTAAAAGAAGCATACAGCTTGAAGTCTGAACATTAAACTAATCCCCAAACATGCCTTGCAACATAAGACCCAGAAGGGTTAATTGATTGCCCGCAAATAAATTATCAAACTTAAATAATTTACACATCTTGTCTCCTCTTTATTTTGGCAAGGGAAAAGGAGCTGTATTTAAGCCTACGACCAAGAGGCCTTTATTAATTTAGGCCACAATCTCTCCTATATGATTTCTTCAACAACTCGTGACCTTAATGAAGCTAAGACAGTTTCGCCAAATTTTCTGTAAGTTCTCCCATAAACAATACCAAAATCTGGAGCGAAGGGCAATAAATTGCGTAAATAACTAAAGAAGTCCAAAGTAACTGAAGAAATCACATCTTGGACACCAAAAGCGCGAAGATAAAACATTAAAAATTAAGAGTAGAGAAGTTCACCGGATCGAGCAGAAGGATCGTTGATGAACTTATCGGCATGGGTGTCGACGCCGACGAAACATAAGGACTGGCCGCAGTTCTGGCAGCCGAACCGAGGAAGATTCGGGTCCGCCGGCAAGATCCGACCGGTTTTCCTGTCACCCATCGTTTGATTCAAATGTGAAAAATGACAAATGAAGAGCTTTGATCTTTATCCAAGTCTTTGCGTGGAAGAACAAGAAAACCAATAAGGCCTTTACAGTTGAAGAATGATAACAGTCTTTTTTTTTTATTTTATTTTTTATTTTTTTATTTTTTATTTTTTAGAATGGAATGATCACAATTTTACGTAAAAATTGCAAATTTAGAGTTATAATCGAAAAAGTTAAAGTTTAGTGGATATGGCTTCAAATTAGAATTTAGTCTAATAAAATTTTTATAAATAATTGTTAAAATAGAGATTAAATGATTAAATTTTAATTTTTTCGAAACCAACTAAATTATAACTTCTTCTACATCTAGGGACCATTTGTAATTTAATCTTCACTAAATTTAAAATGAGGAGAAAAAGACAAAAAAAAAATTTTAAAAATTTATGATCCAATTTTTTTCCCTTCATTCTCGATATCATGATAAAATTTTATAATGTATCTCTATTTTTTCATATTAGCTCAAACGAAGTATTAACACACATAATTACTGATGTATATCTTTATTAAAACTTTTTCTTACTACAATCTACATATATTAACTGAATGTTGTAGTTTTAAAAATGGGAGGACGAAAGAAGGAAAGTATTAAAATATTGGAGAAGAGAGCAAATGTTAGATCATAGATTATAGGAGAGAGAGAAAGTTGAAGAGCAAAATGATAGAAATGTATTTAAATTATTGGAACGTTTTTAAATATAGTAAAATGAGCCAAACTATTTATAAATATAGAAAAATTTTATTGTATAGATCGCGATTGATGTTTATCGTGATAGTGTATGCCAGTCAATCGCTAATAAATAGATAAATTTTTCTATATTTGTAAATAATTTGATATTTTTTCTATTTATAATAATTTTTCTAAATAATTTGTGCAATACGACGGTGACATATTTTTACCTTTTTTTAATTAAGCGTATTTAGACAATTTTTAAAAGTTTAATATTTTTTTAATGAGATCAATTTTTGTCTATACAAAAAAAATTAACTTAGAAGTATTATTAAAACTTTTGAAAGTTTACAATATATTTTTTTTATAAAATACTAATGATTTTCATTCGAAAACGGCGATAATTAAAATTTACTTTAAAGAACTATTGAAACTTTGAATGGTTAAGAAATTTCTTTTTTGAGTAATTGCAAAAACTACATCCACCGTAGTATGGTGGTAATTACTTTCAAACTTTCAATGTAAAACTAAGCTCGTAATTAAAATTGGACCCTTAAACATACAATCATGGTAAAAATTGAACACAAATGATAAAAATTAAACCTACATGCTTATACAAATATTAAAATTTATATAAGTTTATAAATTTGAAGGTTCAATTTGACCAATTTTAATTTCAAAATTGAATGTTTAAGGATGTAATTACAACTCCTACCATACTTTAGGGGTACTTTTGCAATTTAGACAAGAACTAGAGCAAACAACAAATCCAACCAATTAAAGCCAAATTACTTTTTGAATCGATAAAGTAATTTTAGAAAAATCTTAACCGTGTTTCTTATTTACTAAATCAAATTATTAATTAATCAATGTTAATAGCCTTTTAAATTCTGCTTTTCTAAAAATTTACTGCATTATTAACTATATATTGTAACAATATTCTTCCATACCAATATAATCTTCACACATATATTTTAAAATTTTAATTGATTCTATTTTTTATAACAATTATTTTTTACACTTTTATGATTAAATAAGATGGGCTAAAATTGAAATCAAATAAAATTGGCTAAAATTGAAATCATATAAAGTTCTAAAAGAAAATATATAATTAATTATAAAATAATAAATCTATTTTAGTTCATATAATTCAATTAACCCAATTTAATATTAATTTATCAAATATCTAACTAATTTTTGTAATTTAAAACTAAAGACGGAATACTATTTTATTTTCTTAAACAGTAACCCGTATTTTTTATAATTTAACAAAATAAACACAATAAAAATAATAAATATAAAAAAAAACCTCAAATATCATTTTTTATTTGAACTATTTTTAAATATAACAAAAGTAATCAAAATATTTACAAATTAATATTTGACTGTGTTCATCGTGGACTATTATCTCTATCACGAAAGATACGGTAATCTAGTGTGGTTTATCCATGGATCAAATATTTTGTTATTAATTGTAAATATATTTTGCTTTTTAAATATGAAGATAATTTCTCTATTTCTTTTTTCTTTTCTTTTTTCTTTCTTTTTGAATTCACCGCACTCTCTCCCCCAGGAATTCCACGGCACAGGATCGGCTGAACAGTTTCCGTCTATGCAAACTAGAGGAGGCGATATGCTTAGCCAAATTCAATACGAGATAACTTCTTCAAGCGCCGAAGTTGATTTTGAGGTGGGACAGAAAATCCCACTAAGATGGTAAATTCCGATGCTTTCAACCTTCCATCTGCACATTAGATGTTTGTTAAAATGTCGTGCCTGAAATTCGTCAAGATTCTCTTGTTTTCGCCGCAATTCGATTAGATTTTGGTCACTTGGTTCAAACATAAGCATGTTCTTGATTTATACACCAATTAAATAGGTATGACTGTTAGGTGGCCAAGGTTTTTAACGCCTACATATTTATCTCAGATTATTAGGAAGCAGAATAATCCCTTAACAGCTTACCAACTGTTTAAGGAAGCCAAATGTAGGTACCCAGATTATCGGCACAATGGTCCAGTGTACGCCGCGATGATTGATATACTCGGAAATTCGGGGAGGATTTCTGAGATGAGAGAAGTGATGGATCAGATGAGAGATGACTCTTGTGAATGCAAAGATTCTGTGTTTTCATTTGCAATTAAAACGTATGCTAGTCATGGATTATTGGAAGATGGTATATCTCTTTTTAAAAGTCTTGGGAGATTTAACTGTACCGATAGAACACAAACTTTTAATACCCTTTTGGAAATCCTGTTGAATCAATCTCAGCTTGATGCTGCCTGTCAGCTTTTCCAGCAGTGTTCTTATGGTTGGGAAGTGAAATCCAGGACTCAGTCCTTGAATTTGCTGATGCAATCTCTCTGCCAGAGAGGCCAGTCTGAACTTGCTTTACATGTCTTTCAAGAAATGGATTACCAAAGTTGCTATCCAAATAGACTGAGTTATTTGATTTTAATGAAAGGATTGTGTCAAGATGGTAGGCTTAATGAGGCCATCCATTTGTTGTATTCCATGTTTTGGCGGATTTCTCAAAGGGGTGGTGGAGGGGACATAGTAATTTACAGAACCCTGCTGTTTGCTTTGTGTGATACTGGAGAGATTGAGCAAGCTGTGGAAATACTTGGCAAGATCTTGAGGAAAGGACTGAAAGCCCCTAAGCGAGCTCATTACCGGATTGACTTAGATCAATGCAGGAATAGCAAGCTCACTATTGGGGAAATCAAGAGTTTAATCAATGAAGCTTTAATCAAAGGCGGAATTCCCAGTTCAGATAGCTATTGTGCCATGGCTGTTGATCTATATAACGAAAATGAGATTGATCAGGGAGATAAAGTGGTTAGCCACATGGTAGCTAAAGGCTTCAGGCCACCGTCGTCGATCTATGAAGCAAAAGCGGCTGCATTATGCAAAGAAGGTAAAGTTGATGATGCAGTGAAAGTAATTGAAGAGGAAATAGTGAAGGGAAGTGGTGTTCCAACTGTTGCATTGTACAACATAGTTCTGAAGGGTCTGTGTGATGAGGGCAAATCAACAGTGGCTATGGAGTATTTGAAGAAAATGGCAAAGCAGGTCGGTCTTGTTGCAAACAAAGGAACTTACAGCACTTTAGTACATGGACTTTGTCGTGAAAATCGATACGTTGAAGCATGCAAGGTTTTAGAGGAGATGGTTATCAAATCGTTTTCGCCTTGTAATAACACATTCAATACACTTATTAGAGGCCTTTGCTCAGTTGGAAAACACTATGAAGCTGTGATGTGGTTGGAAGAAATGATTAGCCAAGGTCAATTGCCTCATGTTTCTGTCTGGAATTCTTTGGTTTCATCTCTGTGTTGCAACCTGACTGGCACCGCTATATGGTCCAAGGTTTTATGACATCGAAAACCATTGCTCATTGCTGGAGCATTTACTATAGATCTCACTTAGGTACCAATTTCCTATTATGGTTCTTTCAAAATATATATTATGATTCTAGAACTACGGAAAATAATCCCTTTAGTCTTTACCATTATTCTTTTCTTTGTTATTCTTGAATACGTATATAAACAGGTTGGGACGAACATATACTGAAGCCCATGTATACTAGGTGAGGTTGATATTCGACAGGGAAGGATTGAAATGGTTATTTCTTTTAATTTCATGAACTAAAATAGGTATTTTAAAAATTCGAAATGAAAATGAAAGAAGCTGGGAAGTTGAAAGGAAGATAGATTTGGTTGTTGATGAACTGCCCTGAAGTGTACTTCACTCTCTGGCATTTTAGAGGGATGGGCTATTGTTCATACTTTGAACTGGATTACATCATCCTATGTGCCAGAGAAGTTAATTATTATACTTGGTTTTTAAAAAATTTTGTTCTCATTTTTTGAGATCGAAGATGGAGATGAAGATGAAGATTTAGAGCAAATAGAATTCAATCCATTTCATGGGGTGTCTACAAATTGTGAGATTTATTGATATTGATTAATGACTTTAATTAATTAATTTTGTATCTTAAGAACTTATAATTTATAGGTTGATCAGGTCCTTTTGTTAGCTTATAGTGACAAATCTATTTGGTTGAGAGACAAATCTGAGAGGCTCTAATCAAATATTTAATATACTTGATTTATTAAATACAAAGCCGAAAACAATTAAATTTTGAAATGTTTAAACTCATATTTAATATATCTATATATTAAATATAAAAGAGAAAAATATATTTATGGAATGTGACACATTAAGTACTAAATGCATTAATATTATATATTAGAGAAAAATGTATAATTGTAATTGAGATGGGAATGAAATTCAACCCTATATATTGTACGAGCTTTTATGAGATTTGAATTTGAATGAGGTTCAGTAAAATATATAGATTAATATTTGTAAAAATTTAATTTTATCTCCACTAAAAATTAAACTGAAATTCTAATTTTCATAAACATATAAGTTCAATTAGTTTAATAAGGAACATTAAGAGATTTTTAAGACGTAATTTATCACAAAAATAGTCTAAGTCTGAAACGGCCAATTACATATTCTTAAAAAAAAAAAAAAAAAAAAAAAAAAAAAAAAATACAAATTTTTAAAAAAAAAAAAAAAAAAAAAAAAAAAGAAAGAGGGCCTAACCTCTTGATTTACTTCTTGATTTGCAATCAACTGCTATGATATATAGATATTAATTTGTAAAATTTTAATTTTATTAAGAGATTTTTAAGACGTAATTTATCAACAAAAAAAAAAAAAAAAAAAAAAAAAAAAAAAAATACAAATTTTTAAAAAAAAAAAAAAAAAAAAAAAAAAAGAAAGAGGGCCTAACCTCTTGATTTACTTCTTGATTTGCAATCAACTGCTATGATATATAGATATTAATTTGTAAAATTTTAATTTTATTAAGAGATTTTTAAGACGTAATTTATCAACAAAAAAAAAAAAAAAAAAAGGTAAAAAATAATAGTCTAATTTTGGAACAGCCAGTTACATGTTCTAAAAAAAGAAAAAAGAGGGCCCAACCGGGTTCGAACCAGTGACCTCTTGATCTGCAGTCAAATGCTCTACCACTGAGCTATGGACCCATTGTTGAAGATATTTCTTTATTGTATAGATTATTGAAGATATTTCTTTATTGTATAGATTAGTTGTATATTTATTTATTTTTGTTGCAAAATTTCCGTGGCCATAATTCAATCCCAATTCCATAGTTTGAATTGAACACTGTGGTTAATAAATTCATTACCATGTTTTTAAAAACATTTTATCCACACTCCCATAGTCCAAGTGGAAAACCTCGAAAATGTTGAGGTCTGAATTTTATAAAAATATCAATAAATTTTGATATTGTTGAATATTGGTGAAATAAGTTTTAAAATATATTTAAACTAGTAAATAAACATTTTTTTACTTTTTAAACCAGTTGAAATGCTGTTATTTATATTCACATTAATGACAAATTATTGCTTTTCTAAAAGGTTAAATTACAAATTTGTGTCAAGGAGAAAGTGAGATTTTACACAGAAATTTAATATTCTTGTTTATTTCATATGCTTTCATTTTCTTATGATATTATTATCTAGATAACTTTAAAACTTGACATCAATTTTTCAATACCCTATACATGTGGAATTTTTATAAATAAGCAGTAAAAATATAGCTCAATTAATTAATAAACTAATACTAGCTCATTATTATTATTATTTTATTTTATCTAATTATATTATTTAGTAAATATTTCTATCTTATCTTAACTATTCAATATGAAATATATTATTAATTATTAAAATTCTGATTAATTTATATTTACTTAATTAAATGAAATTATTAAATAAATGTTTTTATAAATGTTAATACAAAATTTTCATTTTTTTTATTTTTAGGTGATTAAGCAATTAATTAATATAATAATATATTAAATAGTGCTAGATTTAATTTATGGCTATGTGATAGCACTGAAAATGTGCTATCTAACTCTGCTTAATTTGAGGTTATTCTTAGATTTTATGTCTTTATTTCATTATTTTATAGATATTGAACACTTGTGAAGTAAAATGGAGCTTAATTGAAAATGTGCTATGAGCATTACAGTTGAAATGGAGCCAAAACGGACCAAAATGGAGCTTAATTGAATCAATTATAAAAGAGGGAAGCAAAATGATCGGAACGCCCCTGAAGCCATGGTGCAGCGACGCTTTTTCCAAAGAGGATGGATTTGATGGAAAGCCCCTAGTGCCCCCGATGCTCTAAAGTTTTTGTTGCGCGTATTTGCGACAACGCCGCGACGCTATATCCTAGCATCGTGGCTCCATCACAATTTATTAAAAGAGTTTTTAGCTGCCTTGGTCGAGCTCCCATTGATTCTAGATGCACTTCACATCGTTTTCCTCTCGTTTCTTCTGTTTTCTTCCACCTTTTGATCATTTAATGTATCGATACAATATCTTGATGTCGATCATGGGCTAAGGCAATATTTTTAGCTTGGGTTTTTAGGAGTTTTTTTTTCCGAACTTTGATGTATTTGTGAGATTTCGAATCAACGTTAACCTTGTATTGCTAGTTAGATTTTGTTTTTATTATGAATGAGATTGTATTATCGTTCGTTTGATTTTACAATTATCGCTTTGATTAATATGCAATGCGTGACAATAGATTGTATGCTAATCACTAGCATTAAGTTAGGTTGACTTGTAAATCAACTTGATAAGTATTATTCTAACCAACTTAAGATTGAACCGTGGAATATTTACTCATGACGATTCTAGTTAAATGTTCCTCCTAGCGTGCCCTAGATCGTAATCCAATTAGTTTAACTCGATTATGGATGTGTTTCATCTTTTCGGATTAAACTAGCAGTTAGTTGATTAGGACAGTTAGTTTGATTAGCAATTCTAATCAAACTAGGTAAGAGTAAGCAATTAATTGATTTTGATAGTGAGAAGTCAATGATCAAATATTTCGAACAGGAAAACTCTGATGCAACCTAAGCTACGCTTTCACACATTGATTTTTAATCGTTTCTTCATGATTTCGTTTTAGGTTGTTTTACTTTCATTTGTGACAAATTTCTTTAAACCCCCCTTCCCCCACTACATGTTTTGGTGAATACGGTTTAAATATTTGGAGTAGAACTGGGCAACAAACTCCGTCTTCTACTATATTGCTTGTTCTCTTACATTTAATTAAATAATTATTTTATTTTATATATACAAAATTGGTATGGTAAAACACATATATTTAACTTTTAGATATTAATTATCACGTTTATCTAAATGCATACATTAATTACATTAAAAACCCAAACATTTAAATCCCAAATATTTAATATCCTATTTGACTACCTACAATTCAAACAAGAGTATAACCCTTTTATGGTTTGATGAATCGTGGGGAGTACTGCCTGATCATTTCTACAAACTTAAAGCCCCAATTTGTATTCTATCTATTTGGGAGATTTTTTTTTTGTTATCAAACCAAAGGGAATAAAACCTAATTGTAAACGATAGAGACTAAATTCTAGAATTTTTTTTAAAATAATGTTTTTTTAAAAAATAATTCCAAAAATAGGGTGGGGGGAAAGAAATGGCAAAATTGGGGTTTTGAAATCGTGTACCGGGTACACGATTACCCTGCGACAGTGTGAGCCTACAGTCTGCATGCAGAAGCATGCATTGACCGAACTCGTGGACGGGGTCCATGACTCCGCCTCTTTAAATCACCGCCGGCAGCTTCTCCTTCTCAAACAAATCTTCATTTCTCTCTTTTCACTCTTCAATTCTCTCCTCATATCTCTCTTTTCACTCTTCATTTCTTTCCTCATTTCTCTCATTTCTCTCATTTCACTTCTCGTTTGTCATTGTCGTTGTCATTTCTCTTCTTCTTCTCAAACCATTCCCTTTTCATTTAGCCGCCGCCGCTGCCGCCGCCATATACGTATGCATATACATTTTCCTTTCTAATTATCTTATAAATATACAATAGTTATATACGTTTTGTTTTGCATGAATGAATAAATTTGTATATGTAGACGTTTTGCATGCATGAATAAATTTAAAAAATTTAGGTTTTAGTGTTGATTGTTATTCAGCGTTTATTGTTATAGGAATAATTATTGGTAAATAATGTGGTGGGAAATTAGTTATATTGGGTAGTAAACTCGTGGACTGGGTCCATGAGTTTATAATTTTGGGCCGATTTGGACTAATTTTTCTTTTTAACCTTTACAGTTGTAAACGAATTTAAATATGTCGTTTCATCCAGAAGATTTAGTTATTATTGAAGCTGGAAATTGTGCAGATAGTGACATTGATGTAGAAATTGATGAATTGTTTGGAGAAGAAGGAAATATAGAAAATGATAATAAGTTGGTTCAGTCGGAGATATTTACACAGATAGAATGGGAAATTACTGATTCAGTTTGTGAACAAGGATCAACCTTGGAGGAAAGGGGAAAATGTACAGATAACTCTAGTATAATACAAAAAGGAATGGTATTTGATACGAAAGAAGACCTACAAATGGCAGTAAAAAAATATTGTGTGATTGAACATTACCAAATATCTGTGGTAGAATCGAACCAAGATATTTGGTATGTGCGATGCAAGCAATGGGATGAAGGTTGTAGGTGGAGGTTGCGTGCATGTCGGCGCAAAATCCATGGGATGTTTGAAATTACTAAACTTGGAGAGAACCATACTTGTTTATACAGAGAATTGGCACAAGATAATTCACAACTTGATTCTCATTTCATGAGCATTGAAATTCAAAATTTAGTTAAAGCTGATCCTAGTGTGCCTGTGGCGGTACTACAAGAAGCACTTAAAAAACATATGGATATAACGTTAAATACAGACGTGTGTGGGAAGCTAAGAAAAAAGCTTTGGTTGCAGTCTTCGGCGATTGGGAGAAATCGTATTCAGAACTTCCATACTAGTTGAGTGCTGCTGTGCACTACAATCCTGGTACACGAGTAGATTGGCACTGTCTCCCTTTTGATGTGCCTGGTAAAACTATATTTGGTCGTGTTTTTTGGGCATTCGGTCCTGCAATTGAAGGGTTTAAGTACTGTAGGCCTTTAATTCAAATAGATGGAACCCATTTTTACGGCAAGTATAAAGAGAAATTGCTCACTGCTTTGTCTATTGACTCGAATGGGCATATATTTCCTCTTGCATTTGCTATTGTTGAAGGGGAAAATACATCTAGTTGGTCATGGTTTTTGTGGGCATTGTGCGAGTATGTTACTGACCGAGAAGGGATTTGCTTAATTTCGGATAGACACAGAAGGATAATTGCAGCAATTAACAACGAGGAAATTGGTTGGGCTGAACCTGAAGTATGTCATCGTTATTGTTTATGTCATGTTGTGAGTAATTTCAATTCCAAATACAAATCAAAGCAACTTAAATATTTGGTGTTTAGGGCTGGAAATCAACACCAGAGACGTAAGTTCATTCGAAACATGAAAGAGTTAAAGTTGAATATTTTTCTGATATCAATTTGAATAAATGGACGCAATCACACGATAATGGGTATCGCTTTGGGTGGATGACAACCAATGCAGCTGAATGTTTGAATGGGGTATTTAAATGAGCTAGAATGTTAACGATCACATCGATTGTTAGGTTAACATTTTATCGGACAATCTTATACTTTGAACGTCGTAGACAAGAAATAAGTGAAGCACTCGATCGTGGGGACATGTACACAGAATATGCCATGAGAAAGCTTAAAAGGTGGGAGAAACGAGCAATTGCACATACAGTGACGTCAGTTGACAGGGAAACACAAAGTTTTGAACTTCGAACTGGCATCAGTATGGTTTCTCCTTACAAAGGCCAAAACATACAAGTAGTGTGCTTGAAAGAGGGGACTTGTTCTTGTAATAAGTGGCAGTCTTTCAAGATTTCATGTTCTCATGTAATTGCAATTTGTAATTACGTGTGTTTGTCATACGTGCATCTGATTGATGAATAATATAAATTGTCTCATTTAAAGTTATGCTATGAATGTCGCTTCCATCCAATACAGCACCCTGACTATTGGCCAGAGTTATCATTTACGGAAGTGCATCCTAACGCAAACTTATTAAGGGAGCATGGTAGACCCTAAACTTCGCGAATTCATAATGAGATGGATTGGTGTGAAGCAGGCACGAAAGTTCGATGTGGGATATGCAAGGGATCAGGTCATAACAAGTGTACCTGTCCACTCCGTAATTTAGGAGCTTCATCTTCGAGTCATTCATAGTTTAGCAAGCAATATTTCGTTTATTTAACATTGTAATGAATTTTGTTTATTTAACATTGTAATGTATTACGTTTATTTAACATTGTAATGTATTTCATTTATTAAACATTGTAATATATTTCGTTTATTTAACATTGCAATGAATTTGGTTTATTTAACATTGTAATGTATTTCGTTTATTTAACATCGTAATGAATTTTGTTTATTTTAACAGTGTTGAATATGGATCCTGGTCCATCTAACCCTGTTCAGCTATATCTTCAAAACACTCACCGATCACAAACAGTATGGGATAATGCAACCACCGTGGTACTATGTTGTCGGAGAAGAGAGGCAGTTTCTCAGCATACTATACCGTTCAATGAACGTATAGTGCCTTATCTACAACAGTTGGACTGGCACCTCATTACTGCTTTAGTAGAGTGCTGGAGACCAGAGACCCACACATTTCATATGCCTAGTGGGGAATGCACCATTACGCTGCAGGACATTGCAGTACAATTTGGACTACCAGTGGACGGAGAACCTGTTACAGGTTCTTTGCAACATGATTGGAAACAGAATTGTGAAGATTTCTTAGGCGTTCGACCACTTGACTTAAAAGGCTCAAGGTTGAGTCTCCCGTGGTTAGCCTCTCAGTTTACAGAATTGTCTTCTGATGCCGATGATGTCAATATACAGAGATATGCACGAGCATATATCATGCAGCTTATCGAAGGCTTCCTGTTCGCTGACAAATCCAACACGCTGGTGCACTTAATGTTCCTCCCACTACTGGCCAGTTTTGAGCAAGCTGGTAATTATTTGTGGGGTGGTTCTTGTCTTGCATGGCTGTACAGAGAATTATGTCGAGCCAGTCATGCACAAACTTTGGATATAGCAGGCCCACTGATACTACTTCAAGTATGGGCTTATGATCGATTTAGCATTGTTGCACCACAAGTCCAATTACAACCTCCAGAACATTTTATAGGACGTCCACTCAGTGCCAGGTATTATTTTCTGTATATATTATGTCACACCCCCTCCTGGATTATCCTTTCTTAACCCGAGCAGAGATGTGAAGACAGCAACCTTGACTCTTCTGTAAGGTTCATTATCCAACTATTTCCGTCAAGAACAGCTCAGACGAGGTTTCCGTGTAGGCAAAGCATCCCGAACTCGCTTGCTACCTGGAAAATAAAATAAAATAGGAAAACGTGAGCTACAAGCTCCGTACGTTATTAGCATTGATCCTCCTCTTAAACATTTATAGGCGGGTTGTCCAAGTGTTGGGTCCCAGGGAAGTTCACATGCTTATTAGCATTGATCCTCCTCTAAAATATTTTCTCCATCAATTTACATAAATAGTTCATCAAAGACTTTTTGGGAAGCAGGGTGTTCCTCAATAAATATATTTTGCAACATGTCTTTCGTTACCATAAAGCAATCAAGTAAATCATGCATTTTAAACCATATATTCAAGCATTACGCTTTTCACAGAACAGTCATCTCAAAACCATATCACATAACAATATTTTTAATAAAATTCATTTTCGAAGAAAGGAAAGAGTCACTCACAAATCTCTTAAGGAATTTCTCCTTTTTCCTTTCAAATTTCCATTTCCCGAGCCCTTAACGCAAGGCTTCAGCTTCTAGTCCACTAGTTAGCTATTTTCACTCTCGGTAGCTTAGTTGGTCACAGCGTTCTAACTCTGGAAAGCAAGACTGGCCTCCCTCTATTAGTTTGGCTGGTCACAATCCTGCCCTTCGACGCAAGGTTGATGGCTACTATAAAGTGCAGCCTAACTCCTCTTATTTCTTTCTGATGCGTCTACTTCTCTTGAACGCAAGGTCAACTTGAACGCATCGTCTCTTTCAACCACCGCGTTCACCTTAAATGTTGGATTCGTTTCAAACACCAAGTCGACCCCTCTTCAACGCAAGATAAGTTCTTTAACAATAGATAACTAAGTTGTCAAGAATGTCTTCTTTCTTGGCCGCAGACCTCCTTTTACAACGCAAGGGGGTTCCTTCTTTCTGTCTTCGTTCTCCTACTTCTCTTAAGGATTTTTACTTCAGAATCATCAGTCGTTACCCTTCCCCCAGGGTCCTATTTAAAGAGATCTTGCCATCCTACTCCTCTCTTGCCACTTGATTGCCACATGTCGCTCTGCATGTCTAACTAACCATGCATTTGTCCAAGTGTTACGTTGCATGAAACACTTAACATGCCTTTTTAACACATCCTTATTTTAAGGTGTCAAGTTTATATGAAGCCACCTGGCCTTTATAACTTATCTTATTCGTCCATTATTTCCAAATAGACAGCCATTCCATCTATACAGCCATCATGCGTTATTTGAGTTTCCCCTAAGGTTTGAGCTTCCCTACTCACTTGTCTAACTTTTAACTAACTAAACCATCGGCTTTGACACGTAGAGGTAACCGTCTCAATGCAGAGGGACCTCAGTGCATAACAACCTCACCAACGTATGGTAAACCAACACGTTCCTTCTCCCGTCGACGCAGCGACTACTTCAGCACACAATAACCATTCGTGATCACCTTTCACATATAGTCACCATATTACAATCCAGTGTTTACACAATACCGCTAAGCGTCAGTGACAACAAATCCTTCTCAATCTCTTCCTCTATACGTTGGTCCTGTTGCATTCACTTCCATCCTGCGTCCATGACCATCTTCTTATCCTTAGCCATTCCTTGATTATTTCCAAGGTTATTCTTTTAAACCTTTCCTTATATTACTATTCCCTTTTAGATAAATTAGCATGCGTCCAACACATGTTCTAGTTCGTATGCCTACTTCACCACCTTCTATTTTCCATTACTTAGAAATATCTTATAATAGTAGTCTATGTGTCCTTCTTCTTTCCCTTTAGGTGCGTGAGTACTTCCTATACGTCCACTTTTACTATGCGTTACTTCAATCTTGACCATGCATCCAACATGGTCTTTTATTCCTCTCCTTCAGACTTTTCAACGCATTGGTTGCAAAAAGTTAGGTTGTCACATATTAATTTCTTTGTCAATACAATTAGCAAAGTATTTAATTGTTTTATATCCATGTGATAGATGGAGCGGTGTATTAGCTGCATCTGAACATTCAGCAAACATGTTGCTGGTATATCGCTTAATATTTGACCGTTTGATGCAAAATCAGGTAATAATAAATATGTTGCATATAACTAAATGTTACATATGTTTTTAGGTTCTAATTATTCTTGTACATGGTTTCAGATCAATTGGACGCCATATACACCACATGTTATGTCGTTGTTGCCTGATTACTGTCATGATGGACAAGTCATTTGGTTGACGGTCAGCCCACTTATATGCTTTCATATCGTAGAGTGGCATCAACCAGATCGAGTGTTGAGACAATTGTGTAATACACTCCCTCAACTACACCAAATCGATTTAAGAGGTAAACACGACCAAAACTTGCGTCAAATTCATGGAGAGTATATATCATTTTGGCGTGCACAGCGGGCACATTTTGGCGTGCACATCATGCCCGCTGTGCACAAGGAGAAATAATAAACGAGTCGGATGTGTCTAATGATTATTTGTCCTAGTACGACTCTATCATAAGAAGATTTATCACACCTGACGGTGCCTACTATTACTGCATGGTAAGCATCTTATATGTAGTGTTTTTCAATTACATGCTAAGAATATTCTTTTATACTTATATTTTTTTTTATCGTGCAGAATAATTTTGTCCACGATGTGCACAGTTACTCCTTAGAACACAATTTACCAGAGTTGAGTACAATGTGTGAGCAAAACATGGTAAATGTTGAAGAAATCATTCAACATACAAGGGACTCAATGTTGCTGACATTGATCGAAAACGTATTCATCGTAGGCGACAGAGACAACGTGACGAAGGTGTTCCAAAGCAACTCGATGACCAGGAACCTCATATATTACAACCAGACATTGCATCCGGTTCTGGCCATCAACAGGAATATTATGCACACGATGAATTTCCATTTGTCGTCACCCAACAGGATATCGACGATATAATCTACCAGCAACAACAAATTGAAGTGCCTGTGCCTCATCGTGGACAACGTGCGCGAAGAAGACCACCATGTGGCACTTGATTTGTATTTTAAATTTTCTGATTTGTATTAACTTTTTATCTTTAACTAAATGAATTAATGATTTTCCATTACATTTTCAAAAATTAAGAATCAATGAAACTAATACAATAATTGATGAACACAAGTAAGAAGCAAATTTTCATTTAAGTGGGTAATTAATTAATTAACTTATTTATCATGGGAAAAAAATCGGACGATTTTGGACGTATCATGGGAAAAGAACAGGGGTAAGAAGTCTTTTTGATCAAAACTCGAACCATAAATACTATCTGAAATAGTGAAGGGTGCTTGATAATATTCCATTCCTTGAAAGCCTGTGAATATTAGAGCCAGTGAAACGGTAGCTACTAAAGCGTAAACTGCTCGTTCCTCCTTCCCCGCGATTATAGCATGATCAGTCCAACTTGTTGTTGTTGTGTGTGGGAAGGCAAACTCGTGGACCCGGTCCACGAGTTTGGTGGAAATCGTGGACCGGGTCCACGAGTTTGGTCAACACTCGTGGACCCGGTCCACGACTTACTTACACAACGACCGCCATGTAGGAAATTTGATTGAAATCGTGTACCGGGTACATGATTTCACCACCCAAATTTTCAAATTATTTTCCAAACCACCCTATTTTTGTCATTAGTTTCTAAACCACCCTATTTTTCGATTTTTTTTTAAATAACATTATTCTTTAAAATAGTCCCTAAATTCTAACTTTCTCTAAATTATATGAGTAATTGAATGTGTAGAAATTTTAAGGCTAATGATTAAGTGTATACATTTTTAAAGAATTATAAATATAGAAAAATCTATCAGGATAGATTCTATCGCTGATAGACTTCTACCGGCGATATAGTTTATTCAAGAGTTGGATCTAAATTTATTCTTTTGCATTGAACTATACCTGTTAATATTTTGGGCATGATTGCTATATTTGCAACTGTTCTAAATTAAAGGGACCAAAATTTTAATTTAGCAATTTTTTTTTAATGTTTCTTGAATTCTTTACGATATAATGGAAATATTGTTTCATCATTTGTATCAATGTTGAATTTAGAAAACAGTGAAAATACTGATAAAAATATCGACACATCGATATAAATTTAAGAAAAAAATTGGGTATTGTTCGAGATACACATTTCCGAATAAATTTTGCCATGTGGCAAAATTCTTTTTTTGGCCTAAATTTAATACCATGGATTAGTAGTATGACCGATCACCAACATGTTCATAAAAGCATCAAATGGTGGCCACATAATAATTAATAACCACTCCAACGGTCACACCAAATAATATTTCCATTATATGTATCTATTGAAATTTGGTATAAGAATTTTTTTTTTTTTTTCATTTATCCGTTTGAATTTTAGGTTAAATTTCAAGTTTGTGAATTCATCTATCAAAGTATATATCTAATAAGTATTTCAAATTAAAAATATATATATTTATTTTGACGAGAGTTTTAAAACTGTTTACTAAAGTTTGTAAAGTTTTGAATTTCGTGTCAACTAAATTGTTAGACCCTATCTATATTTTGTCACCAAACAAGAAAAAAAAAACCTACGTACATGTTCAAATCAAATATCAATGTTTTATTTTTCTTTTCAGATCGAATACATAATCACACACTTTAATATATATATATATATATATATATATATATATATATTACACGTGTAAGAGAAACTCCTTTTCGATATATAACCACCATTATTTGAATAGTCACATTTGATGTTGGCAGAATAAAACTGTATATATTTTATGAGCACTAATTGATGTAAAATTTTATTTTGTAAATTAAAAATTAAAAAAGTCATTTCTATTGTCTTTTGAATGGACACCTACACTTGAAAAGACGCATCCTATTGGCAAAAGACAACATAAAAAATTACTATAAATATAAACGTAAAATGAGTATCTAAAATTTCACACTTATAGCCCTTTATATGATATAAAGTTTTTACATATGAAAAGAGATGGAAGGAGATAGAATGGACAATCATTTAAAATTAGTTTTCTAATTTAAAATACTACATAATTATTTAAAGCATTAAAAAAATTACTTTAAGAACCTATTTAACTTATTTTTAAAAAGTTGAGAACCAAAAGTGTATGTTTTGAAAATTTCGAACAAAAAAGTTAAGATTCATGTATCTAACCTAAGTGTATGTTTGAGAGTGATTTTAAAATTCTCAAAAACCACTTTTATTATAGTTAAAATCTCTAGTAAACATACCTTAAACATTCAAAATTAATTTAATATTTAATTTTACACTTTTAAATATAATTTTTATATCATCAAAATTAGTTATGGTCGATTAAAAGCATGTTTATATTGATTTTGGAGATGATAAAAGGGATTTTAGCCCTTTCAAAATCACTCAAATACATGCCTTAACACATCCATTCTTCAAAATCATCATCGGTTGAGCTAGTGGTAAATAAGGGAGTTCAATCCATGATAGCAAGTTATCTACTTAGGATTTAATATCCTACCAGATTTGACAACCAAATGTTTTAGTGCCAAGTAGGTTATCTCATGAGATTAATCAAAGTGCATAAGTTGGCCTGGTAACAGGTTATGAGTTCAATTCATGGTGGCCACTTATTCAGAATTTAATATCGTACGAAGTTCCTTAACTCCAAAATATTTTAGTTTTAATCAAATTATCCCGTGAGATTAATCGAGGGTCGAACAATCAGGAGTATAAAAAAATGTATTCTTTAAAACTAAGACTAAAAAGATAATTTGCTCTCCCTCACACACACACATATATTATGTAAATATCGGGTAATATTTACATAAACAGGTGAAGAAATTAGAAAGTAGTTGGTTTTAGTTGAGTGGCTTTCTTCTTTCTCCTCATTTCATCTTGTGTTTTGCAGTGAAAAACGAATACCAAAATCTTCACGCCTCAGAAAAGGCGGCGATTTCCAAGCTCCTTCTCCTCGTTTCCTCCGCCCCTTTCTCCTTCTCTTCTCCTTTTATATCTTCTCTTCTTTCTCCCTCTCATTTTTCCATCCCTTCTTTCCTTTTCCATTTCCCTTTCTTCTTCTTCTTCTTCTTCTTCTTCTTCTTCTTCTTCTTCTTCTTCTTCTTCCACAATGTCCTTCTCTGCATCACTCAAAATCCTCCAACCCCTTCCTCTCAACTCCACCAGATCCAATGAAAAACCCCTTTTCTTTGATCCCTTTAGATCCCCCTCCAAGTTTCTTGGATCTCGATTTCGCATCCCTTCTCTCTCTAAATCCAACACTCGCTCTCGATCCTCCCCCGCCGTTGCCGTTTCCGAAGTTGTCAAGGAGAAGAAGCTCAAACCCAGTTCCAATTTGGTATGGTTTCGAATTCTAGATTCTGAATTTGTTGGTTTGATTGATTTGTTAATGGGTTTCTATTGTCCTGGAAATCATGGGGGTATGGGGTAATGTAGCATGAAATTTCACTTTGTATGCCCGCATGGAATCATCTAGCTCTAACGATTTTGGTTTTGTTGGTTTTTAATTTGGTGATTTTGGTCTCTCTGTTGTTATTTTCTTTTGGAAATTTAGATGGTTTGAGATGGTCATTATGAAATTGGAGGTCATTGTTTGTTCTTTTGCCCCACCAGTGGACTTAGCTTTGTTGAATTATTGAATTCGTGCAAAATTTGACTCTACTGGAAGCTTCTGTATGCATTGCTTTGCTACATGAACCATCTTGGTTTAAAGGTTCTTCCCTTTTTTTGGTTCCCTTTACTGTCTCCACGCAGCTGATTACAAAAGAAGAGGGTTTGGTACTCTACGAGGACATGATATTAGGCAGAGAGTTTGAGGATATGTGTGCGCAGATGTATTACAGGGGCAAAATGTTTGGTTTTGTTCACCTTTACAATGGCCAAGAAGCTGTTTCCACCGGGTTCATCAAGCTTCTTACAAAGAGAGATACCGTAGTAAGCACTTATCGTGATCACGTTCATGCTCTCAGCAAGGGAGTTCCATCCCGTGAGGTCATGAGTGAACTTTTTGGAAAGACCACTGGTTGCTGCCGTGGCCAAGGTGGCTCGATGCATATGTTCTCAAAAGAAAATAATCTAATAGGCGGCTTTGCCTTCATTGGGGAAGGCATACCAGTGGCCACCGGTGCTGCATTCACATCTAAATACAAGAGAGAAGTTTTAAAAGAGGCAGACTGTGAAGATGTCACACTGGCGTTTTTTGGAGATGGAACTTGCAACAACGGCCAGTTCTATGAGTGTTTGAACATGGCAGCTCTGTGGAAATTGCCAATTGTATTTGTTGTGGAGAATAATCTTTGGGCAATTGGAATGTCGCATTTGAGGGCTACTTCAGATCCTGAGATCTGGAAGAAGGGTCCTGCATTTGGAATGCCTGGCGTTCATGTTGATGGTATGGATGTTTTGAAGGTGAGGGAGGTTGCAAAGGAGGCAATTGGAAGAGCCAGGAGAGGAGAAGGACCGACTCTTGTGGAATGCGAAACCTATAGGTTTAGAGGACACTCACTGGCTGATCCAGATGAACTCCGTGACCCTGGTTAGTGCTCTTAAATTCTTACCTACATTTGGTTCTGTCATTTCTAAATATGCTTTTGCTTGGCCTTGTTAACATTTATTATTACAGCTAGTCAAAGTTTCTTAATTCATTTCTCATGAATCATGGTAGCTGATCTCTTAATCTGTACTCCATCATAGCATTTAAGGATAATTCATTCAGGTTTGTAATGGGCTGCAACGCTAGTAATGAGCTGCACTGCTAGAAATTCACTCATTAGTTGAAATTTTTCTTTCTCATTTGTTCATTCATCATTTTTTTACTGAAGAAAGAGGGAAATAAGTGTTATAGTTGATTTGACCAGTGTTTTAATCCATAGTGCATTGTCTGAGGCCAGATTGCATTGTTCATCTTCAAATATCAGTCTACTGGATACAAATAATTGACTCATCTTGCAATGTTTACATGATTTCACTACCCCATTATGTGACATTTACATGATTCCTCACAAGGAAAACACTTGGAACTCATGTGATATATTTAGCAAATTGGCATGATAATCATATGTAGATTTCTAATGTTCATCAGTTAATGTGGTGTCTTTAGAGTTTATGGACAGACTCGATTAGATGATAGAACTCAATGTCCCCATCAGGTTCTTCATTGTACTTTGCTTAGTTACAGACACAATTGTAGTAGTTTCTTATAACTCTGGAAAGTAGAAAGGATTAAGAATTCCTGATTTAACCGTGACAGACGAGAAGGCCCATTATGCTGCTAGAGATCCCATTGTAGCTTTGAAGAAGTACTTGCTGGAGAATAATCTAGCCAGTGAACAGGAGCTAAAAGGAATAAAGGATAAGATAATTGAGGAGGTTGAGGAAGCAGTTCGTTTTGCAGATGAAAGTCCCCTTCCAGCCAGAAGCCAGTTATTAGAGAATGTGTTTGCTGATCCTAAAGGCTTTGGAATTGGGCCTGATGGAAAGTACAGATGTGAGGATCCCAAGTTCACAGAAGGCACTGCACATGTCTAAACTTCACAAAGTTTGTTGTCTTTCAAAGTCTTTATTTGTTTCTTCACTGTTTCTGTTGGGGTATTTCTTATTATTTGTAATTGAATGTTAAATTAGCCTTTTCTGAAGTAAGCAAATTCAGGTCGTCCTGTAGTTTTTCCCAATTTTGATTTAGTGTATGATACAAAAACGGTACCTCTACTAATCTAGTTATATGGCAGAAGGAAAGCATTTTAATGCTTTACATATTATGTTTTAATATTTATGATTGATGAACAGTTTAAAACCTATTTTAGTTCTGGAACTTTTGTACTTTGTATTCTGTTTTGGTCTCCAACTCTCATAATCTGCTTTGTCTCACTCTAAATTTGTAATTACGATGGGTTGTGGGTTGTGAAGTCTTGGAGCTCACAAAATAAGAAGTTAATAAAACATGAAATTTATGTTTTTGGTTGTGAGGCCACGGACTCTTGAGAATGAAGTTAACAATTGTACTCTTCTAAACTCTAACTCCTTAGACAGAGCATTTTCTTATGTCTTCTACTTTCTCAACCATGAAAGGTGAAACACATGTCTATAATAGTGATTTTCGTATGGTTACTTTATTAAGGACGTTAATCGGATTTGGATTCAAGGGAGATTTCTGGCCTTCGACAAGTTTCTGGTTCGGCGAATGGAGTTGCTAAATCTTTAGCTGCATGCACGCACAATCTGTCGCTCAGCTGCATTCTCTCCTTCACGATGGCACTAGATTTGTCTGATTTGAGAACCTTTCATTTTTTAGATAAGATTTGAGAGCCTTTCAGCCCTTGCCCTCCCTAGTTATTATTATTATCATTATCATCATTATTATCCTAAAGTTTGAGTTTAATGTCACTTTGGTTCTTGAAATTTTAAAATGGACACCTTAGTTCATGAGGTTTGATAAATAGTTCTAAATGATCCTTTAATCATTAGTTGACTAACGAAAAATGATGTGGTGGATTAAGTTATTAATTGTGTGTTGATGAGGGGTTAAATATATTAATTTGATATTAATTTTATTAGTGAGGGTGGCTTGTTCTCTCCTTACTCTTTTTTTCCCATTTGTGCGGTGGACAACAATGGTGAAGTCATAGGCGAGGGAGAAGAAGGGAAAAAAGGAAAAGATAAGGAAAGAGTACATCTCACTAATAAAATTAATATTAAATTAATATATTTGTCTTGTCATCAATACACGATTAGCAACTTAACCCTCCACTTCATTTTCTGTTAGTCAACTAATGATCTAAAGACCATTTAGAATTATTTATCAAAACTCAGAGTCTAAAGTGTCCATTTTAAAACTTCAGTGACCAAACTGACACATTTTGAAATACTAACATATAAACTAGGATAATTGATTCAAATGACAAAATTGTTAGGAATATTTTCAAATATAGAAAAATATCACTGTCTATTGCTATCTATTAGTGAATTTATTACTAATAGATGATATCTATCAGAATCTATCACTAATAAACAGTGACATATTAATATATTTATAAATATTTTGACTCATTTTGCTATATTTGAAAACAACTTTATAAACCAATTCATTACAGGCTAGATTTGTTTCAATAAAAATTTAATTGTCAAGCCAAATTAATAAATTTATTCAGGTCGGTCTGCACTTGCTTCACGAAATTTGTTCCATTGGGCAATGAAAGTTTGATTTATAAATTAAAAAAAAAAAAAAAAAAAAAAATTTTGTTATTTAAATTTTTTCCCCTTAATTTTTTTTTTTCAAAAAAAAATAAATAAAAAAAAAACAAAATTTTAATTTTCAAAATAAAAAAAAAAAAAATTTTGTTATTTAAATTTTTTCCCCTTAATTTTTTTTTTTCAAAAAAAAATAAATAAAAAAAAAACAAAATTTTAATTTTCAAAATAAAAAAAAAAAAAAAAAAAATCAACTTTGCTACTATAAGTCTTTGCCCATTAATTTTTCTATGGCAACAATACGAAACTTAAACGCTTAACTTACACAAGTGAAAAAATTGGATACACGAAGTTTCGATGGTAAAATTGAAGGTTACTAACTTTTAAAATGTAAAATGTGGCCCCTCTAATTCTATACTCTCTTCCTCACTCTAGTTTCTCAATTAGTGGGTTACATGAACAAAGCCACTATGTTATTTTCCAAGTAGAGCAGATTCTATAAAAGGAACCATGCTACTTAAGTGTTAGGGTTTAATTTCTACCGTCAAAAGTTTGCGAGTCTAAGTTTTTCACTTTTAAAGTTTGAAGGTCTAATATCTACCGTTAAAAGGTTTTTTTGGTGCAATTGTAACAAGTATAGTTGATGGTAGTTTGTGCAAGATACAAATTACCCAAAATTTTATTTTCCAAGTTGAAGGACTAACACATTCAAACAAGTTCTTCAATCTTAATATACATTCGACCTAAGATTATGTTAGGGGCAGGGCTATTTTTCTTTTCTTTCATATAATTCAAATAAACCTTGATAAAATAAGTACAGTCTATACTTCCAAAAAGGAAAATATTATCAATTTTTCTGTATTTGTATATTTGAGAATCCATTATTTATTTAGATAAAATGAGGAATGGGTTTGGATTAGGGGCGGCTTTCTGTTAGGACTCCTAATAAGGAAATACTTAAAAACACAAGGAGGAAGCAGATCAAAGCTCTCGCATAGTGAAAGTTGCTTAAATATTTTGGTCTAAAAGTACCCAATTGATAGGATTCCATTTCTAAGAAGGGTTATGAGCGGATAGGAACTGGATCCATTTGAATAGCCATTGAACGTGCTGTTATGGAATCTGATGATCATCCTCAGGACCGCTTTCTTTGAATAACTACAATGTTTATATGAGCTACCAATATTTAGGAAAATCAAGCTTTTAGCCAAGCTTTGCGAAAAATCAAAAAGGCCAGGCCGATAGCCAAGTCATATGTAACGGTAGCTTGACGTGGTTTTGATTTCTTCAATTATATGCACTCCCAAATACTTAGGGTTTTGGGTTGGAAATATATTGAAATATGCTATAATATCATAGAAAAGTACAAGGTAACTTCTAGCCTTTTGAGAGGGCTACTCTTCCAAATTCCCAACTAAGGAAATCCCACAAAATGCTTCCAAATTCCCAACTAAGGAAATCCCACAAAATGCTTCATCGCTTACTCTCAACCCACTCCCTCTATTTATAACTAAAAACCCTATCAATTTACTATCTAATTACTAATATGTATCCCTTCTAATAACCAAACTAATATTCTACTAATAATCCTATTATTTTCCTAACCAGGGGTCTTACACTTTCATAGTTCTTTTCACAGGAAAAACAAGAAAAAATGTAGTGTTAAACGTCCAAAGTATATCTGCTTGCTGCGTTTTCAGTATTTAAAATTCAAGTAACAAAAAGTTAGGAGAAATCAACAAAACGAAAGCAAAGAAAGATAAAGCCAAGAGAGCTATTTCTTAACAGGAAGTAACCAAAGAATATAAAGCAATATTGTGAGTGTAGAAAAAAAGATCACAATTTAAGAGCAGCAATAGCTTCAGGTTTAAAATCAACTCTGAGACCCAACACACGCCTAACCTCTGCTGGAGTAAGTCTCCATGTCATAGGTCCTGAGTTCTCACCCCAGAAGTCTAGAATCTCCGAAACCTTCTCTAAGTTGAGAATTGTAGCCATTTGAGTGAGACGAGCAAACTTATCTCTAACAGTTCTTTGAGTCATGCTTGAAAAGTAGCTTACCAAAGCCCTGGCATCTCTGTCGAGTTGAAGCCCTCCGAGTTGACTAAACCTTTTCTGCACCATAATCACTTCAAGCCTCTTGACGATAAAGTCGATTACCAAATGCACGAACGAATCGTAATTGTTGGCAGTCATTAGAGGCTGAAGCCATGCCACATTTGTTTCCACTGCATGGAGAAGTCTTTGGACCCATGGGTCATTCACTTCGTTCTCGGCGTACTCAACCTCGGACAATTCGTAGCTAATTGTTGCAACAGTATCCAAAACTGGGCGAATCCGTGGCATTATAGTTCCAACTAATTGTTCAAGGCCAGCATTCAAAGCTTGCTTGAAAGTGTTGCTCATGTCACCCAATTCAGATAAACAAGATTTTACTCTCTCTCTTTCTGCAGGGGCAGGAAATACCTGGCAAAAATGGTTTCCAAACAATTTGTGTTAACATATATCGGGACGAACACTGCAAAATCAGAACACTCCAATTCTTTCCTAAATGACTTATTTTCAAAATCAAACACTTGAAAAGTTAAACTAAACACACCCATGAAAAAAAAAAAAAAAAAAAAAAAAAAAAAAAAAAAAAAAAAAAAAAAAAAAAAAAAAAAAAAA
>QLSR01000283.1:326430-338009 GCA_031780015.1 Citrullus colocynthis
TTTTTTTTTTTTTTTTTTTGAAAATGAAACGAGTCTGTTCTGTTCAAGGTTTGGTGTGGTTTCTATTATCGACTGCATTTTGTAGGCTCTTCAGTATTCTTTTCCAAGTATCAATTTCAAGACCGCCCATAATTTTAGGCTTAGGGACGCAAATCAGATTCAGGAAGTTACACTTGGTAATTGAACTACTTTTAAGCAAGAATGGAGGATATATTGACTCGAATAGTGAAACTAAAACAGAGCATCAGTTGTGGAAACTGCAGCTTAACAAACTTTCATCGTTCTTGGTTTCAGAGGTATGACGATTAAGTTAACGAAATGGGTTCTCAATCTCAACCGACCTTTGAAACACTAAACAAAGAAGCCATAAAACATGAAAAATGAAAAATAAAGTGTAAGAACCACAACAATAGTTATCTTTGAAGTAAATGTGAAGGTGAAGTATGATACCTCCGCACATCGCTCCTCAATCTCATGTTTGAGTTTCAAAACATATTCACTACTCACGTCCATGTTATTCAAGGCGGTTGCAATCTCTGTCCCCGTCTTTTGTACACCAACACCACCTAAAAATAGTTTTGCACCTAAATTTGGTTCTCGCATTTTCTGTTGTAATGCCTCTTGGTACTCATTGCTCAATAGACTACTAGCACCACTCAAAACTGCAACCAATGAGCTGATATTTGAAGTAGAAATTGCACGTCTTAAACAACTCTGTAGGACATAGAACACATCGTCCACCATAGAAGTTGTAAGACTATCAGGCACCTGCTCATCTATCTTGATAGCTTTCCTCACATTTTCAACCATGAAAAATCCCTCCAGAATCACATAAAATCCTGTGATATCTTGAACTGCTTTGCTAAAGCTTCCACTTCTGAAAGCCTTTGTAGCTCGGGGAACCAACTCTGGATCTATAGAACTCAATCCCTTGATTTTGGAGACCATGAATTCAGTGTAATCCTCACCTAACTGCATCAGCATCAACAATTCTTCCAGGTATAACTCGACTTCCCTAGGGTCGGGTCCTTCTGGTCCACCAACAGCTAGCAAATTCTTGTTTTGAGCATTGATTTCAGAGGACAACTGAGCCAATTTCCTATATTCCATATACTTCTTCAAGATTAAAGATCCACGCGAATCACACTCCTCCTGAAGTTCACATATTGCGTAAACAATCCCATCCTCACCACAGAGACTCCTTAAGATCTCATCATTTTCTTCTATAGCCAAAACAATATCCTTGAACAAATTTGTCAAGGCCGCAACAAAATTAATTTGGTTTTGATTGCTTGCCAGATTATGATTCTGATATTGCTGCTCCATCAGCTCCACCAAATTCTCAAACTCAAGCCTAGACCTCATTCCAATCACCTTCTTCAAGTACCCAACATAAACCTGCAACCCTTCCTCCTCCAAACCTAACGGAGAGTAAAGCCGTATGAATCGCAAGATCATGGAATGATCCCGCTGATCCACAGCCGCCGAGAGCCTCTTCCTGACAATTCCCTCCAACTGTTTCTTCGATTCCAACAATTGTTCCCTCTGATCCGACCCGGAATCCTTGTACTTAGCATCGATTTGGAGAAACGTCTGCACATACTTGGCCGCAGATTCGTAATCCTCGGAATCAAGCGCTTTCTTAACGCCTTCAATACAATTCCCTCTCTCGACAATGGCGTCGATGCGAAGCAAAGTGGAATTGACCCGCGACTGGGCCAGATCAAGATCGCGGACCTTGGCGCTAACCTGGTCGGCGAGGTCGCAGGTGGATGTGACGTTGGAGAGCATGTAGTCGGCATCGGCTTCAACAATGCCTATAACTTCAGCGGAACGTTGAAGCTGGACGAGCTGCTTGTCGAGGTCGGAGCGTTGAGAGAGAAGATTGTCGAGATTGAGGTCTAGGGCTCGTTGGTAGGCAATGCACTCGTGAAGGAGACGGGTCATGGCTCCGACGTCGGTGAGGGTTCGAATGTGTTCGAGTGCCTCCGTTGAGCCGAATTTGATGGAGTCTTGATGGTCGAGGTGACCGTCATCTTCGACGGCGGTGATGGAGCCGGTGGGAGTGGAAGCCATATCCCGGAGATCTGGCTTTGCAGGTGGAAGCCTTCTTCTACAGAGGAACTCAAGCTTCTTTAACTATTCTACTTCCATTTGCAACCATGAATCAAACTTACGGAAATCAACTTTCTTCTTTCCGGGAGTGGGATGAAAACGCCTAATGTAAGAGAATTAGGCCATGTTTACGCCCAATAAATTAAATTTGTTGTTGTTTACTTTGTGTTCGATGACATATGAAGTCCACTACCCAATCTATAGTTAAAAGATATAAATTGATTAACGAGTAAAAGTGATCAATTTATTTGCATTTTGAATTTATGATATCGTTATCGTTATCATTGTTGTTAGTATACGTTTACAGTACAAGAAATATGAATCCGTCACATTTATTGTTATCGTTACTGTTTGTTTATGGTTAAACGATGACGGTAACAACAATAGTAAATATGCCAAATTTATAATTTAACTAAACACGATAAAAAACAATCTAATTATGTTTGCAGCCGAGCCTATTACGATTGGTCTACCAATAGAATCTTACTACGACTACATAAATTTTTATTCCAAATGGGTAAACATGACCTTAATTCTAAGAAATGACCCTTTAAGTTTTTCTTTTGAATTAATGGACCTATTTGAAAAAGTTAATACTTTTAGTAAACATCACCTATTCGATAATGATCCATTTTAATCATAAATATTTTGTATAGATTTGGATATGCATGATAATTAATATTTGAAAATATTTACTTGGCTCTTCTCTCGCCTCCTAGTCATCAGAAGGCATAGCTTGCTAGTTTTTGGGGGTGATATGGGAATCAAATTAAAATTGCTAGCTAGAAAATTAACAATGACATTATTCCTATGACAGATAATCTTTTAAAGAAAAGGACTGCTACTAACTTTTCTCGCTCTTTTTGTAGGATTCAGTTGGAAACCACGTGTCATCTAATGTGGGAGATTAAAGTTTCTAAGAAAGTTTGGAATGTTTTTTTCCCCTCTAATATTAATGTGTTTCCGGTGGGCATGGGTTCTTGGTCTTTTTGTGATTATTGGGAGTGCTTAAAGGTGATCAATCCCAAAGAGCAATTGGGAAAAATTCTTACATCGCTTTGGAGTATTTAGAAACAAAGGAATGCATTTCATTTCAATCAGAGACTTTCATATGAGAGATCCATTATCCATGCCCAAAATTATTGGGATGTTTTCAAAAATAGAAAAACTATTACAAATATAGCAAAATTTTATCTTGATAAACTGCAATAAACCCCAATAGACTATCTATCACTTTACCAAATAGACGTAGATAAATGTCTATCTGGATCTATCGTAGTCTATCACAAATAGAAAATAAAATTTTGTTATATTTGTAATGTCTTTCACATGAATAATCAATGATAATTTTTTAACGGCAGTTCCAAAAAAACATATTCGAAAAAAGATCTTACTAGTCCTTCTTTGAAGCACTTTCCATAGGACCTCTTCAACCTTCGAAACCTAACCAGATGGATAGACAGATTACTTAACCGAAACTTGATCGGGAGGCCCACTAGTCAGCCACTAGCCTACAATCCTATGTGTGGGGTGCTCATTGATCGGAAACATTTCCCAAGAAAGATAGTTTGATATTTTTTCTATTTATAATAATTTTTCAAAATTATTTAGATTTGATAATTAATTAAAATTAAAAAAATTATTTTAAATGACAAAACTGTTGACAAATAATAGCAAAATATTACAATCTATCTCTGATAGACTTGTGATATTTTGTAAATGTTTTTGTTCATTTTCCTACATTTAAAAACAACCCTAAAGTTAAAAGTAATTATTAATTAATATTAATTTAATAATTAATCAGACTATATCTTTATTGTTCATCTCCTTAATATAAAATCACACTATATAAAAGATATTAGAAAACTTATGGGAATAGAGGATCTATCCTTGACTTAAAGAAAGTCATGTCGATTAATATTGAGTTACGTTCACTTTGACAAAATCTATAAAACAAAAAAGATATCAAATGTTTGTTTGAAATCTCATATCAAAACTAGGGGTGGTAACTCAAAAGACCCAAATAAAGTCTCCAACCCGACCCTTAAAATTTGAGTTGGGCTGTTGAGTTATAACTTATTTTTTCCGTTTTAATTAAAAACATGTAAATTTGTCTACAACACGTGACTAATAACTAAAATCTCATAAAAATTCAAATGTTAAGTACTAAATGTCTATGATATTTATTATAAATTTTAAACAAAGACAAATATCATAATAATTTTTAAAAAGTATATTAAAGATTCACAAATAAATTAATACAATCAAATTTTAAACGAAGAGAAATATATATATAGAATTCAGATTGAGTTGAGTCGAGTCAACCCAAATTTTTTTATTCAACCTGTGACCCAACTCAACCTAACCCAACAAAAATAGAAAAAGTTGAACCCAACTCAATGTATTTAAAAAGTTTCCTCTTCCCTCTCACTCTTCTATTTAGTCTAACTTACATTTTGGGTTTTAGAATGAGTTCGAAAGTTCTTTTAGTTGACTTTATTTATTTTCAGTCAATCTTAGTGAGAATTGGGTTTTTAAAAATAAAGATTTAAAATATAAAAAAATATATATAAAAAAAAAAAATTAAACTTAAATCTGAGTGAATTCTAGATCAAATGAATTTCAACAATCTCTAGCCAAAATTCATGAATCCTGGTTGAAATTCATGGCTCTCATAAATTTCTACCTAGATTCCAATCAAAAACTATAAATCCCGACCAAAAAAATCAAACAAACATGGACAAGAATCATAAGAGGGGCTCCAAATTCTTCTATTTTTGGTGTCCCTTTGATTTCATCTCAATCTCATCGAGTAACTCATCTATCTTATTCAAAGTGTGAGATCCCTTAGTTTTTTCAAGTTTCACCATTCTTGATTGAATCACAATTTCTTTTTACTAGACCGAATACCCGTTTGAGCTTTTATTGGACCGAATATTTGTTTGAGATTTATGGACTCAAATATCATATTAGATAGCATGGGGTTCTATCTCGAAACTGATAGGCAATGAGTGGAGTAACCCATCTATCTTGTTAAAAGTGTGAGTTCCCTTGGTTTTTCTAATGTGAGATTCTCAACCCAAAAAACCAAACTCCGTGTTCCAAAAATCCTCAACAAACTCTTCTTCACTAAGAGAAAAAAAAATCAAGGGGTATTTTCTTGCAAGAGATTCATGTCCAAGCCATAAGTCCTGCGAGAAGGAAATATTAGCCCCATAACGAAGAGCATAGGATATTCTATCATTAATCAGAGAGCAATGTTTCTTAATAGCTATCCATGGACCTGGGCTGTTCTAAGGGAGTTGCTCCAAAGAACCATTATCTCACATAGATAATGCCAAATCCATTTTGCTAAGAGGGCTCTTGTGGGTATTTTCTTGCAAGAGATTCATGTCCAA
Organism: Citrullus colocynthis; assembly: GCA_031780015.1. Taxonomy (NCBI): domain Eukaryota; kingdom Viridiplantae; phylum Streptophyta; class Magnoliopsida; order Cucurbitales; family Cucurbitaceae; genus Citrullus; species Citrullus colocynthis. The sequence goes on from QLSR01000283.1 coordinate 331,944, forward strand.
GCCATAAGTCCTGCGAGAAGGAAATATTAGCCCCATAACGAAGAGCATAGGATATTCTATCATTAATCAGAGAGCAATGTTTCTTAATAGCTATCCATGGACCTGGGCTGTTCTAAGGGAGTTGCTCCAAAGAACCATTATCTCACATAGATAATGCCAAATCCATTTTGCTAAGAGGGCTCTTGTGGGTATTTTCTTGCAAGAGATTCATGTCCAAGCCATAAGTCCTGCGAGAAGGAAATATTAGCCCCATAACGAAGAGCATAGGATATTCTATCATTAATCAGAGAGCAATGTTTCTTAATAGCTATCCATGGACCTGGGCTGTTCTAAGGGAGTTGCTCCAAAGAACCATTATCTCACATAGATAATGCCAAATCCATTTTGCTAAGAGGGCTCTGTTCCGATCCTTTCGGTTGTGTAACCTGAGCCCTCCTTTCTCCATGGGATGAAGGAGATTTTCCCATTTGACAAGATGAAGACTCTTACCATCATTGTTACCTTTCCAGAGGAAGTTTCTGAATAATTCTTCCATAGTGTTTATTACTTTAGTTGGCCTTCAAAGATAAAATCACAGAATGATGTCAAAGAATGACTTTTATTCATATACAAATGATTAAAGAATCAGCAAATTTATTGAGTGAAGGCTGCTCAAGAGAATTACAAGTAGCAGAAACTGATTAACTACAAGCTCACTCTTGTTAAACAATAATCAGTTTTAATACAAAACCACCGGCCAACTAAATCCAGAGTAGAGACTTCTATACAACGAATCTAAGAATGACTGCTATTCATGAATGAAAATTCTTTATGATAAATTTTAACACTCTCAAAGCAAAATTTTGCAAGATTCTAATATAGATCTCACAGGGAATGGTAACTTGATCATTCTAATAGTTTAGCTAAATATCAAACTCATAATTGATTAAAAACAACTAACCAAGATGGGACTTTTTTCTAACTTGTGCAAGAAGATTAACTGCAGTCTAAGACTCGTTCCTTTCCATACCTTCTCTAACAACAAGTTTTCTGTTGTTGAACTCCTACAATGAAAGAGTAAAAAGTTCAATAATAACAAAATGGAATCCAAAAGTCAACCATCAAGGGATATATAGAGAGAATTTTACTGTTCGATCCAAAGAAAGTGCTGCATCACGCTCTGCCGCTGAAGAAAATGATAGAAACCCGTAAACACGGCTTTTTCCAGCTCTACGATCATTCAAAACTTTTGCACTGACCACAGTTCCAAATCTGCTAAAAAGGTTCCTCAGATCTCCAGGTTTGACATCCCAAGCAAGATTTCCAATATATACTTTGTAAGGACTTTCATATATTATATTCTTCTTGGGTGATGAATGCAAGTTATTAAGGTTCCTCTTTTTGGGATTCATATCAACAGCAAATCTAACGCGCATTTCACGTCCACCAACATCCTTCAAAATAATAAACTTCATCTTTGAATGACACTGAATGAGCTAAGATTAAAACAACTTATACTTGATTTGACACTAACAGAACCATCTAATGCTGCAATTGAAACTTTAGCGGAGTTTATTGAACCCATTGTGACATAGCCACATCCCTTGCTTATGCCTGTCTCTGGATTCCGAGAAACCTAAGTCCAAATTACAGAGAAACAAATCAATACTGTTCAAAACATGAAAAGAAACATAATCACCATTTGAGATCATTCCATTTTACTCAAGGCAGATAAGCAAATCGAGGACTGCCTTTCAAGAATAATGATTATAACAGCATTCAAAATTCCAAATTCGGAAAAAAGCTTTCAGAATTCCAATTCAATTTGCCCTAACTTTCAAACTAATTGTTTAAGGAAATTCCAAGCAGAAATAGAAGCAATTAGATGGTTGTGGAAAACTAAAACGAATGAGCAGAGCAGACCATGAAGATATGGAAGACAAAAGAAAATCGTATCTACCTCAGCAGCCAAGACTGTGCCATAAGGTTTAAACATCTCGACCAGCTCTGCAATGTCGCAACTCCTCGGCAAATTACAAACGTAGAGTTCACAAGGACGTGCTTGCTTTTTCACTTCCTGATTTGAAACCCTGCCTTCGCTCTTAACATCGCTTTCCACGATGACCTCCTCTGTAAGCGCAGATTCATTGTCGAGAACAGTGAAAATCACCGGAAACCTAGCCCCGTGGTTATGCCTTAGAGAAACGAGCTTCGTGTAGTCAAAGTGAATGGATGAAGGGAAAAAATGCAGTTGTTTAAATGTAGAGTAATTTGGAGATTTATGTTTGAGGATCCATAGAGAAGGAGAAGGAGAAGGAGAAGGAGAAGAAGAAGAGAAGGTTAAGCAGGTCGCAAGGTTGGCCATGGCGGAGATGAAGAAGCTTCCTTCCCTCGTTCGCTCCCACTCTGAGTTCGGGCGTATGGATTAGCTTTGGATGGCGCCATTAACGTAGAAGTCGGGTCGGCCCATAAACCGGAAGGAATCTGATCCGTTCAAGGCTTGAGATGTGGGGAATTTGTATGGATATCCAAAAATTGGGTCGTAAATGCCAAATGACCTTTTGCTCACCTTCGAATGAAATTACCGAAATAAATTTGCATATGCACGATACATGCTATAAAATGCATGTTTTTAAGACTCATTTTAGTATTTCTTTTCCTATCGAGTAGTCTTTTCCATGTTTAAATCCCCAAATGGATAAAATGAATAAATATGAGTTTTTAGTTGCTACAAGTGTAATTCGGTCATTTTGGACCTGTTTTGGGAGTTTTTACATTGGTTTTTGACTATTTTGTAGAAATTGTCTTTGATGCACCCCATCACCAAAATGTGATGGGCTCGCATCAAAACCTTAAATTCCAAAAATGTTAACCAGACGTCTGAAGGCACGATTTACCCGGTCTATAATTGTTTTCTTAGTGTCGAAATTGACTTGGTAGCTTCGAATTCATGGATTTCAGCCTTCCCTACCAACCTTAAAACTTATATAAAGGTCGGAAACCTTCTCCTCAAGAGGCAAGCTCCTCCATCACGAAATACAACCATTTCTAGAAGATTTCTCACCCAAAATCTCATAACAACTCCCGAGAAACGGGAGTTGTCTTGGAGAAGTTAGATCTAGGACCCCCTACCCACAAAAATGTGTGTAGAGAGTAAGGATTGAACCTTGGGAAAGGACAATCCATTTATAGGAAATTAAAGAGAGTAACAGACATTCTAAGAGAGTGTTTTCTATATTTTCAGTTTCTACTTTCATTTCTTCTTTTGTTAAGTTCTATTCCATTGATATCCATCTTGTTATTATGACACTGAAAGTAATGAAAGTATTTTATTCATTCTTTAATATAAGTTAAATTCACTAAGGGGTTTAGTTATGTGCGTAGAAGAAGAGGAAAAAGAAATATATATATATATATATATATATATGAAGAAGCGCAATACCGTAACTTCACGTGGTCATGACATCAACAAAGGGGCATTTGACTTTTTTTTTCAAAAGTTGGGCCTTTAAAATAGGTTTTTTTATGCAATTAATCCTTGAAATGTTAGTCTGGTCCCTTTTTAGTACACTCTAGAGCTAGGAATCGAACCTTCATATTTAGTAAGGAAGATCATGTCAATTACCGTTGAGCTAAGCTCACTTTGGTAGTAAAGTATGTTTTTACTAAAATAGGAATGGAAATTGAAATGAATCATATCATTGTTTTAAAAAATGTCTAAAAAGATAAACTGGGGGCAAATTGCAAAAAATTACACATGAAGTATGGTCGTAGTTGCAATTAGACCCTTAAACTTATACAAGTGTTAAAATGGATCCTCAAACTTACATAATTATAGAAATTAGACCCTCAAACTTTTAATGGTAAAAGTAAAACTCTCAAACTTATGCGATTATTAAAATTGGGCCCTTAAATTTGTAAAAAATAAACATTTAAAAAGTTGTGTACAAAGCACATGACTGACAACTTGACTCTTTAAATGGTTTGACATGATCAATTTCAGATAAGAATCAAAAGAGAGAGAAAATGAGAAGGGAATGGTATAAATTCTTAAGTGAATTTGGAGAAGGCTAGAAATTTTTAGAAGTGTGAGATTCCCTAGAAGTTGGATCATCAGGAACTACTAGAAGAAGGGGCAGGGACTTGATTTTGCATGAATGGGAACATTGAAGTAGGCCAAATATTCTTTTGGAAAAATGACTTGAAATTAAAATTATCAATGTTTAAGAAAGTTAAGAAATCAAGTAAAGATTTATACACAACAATGAGCAAAGACTTGTAAAAGGAGGCTTCATGTAGTAAGAACATAGAGTTGTGATAAGTTTAAAATCACATAGTATATCGTTGTGCACACATGCTTGATTGAGATTTTAAATCACTAACTCAAGCGAATATTTTAGTAGTTAAACACATTGGTGGACAAAAATGCGTGTCTAAAATTGAAAACCTTTGAAAGAAAAAAATATCCAAGTGATCTCTAGTGGAAATGCACACTACCAAACAAGTAGTAAGTAGGAAACATTGCAAGTATCGTGTCTCAAGAGAATGGATGTACAAAGATTCTTGAGTGTAGTAGTGTTGCATGTATCGTGTCCTCAAGAAAGCAATTGTAACAAAAAAAAAAAAAAAATCTTGAGAGACGGTTTGTTGTGAAATAAAAGACAATGGAAATAAAAGAGGGATTCAAACATACTTATACCCTTCAGTGGGATAATATAACATTTTTATGCCGACACACATGCTCCACCCACAAATAGCTTATTAGTATGAGTGGAGCATTTTAAAATGTTTATAGGTGGAGCATGTGTAAAATTACATTTTGAGTATAATTTGATGGTACTTATCAATAATAATATTGTGTGGTTTCTCTCCACTTTAATTTTTCAATTTTTGGTACATTGTAGGTTTTTTTTTTTAAGAAAAAAAAAACCTTTGGTAGATTTGAAATAATATTGTATAGTTATTTTTAGAGAATTGGATTTATTATTGAAATAAAATGTTAATTACGTTCTAGAATTATGTTTATTTTATTGAAATACTTGTGTCGATGTTATGAAATTAATTGAAACAGAGGCTGAAAATCATTGTACAAATCAAATTTATACAAATTTGGTTCCAATTATGCCAATAAATATTGTGCAGGTTGAATTTTATGTCAATTAAGAACTAACATCATTTTAAAACGTCATTGTACATATATGATGACATGAGTATGATGCCGGTTTTGAACTAATATCAACTCTAATTGTCATCGTATATAAGTATGATGGCACTGGATTTGTGTCAGTAGTAAATTATCATCATAACTTAACTGCCATTGTATCTTATGATAATACCCAAAAAGATGAAAGTTTGTAATATGTCATCATACATATGCAATATCAATTCAGAACTGACTTCGTAGACCAACAATTCACCATAGGTCAAGATTATTATAGTGAAATGGACATAGTTTAGCTAGTATAAAATTGAACTATTGATCTCGAGATTAGAGGTTCAATTTTCTCATACCATCAAAGGAAAAAAAAATAATAATAATAATTATCCTCCCATATTGTTCTTTTAAAAATTATGATTCACGGTGAATCTTAATTTTTTTTAAAATTAATTGAGAAAAGAATAAATGAATATAAAAAGATTTTTTTTTTTATAATATCCTGCCATATCCTCACATACGACCATTTAAAATAATTTATTTTTTATTTTTTTATAATTGAGAAAAGTATAAATAAATATAAAAAGATATTTTCCCTCTCTTATAAGAAAGAAGATATTTATCCAAGTTTTTTATGACTATTATTGGGTGTTATTAGTGAGCACACAACACACTCAAATAGCCAACCCTAAAAACCCTTTTATCCAATCAAACACCTTAAAATCCCTATCCATTTCAATCCTCTGTTATAACATTATCCAAATTGATAGTGAAATGAGTGGTTGTCCATCTTCAAACATTAACACCCGACTCCATCTTTCCACATTCCCATCTCTAAATTATATATATAAAAAAAAAATACCCAATAAAAACTTAAAAACTACCTCCAAAAAGCAAAACACACACACACACAAACACCTGTCTACAAAAAA
>QLSR01000283.1:338230-371877 GCA_031780015.1 Citrullus colocynthis
AAAAAAAAAAAAAAAAAAAAAAAAAAAAAAAAAAAAAAGAAGAAAACCAACAACAAAATCTTCACTTTCTTTCCTAGAGGAAGCTTTAGCAGCTTGTTGTTGTGATATTTGAGTGGCAATGGCTTCTTCTTCCTCCTCTACATTTGCTCTCTCTTCTTCCTCCACCCTTCTCGACTCCAAGGCCCCCCGACAATCCGGTCCACCATCGTCGAACGTGCCGCTCCCGACTATCCCATCACCGCCTACTCCGTCGTCGCAGATCCGCCCTTGGAAGTCCACTGCCTATTGTGAGAATAATTATGATATGCACACATTATTCAATAAGTTGATATGATTAATTTATGTTAGGGCTCTTATCAAATCACTACGAATTTTATAAGTTTAATTTCATAGGTTAGGATAAATTTAATCTTCAATCTTTTAGGTCGAAAGATTGCTCGCAATGTAATGGCCATGGCGACCGGAGAAGTGCCGGCCGAAGTCGCCACCGGAGAGCTGGCGGAGTTGCCTGAAATTATCAAAAAAGTTCAAGAAGCTGTATGTCAAAATAATAGTAATAATAATAAAAAAAAAAAAAATAGAATCGTAACTTTAGTTATTTTATTTTATTTTGTTAGTTTTGTTTACATTGACTTGGATTTTGTTTCCCAGTGGGATAAGGTTGAAGATAAGTATGCAGTAAGTTCACTTGCTGTGTCCGGTTTTGTCGCACTTTGGGCCTCCGCTGGCGTTGTCTCGGTGAGTTTCTATTTTATTTATTTATTTTTGGGTTAAAATATGATTTTGTTTAATTTTAGTCTGTTTCAAATATCTAATTTTAGACCTTATACTTTAAATAAATCTTAAATTCAGTCCTTGCTACTAGTTTATTGTAATTTTTTATTATTTTTTATTTCTTATTACATTTTTACTATAAATTTTGAAAATGTATTCACATATTGTGTTTCTTTCCAAATTATTATAATTATTTGATCAATTTGGATGGACTAAATTTAAAATTTATTGAAAGTATAGAAACTAAAATTGGATATTTGAAAGTTTCACAGACTAAAATTAAACAAATTTTAAAGTATAAGGACCAAAATGATATTTTAACCTTATTCTTTTAATATAATATTATAAGTAGAACGTTAATATAATATTAAATTTACATTAGCTCACTAACTTAAACTTTTGAGTCAATGAAGAATTTAATATGGTATTCAAATGTCTTATATTCAAATTTCAACAATATCATTTTTTTTAATTAATATTGATTTTTGCTTTTTTGATATTCTGCATAATTAACTTTAAATACTCAAGCGATGAAGAATATTAGAATGTTAATATAAATATTAAATTTATCTTCACTTATTTATTTTTGTTGGTTTATTATTACGAAATTATCTTAAATGACAAAACTGCTGAAAATATTTTTAACTAATAGCAAAATACAATTTTGTTGGTTTATTATTGAGAAATTATCTTAAAATGGTAAAATTGATGATGAAAGACTATCGCGGTCTAGACAGTTAAACTTTGCTATATTTGTAAGTACTTTAGTTCCTTTTGCTATATTTAAAAGGAGCCCTTTATTATTTTTATTTTTATTTTCAGGCAATTGATAGGCTTCCTCTAGTTCCTGGACTGCTTGAGCTTGTGGGCATTGGCTACACTGGGGTAAGTTTTTTCCAATGTTGAAGGAAGACACGATTGTTAATAAGGTTAAAAGTTCAGGCTTTTGAACTTTTATGGGAGTAACAATTAAACTTACATTTTAATTTATTACAATTTAGTCCCAGCATTTTTAAATGTGTTACATTTTAAATATCATTATGCTTCAATATGTAAACAATTAATTCCTATAATTTTAATTTTGTAGTAATTTAGTTCATGTGGTTCCAAATTTGTAAGAAAGTTCATCACAATTTTTTATTTTTATTAGGTTTAAATACTACTTTGGTCCTTGTATTTTTTGTTTTGGCTTATTTGTGTCCTTGTATTTTTAAAATGTTCATTTTGATCCTTGAAAATATAGAGATGAAAATGAACATTATAAAAATATAGAGACCAAATGAACCAAAACCAAAAATACATAGACCAAAATAGTATTTAAACCTTTTTATTATTAGTGATTTCGACTTTTGTAGCTTAAAAAGATATTGGATCCCTAAATAGTTTATTAATCTATTATAGGTTAAAAATTTTATTAAATCTTAATCACAATTTCATGATAAAGACTAAATAATTATATATATTAAAATATATAGACAAAATTGTTACAAAATTGAAAAATATAGAGACACAACACCTACAAATCAAAATTCAAGAATTAAATTATTACTTTTAAGTTTCACCAATAATCAGAGACCTTAACCCATAGTGGTTTTTACCCAAAAACATAATAGGGTGATTTTACAAAAATGTCTTAAATGTGCATAATTGGTTTAAATATTGGCTCTAATTGATTTATGTATTTTCCTGTCAATTTTGCCTCATTTTCTCTAGATCATCATTGTTCAATTTGGCTTCAATATATCTACTTGGTTTAATTTTTTCAAAACATCTTTTTAGCATGTAACTAAAGTTGTGTGTACTATCAACTTCGAAATCATTTAGCTTCAATTATATATATATGATTCCAAAAGGGTGGCTAGCTAAAATCTTTGTTTGGTAATGAAATCCTTGATTCTGCAGTGGTTTGCATACAAGAATCTGATTTTCAGACCAGACAGGTGAGAGTTCTAACATTGTTTCTATACCATGAAAATTTGTTTATGGTTAAAATATCATTTTGGTCTTTGTATTTTGAAGTTTGTTCAATTTTAGTCCCTATACTTTCAAATGTCCAATTACAGTTTCTGTACTTTCAATAAATCTTAAATTTAATCCCTATTACTAGTTTAATGTGGATTTTTCATTACTTTTTATTTGTTTTAGTATGTTCACTATAAAATTTAAAAATATATTCACATATTGTGTTTATTTGCATGAAAATTATTATGATTATTTAATCAATTTCGATAAAAACTTGATTATTTAATCAATTTCGATAAAAACTAACTTTGAGAGACTAAAATTAAGATTTACTAAAATACAAGGACTGAAATTGAAAATTTGAAAGTACAAGGACTAAAATTGAACAAATTTCAAAGTACATGGACTAAAATGTTATTTTAATCTTTATTTATTTATTATATTTTGTGTTATTTACATTATTGATGGATTTTTTATTTTTATTTTTTTTTCTTTTCAGGGAAGCATTGTTGCAAAAAATAAAGGAAATTTACAATGAGATATTAGGGAGCAGCTAAAGAAGATGTGTTGTTATTCAAAGAGGGGATTTAATGCTCTATGGCTAATAAGAGTTGAAATTCTGGTTTTCTTTTAATTTCAAGCTAAAAATAATCTTTATTAATTGCTGTTTGTTGGCAAATATATTTGCATCAAAATATGTAACTTCTTTCCCCCACCCTTTTTTTTCCCTCCTCATTTCTTTTGTAATTGCTAACTCAATTCCGATCTGTGTACTTCATGTGCTTTCATCATCCTCTTAAACATTCTATGATCAAATTATTGCAATTCTAAACCACTTTTTAATTTGAAGCTATCTCGGGCGTAGTAAATTGACATAATATAATATTAGATTTATTGTAACTCATCAATTAAGTTTTTGAATTGGTCAGTGATTCAATAGAAAGAAGAGTCCGATGCATAAAAAAAAGTAGAAATGATTGGGCTCATTCGGTAATGTTTACTTTTTTTTTTTAGGGAAAAATGTGTTTGTTCTTTTTGTAAATAAGTTAGTGGATACTCGAATATAAAAGATATAATTACAAATGTCTGATCTCTAATACCACAACCCAATATCTTAGGATTAGCATAACAAAAGAAAACACTACTCAAAATCCTTTGGTAAACCATCATGGGTTGGCCAAGTGGTCAAGAAGGAGATAGTCTAAATAACTGGCTAAATATCCATGGTGGCCACCTACCTAAAATTTAATATCCTAGGAGTTTCTTTGACACAAAAATGTTGTATGATCAAGCGGGTTATCCCGTGATTAGTCGAGTTGTGCGTAAGCTGACTCGGATACTCACGGATTTAAAAAAAAATATCCTTCCTGTATCTTTCCTCACAGCGATATGAATACCAAATAACACATTGAAATTTCTTAATAAAATTCCTGCCACAACTCTCACTCACCTCCAACTCAAAAACTCATAACATATATTTATAAGGAGCAATTGCAAATATAGCAATCAGGTCTAAAGTATTAGCAGATAGAGCACAACACATTTTTTTTCTTTTTAAATATAGCAAAATTTAGATTCAACTTTGGGAGTCTATCAATGATAGACTATACCACTAATAAAAGTCTATGACTAATAGAATTTATCATCGATAAATTTTGTTATATTTGCGATTGTTTAACAATATTGGTATATACCTAGTTAATAGCCCTAAAAATAGGGCATATTGGCTGGAACCTAAAGAATTAAACGGGCCTTGATTGGAGACTTTCGGCCCAATATAATAAACCACCTATTTTTTTGGTAAAAGGGCCAACATGCACATGCCAAGCTTTCAACAGCTCCAACCTTCTTCTAAAGCCTTCACTAGTTCCTTCTCTTCCTCTTTCTTTTGGAATATATAAAGGTGGATGATTGATGATCAATATGCTCAAAAGAGTGGTCCTTCTCCCTACTTTTATAACCAAATGGCTTAGATATATGTGTTAAATGATGTAATATTAATTTTTTTTTTTTTTATCTATTAGCTTAAGTTTTTGAGTTAATTGGTGATTTAGATGATATTAGAGCAAGTGATATGAAATTCATGTGTTCAAACCATTTATAGTAATAAACTATTAAAAGTTTGGTTAATTCATCTACTTAATTAACACTATTCAAGCTATATTGATTTGTTATTCACAAGTTATCACTAACGAATCAAGAGTGTCAAAATTTGAAAAATTATAGACTTTTCTTTTAACTTTCACTCAAAGTCATGTAATGGTTCTCATTTCCTTATAGCTTCTTGATCATCTTGCATTTTCATTTTGAATAACACTTGAGAGAAAAAGTTGAATTGAGGATAAATATTCTTTGTAGTCAATTGAACATCATACATTGAGAACTAGAAAAAATGTACTTTGTAACTGACAATCCTTACATTCATATCATGGGTGCGAGTTCCTAGTTCTTCAAACGTATAAGGTTTTATACCTTGAAGGGTATACAAAGTCCTCAACACATGACTTGAGCACACATCTTTGTAGAAGATAACTCAACGGGTCAATTTTTATAATCAAGGCATAAAGCTCTCCATCAATTAATTAACTAGATAATAATGGAGAGATCATGGGTATATAAGTTAGGAAAACTATCTCGAATAGTGTGAGACCTTTTGGGTAAAACGAAAAGCATGGCCTAGAGGGTGTTATGTCCAAAGTGGGCAATATCATATTATTGTTGAGACATTTAGAGGGTAGTTGTCCTTATCAAGTGTTATTAGAGGCATGTCCCTGACTTAACTATGTTGATAGAATCTTTAGGCGCCAACAAAGTATTGGTGAGCATTTAAAAATGTCTGTGGCTAAGCTCCATTGAACTGGTTAATGTGCACTAGAGAAAAGTAGTTTGACTTGGATAATAGTTGGATGAATAGATGACTATTTGAGGGGAGTTTGGTGATGCTTTGTTTCAAGGGGAGGATCATTGGGGAATGCGATTAAAGTCCCACATTGGCTAGAGGAAGGGGAGATCATGGATATATAAATGAGAATAACTATTTCCAATGATATGTGGTCTTTTGGTAAAACCAAAACCAAATCATGAGAGTTTATACCTGAAGTGCACAATACTAAACTATTTTGGAGATATTTGGAGACTTGTTACCCTATATCAAGTCATACCAAAGGAAATATTTTCCTCACTTATATATCTATGACATTACCTTTATCTATTATCTAAGTCAATGAGAGACCTTGAGTGCTTCTTCGACCCACTGAGTACCCCACTTTGATGCTTAAGTTAGTATGATGTCAGAATGAGTGTGGCTCTTGAGATTTTAGAGTGCCAACAATGAAGCTAATTGACTCGAGGGTTTGACTTTCTCTTTTGAGATGACACGAATCCCTTTGCATGCTCTTTTCCCTTTTTGGGTTAGCCCCCTCCGGTGGCAACAATAAGGACACAACACTCCAAACATCTCCACAATGATATGATTTTGTTCACTTTGGGCATAAACCTTCATTAATTTATTTTTGGTTTCACCCAAAAAGCCTCATACTAATAGAGCTAGTTGTCATGATTTATATACACATGATATTCTCCTTGTCTAATCGATGTGAGACTTTGATCGCATGGAAATATTTCACATGGAAATATTTTTTACTCTCCTCAAACATCTTGGACTTGAACCAACGACCTCACTCTACACAAATAAATAGACAAGTTAATCAAAATTTTGAAAGTTTTAACTTTTAATTTAAATTAAATACCATTAAAATTTTATAAAAACTCTTAAACTCTCTCTTATAACCAATAAAGTGTCATATCAAGCTACTTGGAAGTTAGAGTTGAAATTAAATTTTTCTCATTTCAACCATAGTTGACATGTTGAAGGAAATTCAAAATTACAACCAATTTCTTATAAGTATAAAGAGGGAATTAGAAACTTTTATCAATTAGATGACATTTTCTCATTCTTTACATCTCTTCAATTCCATTAAATATTATATGATGTAAGATGAACAAAGAAATAGACATATTAATCAAAATTTGAGAATTTAATTTAAATCAAATAACATTAACATTTTATAAAAGTCAAATTTCCTTAAATTCTATTAACCAATTAAAGTGTCATATCTAGAGTGGGGGGCATTCTTCTCATTTCAACATTGTTGACATGTGGACAAAAACTCAAATTTACTACCCATTCTAATGTTTACCATAGAGATTAAGATTTGAAAAAATAAAATATTAAAACATTAACAAATTAAACTTTATAAATGGAATGAACTAAATTTGAAAAACACTTAAATATCGAGAATAAGAGATTTGAACTTTTAATCTCTTAGTCGAATATTGTATATACTTTATTGTTGGTTGAACTATGCTCATGCATTGACATGTTAATACCTAAATATTAAGAATTAGCATATGTATATATACTTAGGACATATTTAGTTTAACTTTTAAAGTGTTTAATTTTGAAAAGAATAGTCATTTGGAACAAGTTGGAGTTTTCAACAACCATTCAACACAACTTTTAAAAAAACAGAGAATTTATGAAATAAGTTGGTTTGAGAGATATACTTGAAATCAACTTTTAGAAAAAAGAGTTTAAAGTTTAATGGTTAATATCTCCCTAATTTGTAGAATATATAAAATTACCAAAATGCCATCGCCAATCCTGTACCTCTCTTCCACCACGTTTGCCATCAGTTATCATTGTCCTCCGCCAGTCACCTTTGGCGACCACCTTCGACGACCACAACTTTGACGATCACCATTGGTGATCAATTCCAACGACCACCTCTAGCCATCAACTCTGACAATCACCTCCAACAACCAACTCCAATCTCACCTTTGATGACCAAATCAAGTGCCCAACTACTACAATTATTGCCAATGACTAATTCTAATGTCCAACTCTATTGATTATATGCTAAAAAAAATAACAAAATATTAAATAAAGATATGAAATTATTAGTTCATAGTATTTAATTGTTGCATATCTAGCAATTTGAAATCAATAAAAAACACTTTGAGTATATAGCTAACCAAACAAATTTGTATAAAAAACAAAAACCTTTTTTTAAAAAAATGTAAGAAAACCTTTTTTTAAACAGTTTTTATAAAAAATTATTCAAATAAAAATCACTTTGTGAGAAAACAAGTTTTCTTTTAGACAATCCAAACTATGTATATTTTAGATCCTTAACTAAAATTATTTTTTCTAATATAATAAGAGTAAGAGAATCCAGATGACAAACTAACACATCCAAATGACAATTGAGCGACTAACTTCAACGACCCTTAACTAACTTGAATTAATTTATTTCGATAAAATTCTTGTTGATATAATTACTTAAAGTTGTAAATGAAATGTGTTTATTCCATTAACAAACTTGTAATTTAGCATGACCAGAAAACGAGTGGCACATGGGAAAAATAACGGTAAACTAAAACAGAAAAAGAGAAAAAAAAAAAAAAACAGTAGAGCGAGACAAGCAAAATACATCCTCCTGGAAAATCTTTTACATAATTTTCGGTCCAATATAATAAAATTCAATAATAACAACAAAATCTAGAGACCTTAATTACGTTTTTTTTTTTTTTTTTTTTTAAATTATTAGCATTATTTTTTTAATCTTAAATTGAAATGAGATTGGGGTTAATAACCGTTTGGTTTTTTTTTCTTAAATGTGGTTAGTTTCTCGTATTTTTTTAATTCTAAACTAAATTTCATAAAGGAAAGACTGTCCTGAAAACATATAATTTTTTTTATGGATGTTTTTAAATATAGAAAAACGGTTGGAAATAACTATAAATATAGATATCTATCGCTTTAGCAACAAACTCACCTAGATTGTCTATCTGGATTTATAGTGGTCTATCATGCACAGAAAGTAAAAATTTTGATACATTTGTAAATATTTTCAACAATTTTACTATTTAAAATAATTTTCCTTTTTTATGTCCCATTTGATAACCATTTAGCTTTTGATTTTCGATATTGAAAATTAAATCTGCTTTCTCTTACTTTCTTACGATGATTTGTATTTTTTTCTTAGGTAAATGAGTTGAATTCTTAACTAAATTTTAGAAATAAAAACAAGTTTTTAGTTGATTTTCAAAGTAATACAAATAATTAATATGTCATGAAATATAATTAAAACCACATCCATATATAACAATTCAATCAAACTTCTATTAACTTAAGGTTAAGTCAAAGGTCGTATAAAACTATTTTATAAACGTGAACTATTTAAAGTGTTTGTTCTGAAACTTCGACCAAATATATTTTTGCCTTAACATGTTTATATATTATCTTTTCCCTCTTCATTCTTACATTAGTTAAAAGAAAAAAAATGGCAAATTTCAAAAACTATCCCTAATGTATGGTGATAGTTGCAACTATATCCTTAAACTTTCAATCTTAGAAATTATACCCTCAAAATTTAATAGGTATTAAAATTGGGCCAAATTGAACCTTCACACTTATATAATTGTATAAATTGTAACATTTGTATAAGTTTGAGAGTTTAATTTTTATAATTGAAAGTTTGAAGGTATAATTATAATTACGTATTTCAAAAATAGTTTTTATAATTTGTAGAAGAACGGAAGAAAGAAAAAAAAAAAAAAACAAAAAGACAAAAGCAAATGAAATCTAACATATGGTCGTATCAGCACCGTACGTCAGAAGCCAAACAGTAGAAATACACGGTGGGAAGCGAAGCTCTCTCCCAGTATTCGATGGAACATTATCCTACGCCTCAGCCTTTTCTAGAAAAAGGCCACGTAGCGGTTTCACCAAGCCACGTCAGCCAAAAAGTCATACTCCTCACTCCCAACCCGCACGTGACCGGCAACTTCCGGTTATAATCGTCGCCACGTGTACAGGGGCCCACAAAATACAGCTGGACGGGACGCTTTTACGCACTCAAGCCTCAGCTTAGAACTTGTGGACGAGATTGGAGGACCAAATAACAAATTTCAAAAGAATAAAATAAATAATTAAAAAAAGAAGAAACCCAAAAAACAAAGGAAAAAGCGCATCGGTGGGCTTTATCACTCACACCCACTAGTTTTCTGCCACTTGTCACAATCTAATGCAACGACCTTTCTCTATTGGCTTCTTCACTTGTTTGTAGCCTCAAAAATAAAAACTCGCTCGTTTATATATATATATTTTTTTAATTTTTAAATCCAAGCAAAATCCAGAAGAAATTATAGTGGCTGAGATTGCTCCGACGCCCAAACTCTAACTTCCGGTGCGTTAGGGTCTCATACAGAAGAAAAAGGAAAGAAACAAATTAGAAAGAGGGAAAAAAAAAAAAAAAAAGAGAAAAAAAGAAAGAAGAAAGAACAGAGAAGAAAATACTCTGTGCTTCTACTACTTCACCCTCTCTTCAAAAACTTGATTCTTCATCTTCAGATTCTTCTTACTTTTCCGTTTAATTCACTTTCTTAATTGCCGGAAACCATGAGTTTTCTGGTGAGTTTCTGGTGATTTCATTCTCATGCATGATCGGAGTAGCCACTGTTCCCTACCGAATTACCTCCAACCATGGTTGTCTTCGAAGGTACTGTTCCTTTTGTCTCTCTCTAGGGCTTCTTCTTAATTCTTACTTTCATTTTGGTTGCCGAGAAAAACTTTAGAAACGGATGGAGTTCTTAATTTGTAGAGATTTGTTTTTATAGATTGAATTACTTGGTGCTGTTTAAGTTTGTTGATTTTTTTTTTTTTTTTTTGAATTATTCGATTTCTAATGTTTTCTCGGCAGCTAAATGGATAGTTAACTTGACTTTACCAGATCAGTATTGTAATAATGCATTACTGTGAGGTGGAGAAAAGGAGTTTGTTGATTACTGATTAGAATTTTCTCTCTTTTCTACATTCTAAGGTTTTGGCGTCTTCCAGTTCGTTTTGGTGAGGATTCTGAATAAGGAATTTTCATTTTAAGTTCTGCGAAGTATCTCTATCTTGTTGTTGCGGTGGCTTCTGAAAATATTTTCTTTGAAGTTCCATTTTGCTGTTTCCTACAATATTAAAATTTCTTTATTTTTTCTTTTGCATACAAGTCTCCTGATGCAGTTAAATACGAAACTCTTAATTTTGTTTACATGAAAAAGAGACGGATCGCTACCGATTGCTGTCGCTTTTTTTCTGTCTTGCAGTAGCATCTAGGAGCCAGGTAACAAAAGCAACAACGGCTTCACCATTTAGAATTTTTTATATCCCTAACAATGAAAGGAGGTTTTCGTTTTACCCGTTGCTCGTTAGAGAGGATTTGAAGCAGCGGCAGCTGCTCAGGTCCGTTGATGGATCCCAACTCCTCTGGAGAAGACTTGGTTTTTAAGGTGATAATCCATTCCCTTTCCTCACAAAAAGGGAAAAAAAGTTTAATCAGAAGAAGTGAAGAAAAGAAAATTGAGAACTGTTTATAACTGAGGTCTGAATATGATAGACCAGGAAGCCATATACTATTACAAAGCAACGAGAGCGCTGGACGGAGGAGGAGCACAATAGATTTCTAGAGGCGCTGAAGCTCTATGGGCGAGCATGGCAGAGAATTGAAGGTTGTATTTTGATCAATTGTCAGCATTCCATTTTGGCTTTTGTTCATTCCGTAGCTTGTAACCTTGGTTGGATGAATTATATACTCTGCGGTCAATATGCCAAATTTAATGACCATGCAGGTTACTAATAAGAATTTTCTTTAATTAAAAATGTTACGATGTGTGATATTTTTGATCAAGGGACAACTTTTCATTAATGAGATGAAAAGAGATTATTGTTCAATAGATATAAACTCCAAAAAAAGTGAAAAGAAAAAGTAAAGAGAAATACAAATAAAACCGCTGTCCCAAACCAAAATGATAAACTTAAAAACATAATAAAAAACTAATACGTCAAACTGAATCAAGAGAATTAACGTTGAGCTGCCCATAGAAGGTGGAGTAGACTTCCGAAAGCTCCATCATATATTGGCGAAGAATCTCAGTCTTATTGTTGAGCTAATTTGATCTGGATCCTTTAACGACTGCTATCAAGTTTATATTGTCCTTTAAAAAGGTACCTGATTCTTCATTGTGGTTTTTATATGCAGAACATATTGGAACCAAAACTGCAGTCCAGATACGAAGTCATGCGCAAAAGTTCTTTTCAAAGGTCAATGGGTACCCTTCTCTACTTATTCTTATTTTTTGGTTTGCTTCTTGGTTTGTTGTTCTTGATTTCAATGGTTTCATTTTTATTAAATATTGTATTCTGGCAAACTTGTCTCCTTTTGTCTTCTTTTTTTGGTCCAGTTGTTTGGTTTATAATCGTGCTTGCTCATCAGTAGAATGTTTGAGCGTTTCTTACAGCTAGTTCCATTTTTTTAGGGTAACAGGTATATTCATTGGCTTTATGGCCTAGTTGCCTTTATTCTGTATGTTCTTTTTCTTCTCTTTTTTTTTTTTTTTCAAAAAATATATATATATCTGTTGACTATAAATGATGCTATGTCTTGTAGTATGGGTACTAGACTAAAATTAGTTTGACAACATTGATGACACTGATCAAAAGATTTATGTCTCTTCGAGGCTTTGACGTCTTACCTTTGAGGTAAGCAAATAATGGATGAATCAGAAGACCTTTTCCCCAAAACATTCAAACCTAAAGTTATCGCATGACTTCTCTTTCTCAGGCTTGAAGGCTTCATTTGTACTAAATCCTTCTGCTTAGGATGCTAGAGTTCTGAAGTTTTCTTGGATTGTTGGGTATTATCAAATGCTTACTGAAAGTTTCAAGTTAACTGGAAATAATGCACAATTCATATAGTTTCAGAATGCAAGAATAACTTTTAGTGGCACAAAGGAGGTACTGGAGACAGCATGAGATCAATAATATCACAAACTGACAAAACCTAGGTTCCAAATTCACAACGTGGCATTGGGGAAAGGATTCCAATGTTATCTACAAAAAGATCATCACTTACACGTACATTAGTTGAAGATCTTTTGTCTTATTATCTATGAGAAAATTGTTTTTTTTTTTGGGGCCGGGGGGGGGGGGGGGGGGGGGGGGCGGGGGTCGTCAACAATGTGTAATTTGCAACTCATGAAAGTGAATTTGCAACTCATGAAAGTGAGGAGTTGTTTAAAAATCCAAAAGTTATGTGGATGTATTGACTTTAGACTAGTATCTTGTCTTTGAACTTGATTCAATAATGGTGCAATAATCCAATGACACTTGAAGGTATGTGCTTTTGTTGGAGGGAGCATTTTGATTTGGCCATGATTAAAGCTTCTCTTTGGTTTTCCTTTTCTTCTTTGTCTGCTAATTATTCTTTTTGCATTATTTCTCTTCATTAGGATGCATTTATGCCCCCTTGCTAATTTTTATTATTATTATTATCATTATTATTTTTGTTTAATTTGGTTTTTATCCTTGAACATTTTTTGTTTCTTTTCATTAATCAATGAAATTTTTGTTTCTTGGTGCAAAAAGATAATCCGATGATACTTAGGGAGTATTAGGGGAACCGTAATAGGATAGACTTGTATTGGAATGTAATCTAAAATGAATGTTTGGATTGAACGTTCTGGGTCCGATTTGTAATACAAAAGTCATTCCGTTCCGATAGTTTCAACCCAGTCCAATTTCCAACCGTTTCCATGGTTCGCGATCTCACGTTTATTCCTTAAGTGTTCACACATTCCAGCTCCCCAAACAATCCCTTAGGTACTTCAAATCAGTATTTCATGAGTGAATTAAACATATTAAAGTTGATTATCATTTTGTTTGTGGGAAAATATAACAAGGGTTGGTTTCCATAGGACGTGAAAATTTGTAGAGTTATTATGAGCCATCTTCACCAGGGGCAGTAAATGGAGCTCAACTAGAGTCTCTTTGTAACAAGATGGGCATAACTAACATATATGCTTTAAGAGTGTTTCCGCATGTACATTAAGTATATAGAACTTTAAATAGCTTAGTGACCCGAGTCCACTCATTGGTTGTTCTTTATCGTAATTTTACCTTCTTTAGTTTAGGACTCCCAAGTCTCACGACCAATGTATATATGGCTCCAATGAATGGAATATGATTGAGTGCCTTTTTTTCCTCAAACCTTTGTTAGCCTATGTATATGCACCAGATTCTGTTATCTATTTGATATAAATTTGTCTCCTTTTGAACCTGTCGTACACATTGTAAATTCATAAATGAAAGATGACCATTTTCAGTGCCCCCACATTAGTGATGAGATTGAATATATCTTCCCAACTCATTCTTGGCAGGCTCTTGTTGTAACGTTTAGGCTTCCCACCAATTTCTTATTTACTGAAATTTTGTTTCCCACCAATTTCTTATTTACTGAAATTTTGTTTCCATGTTGATAATGATTTGTTTTATAATTTTATTCTATAAATAAAAAAAAAAAAAAGAAAAAGAATGAAGAAGAAGAAAAGATTTTTTAAAAAAGTTTGGGGTTAAAGGTTTTTTGTGCATCAAACTTGAGTTCAGCCAATACAATTTTTAGTCAAAGTATGTACTGCTTATTTTTAAATTATAATCTTTGCATACTCCTATCCAATATGTATGTGTGTGTGTATTTATGTATAATCTTTGCATGTTCCAGGATTCAGTGTCCTTGTCCAACTTATTTTCATGAAACTTTCCTGATGTACTTGGTAAATTCTGCTTCCTCATCGCTTTATACTTATTGTCTTAAAATAGTCACTTCGTCAGAAATCATCTCTGATTACGTCTCTCCATCCGGACCCTTGTGATGTAGTATCACTTATGCTCATATCAACCTTGTATTGGATAAACCATCTTAGGGTTATTCTCTGTAATAGAAACCTTCATTCTGTGAGAAGGAGAGCAATGCTGGTAAACCTATCCCACATATAGAATGGCCAGATAGCTAACGCCATTGAATGATTCACATAGGCTGACCTTGCCCCAAGTGTAGTGGAGAGTTAACACTGTGTTTCCCCTCCCAACAACGTATTCTTAGGTAAATCCACTTTGCATTAATATACACCGGAAGTGGTGAAGAGTCAGTTGACTTTGCAAAACCTGCATACTTATCCACATGATCCCAATGCTTGGCTTGCTCCAACAGTTTATGTGCTATTGATGGGTCTCCAACCCTACACTTACTGAAACTCACCGTATCTGCTTCCTCCTAATTATTTCAAAGATACCTTTATCTTTTTTCCTTCCTCCTTTAGATGGGAGTATCCAGGCTAGCTGATGCACCTTGACTAATCTCATGGGGTCATATGCCCAATCCTACAAGATTTGGAGTACATTCATGTTGATATACTCATGAACACCCTTCTCCTATATTGCTTTGATTTAACTTGTCTACCCAACTTTGGGTTTTCTAATGATTCATCCTCTTCAATTGAATTTGGGCATTTTTCTTGGTTCATGGGTGGCAAGCCAACTAGTGTGCTCAACTTCTGCCAAGGGTGGAGGAGAGTTGAACATCATCTCCTGCATTTTAAGGTAAATCAACTCTACTACTCACGTACATTGAAAGTGAAAAGGAGTCATCCGCTCCCTAGCAACTCGTACATTTCCCTAATGAGAATATTATTCAAAGTAGCATTTGAGGTGAAGTACTGATTCAACAAAGACCTGCAAGTGAAGCACCTAATTCCTCCAGGGACCATTTCACTATGTTTGGAATGCTGAGTTTGCCAAATATTATGAAGAATACTGCGGAGAGCAGCCCATTCTTAGTCCCTAACTCAGAAGGATATCTTCTAAACTTAAGATGGTTATCTCTTTGGTCCCCAGGCCAACAATTACTAGGGAAAATATCCTTTAGAGCTTTCCATTCTAATACAGCCTACGAAAACTGAACTTTAATGATTAATTACCCATTCAGATATTACTTTCAAACATGATCGTTTCTTCTTTATCTAATCTGAAAAAATACGACCTTTCAGCCTTCCAAATTGCATTTGAGAATGTGCTTCCACAGGCTCTGATTTTGCATTTAGTGTCTGGTTGATATTGTTCTCTGCCCTTGCCCAATATTGTGTATGAAACAATATCTCTATGTATGTGCCAGTGCTTTGATCACCTTCAAGAATTTTTGACCCAGTTGAGATACAAGGGCTGTGACATTTTGATAACACCCGGTTTATATATTTACTTTTAGGCCACAAATGACCAAGGAAGCCGAGGACTCCTCCCTCACAAGCTCATAGAGCTACACAATTCAGAAGAAATTTCTTGATGCCTCTACCCTTCCCTTTAGGGACTACTTATAACCCCTTCCCCCTAACAACCGGCCCCACAAATAACTAATTAGAATAACAACTCACCTCAACAAATAACAAACTATTCTCTCCCCCCATTTACATTTTTCTCTCATTCCCTTCTCTTTTCCTTCTTCTCATATATTTCTTAAATATTGGAGGCCTATTACTACTCGCCCCCCCAAAAAACCACCATGTCCTCAAGGTGAAAGTGTGGGAATTGAGAGATGATTTGCTGCCCGTTCTCCCATGTTGCATCTTCTACTGCAAGTCCATCCCATTGCACTAATACTTCGAAATCCATTGGAGAAGTTATGGTAGATCTGACCCGCCGAACCCCCAAAACAGCTGCTGGTTGAATGGATGGAGGGCCGTGGACTTGGAGCGTACGTGGAACCGAAAACTTGGGCAAGATAGAACCGACCGCCTTAGGAAGTTGAGACACATGGAACACTGGATGAATATTAACATTAGGTGGCAGATCCAGTTTGTAAGCTACTGGCCCTATCCGGTCGATAATCTGAAAGGGCCCGACGAACTTCGGAGTGAGTTTGGGATGCTTGTGTATGAATAATGTGCTCTGTCTGTAAGGTCGCAATTTAATGTAGACCTAGTCATTAACCGCATACTCTGCTTCCCTTTGCTTAGCGTCTGCCAATCGTTTCATCCGCTGTTGTGTTTGTTCAAGAGTGACTCTCAATTCTCTCAACATCTCATCTCTTTCTCGCAGTAATAAGTCCACGGCATCGACTGCCGCTGTGCCTTGATCATAAGACAGTAGCGTTGGTGCTGGTCGGCCATAAACTATTTCATACGGGGTCATCTTTAACTACGTGTGATAAGATGTATTATAATTGTGTTCTGCCCAAGCTAACCATTTTGCCCATTTGACCGGTGACTCCATCGTGAAACATCGTAGGTAGGCTTCCAATCCTTGATTCACCACTTCTGTTTGCCCATCCGTCTGAGGATGGTAGGCCGTACTTCGCTTCAGGTGAGTGCCCATCAACCGAAAAAGTTCTTCCCAAAAAAGGCTCGTAAAAACCTTATCTCGATCAGATACGATGCTCTTAGGGATACCATGAAGACGAACAATCTCTTAAATAAATATCGAAGCAACCATCACTGCTGTGTAAGGGTGCCTAAGCGGGATAAAGTGAGCGTATTTTGGAAGCCTATCCATAACAACGAGGATAGAATTGTACCCTTCTGAGCGGGACAATCCGTCAACGAAGTCCATCGAGATATCCTCCCAGATCATCTGCGGCACAGGGAGCGGTTGTAACAACCCTGCGGGTGCCATCGACATGTACTTGGCCTGTTGGCAGACTGAGCAATCTCCTACAAACGCACGTACTGATGCTTTCATCCTGGGGCAAAAAAATTCCTTCTTGATCCGTTGATAAACTTTGACCACCCCATTGTGACCCCCTACTGGGTTATTATGGAACTCTTGCAACAAAAGCGGAATGGTAGGCGAATTTGGCGGCAGCACGATTCTACCTTTATACATCACCAACTCACCTTTCACTGAATACCCTGGTGGAGCTTGGCCCCCTTCTTGAATCGTCTTTCGAATCTCTCGTAATCGTTCATCCTGATCAACCTGAGATGCAAAAACTACTGTATTAACTCCAATTACACAGATGAAGCCCGATAATTCGGTAAGGGTGGGCAATCGAGATAGAGCATCTGCCGCCGTATTTTCTAATCCTTTCTTGTATTCGATCTCAAAGTCATATCCTATCAACTTGGCTATCCACTTTTGATAGTCTCCTGCAATGATCCGCTGCTCCAACAGGAATTTCAGACTTTTTTGGTCGGTACGTACCGTAAACCTCCTTCCCGATAGATATGGCCGCCATTTCTGCACCGCTAGGACTATGGCAATCAACTCCCGTTCGTATACTGCCTTCAATCGATGAGTGAGTGGTAGCGCCTGACTGAAATACGCCAACGGTCTCCCGTTTTGCATTAAAACCGTACCGACTCCGACGCCAGATGCATCGGTCTCCACCACAAATGATTGCTTAAAATTTGGTAGCACTAGGACTGGCACCTCCACCATTGCCTGTTTGAGTGTATCAAAGGCAGATTGCCTCATTCTATCCAAATTTATCCTTCCTCATCAGTTGTGTAAGAGGGTGGGCAATTGACCCATATCCGGCTACAAACTTACTATAATATCCAGTTAAGCCCAGAAATCCCCTTAGCTGCTTTACTGTTGTGGGCACAGGCCACTGCTTCATTGCTTCGATTTTCTTTGGGTCCGCTGCCATCCCTTCTGCGGAGATCATGTGACCAAGATACTCGATGGAAGACGTCGCAAACGTGCATTTGTTCAAATCGGCCACCAATTTTTTGTCAGACAATACGTGCAACACTGGGGATAGATGTTCCATATGTTCCTGCAAAGAAGAACTATATATGAGAATACCATCAAAGAAGACAAGGACGAACTTCCGGAGGTATGGCCGTAAAACATCGTTCATGATGGATTGGAACGTTGACGGGGCATTCCGTAGTCCGAATGGCATAACCAGAAATTCATAATGCCCTTCATGTGTTTGGAACGCCGTTTTATGCACATCTTGGGGCTGAACCCGTATTTGATGGTACCCGGACTTGAGGTCGACTTTCGAAAATATCGTCGCACCTGTTAACTCATCTAGCAATTCATCTACCATTGGTATCGGGAAGTTATTTGGCACAGTAATATGGTTGAGGGCCCTGTAACCGATACAAAATCTCCAACTTCCATTTTTCTTCTTGACTAAGAGCACGGGACTTGAGAATGGGCTTGTACTCGGCTGGATTATTCCTGCCGTCAACATTTCTGCAACCAAGCGTTCAATCTCATCTTTTTGGAATTGGGGATATCGATACGGACGGACGTTGACAGGTCCCTCTCCTGGTTTTAACGTAATAGCATGATCGTGGCATCTTGCTGGTGGTAATTCGTCAATGGGTCTAAAAACTGACTGGAATTTCTGCAAGAGCTCACGAATTTCTGGGCGAACGTCTTGAGTTCCCTTCATTCGATCGTTTTCCTGGGTCTGGATTGCATTGAGTTCCAGTAGTATCCCCACTCCTTCCCCTTTCACCTGTTTCATCATAGATTTCAGAGAAATTTGTGACTTCATTACACTTCTATCTCCTTGGAGTTTGATGTTCCATTCACCCACTCGAAATTGCATCTCTGACGTACTCCAATTACATTCAACCTTTCCCAGCGTCATCAACCACTGTACTCCCAAAATTACATCTGTTCCCAATGATAATGGAAAGAAATCATTAACAATTGTTAAGTTTGGGTGATTTAGAACAACACCTTTGCAAATTCTGGTTGTTCGAACGGACTGTCCAGTACCTAACATTATCCCATAGCTTGACATTGGTGATCGTGGTAGATTCAACGATGTTACCAGCGATTCGTCGATGAAATTGTGTGATGCGCCGCTGTCAATTAGTACAACCACTTGCTTATTGCCCACAGTCCCTTGTAACTTCATTGTTTTTGGTGAATCTAGCCCGGCCAAAGAATTCAAAGTTAACACCCCTGTTTCGGCTGCCTCTGTTTCGAAGTCCAATGTCTCTAGCATGGCCGGCATCGTCTCTTCCTCCCTAATAGCATCAAAGCCGATCTCCTCTTCTACTCCTTCGCCGTCGACTTCGTGTTGGATAAAAAGATTCAACTCCTTCTTCTTACAACGATGACCCGCCATATACTTTTCATCGCAGCAATAACATAGCCCTTTCTCCCTTCTACTTTGCATCTCTCTATCCGTCAACCTGCGAAAACTCCCTACCGAAAAAGTCTTACCATTAGTGTCGCTAAAATTGACTGTGTTTGAAGAAACAGCAGAAGTACGAGTCGGATTAAGAGTAGGGTTGACAGTAATCATGCGGGCTGTCGTCGAACTCAGGCTGGAGGCGATCATAGTTGTCAATTTCGCTTGGGTCGGGTTTGACCCACTCCCTTTACTTCCCAGACTCGGGTTTCCGCCCTACTTGAGTTGTCGGGCCTCCTCCATGTCTTCGATCAGTTGGGCCATGCACATTTTGGGCTTGAGGCCCACCAGACTAGACATCCTCATCTCCATCTGGATTTCCTCCTTGAGTCCACTGACGAATTTGCTCTCCAAGGTAGCTTCCGACAGATCCTTCAATGGCCCCGAAAGTTGCTTGAATCTTCGTCTATATGCTCGTACTGTGCCGTCTTGCTTCAGATTGAAGAATTGCGCCCTCCGATCTTCTTCCTTCGCCGGTAAAATCGCAACAATAGTTGTTCTTTGAAGTCCGCCCACGATGTCATCGGATTCCTCTCCTCCTCCCATTGATGCCATTCCAACGCTTCGCCTTCGAGGCATAACACCGCGGCGTCTAGCTTGTCCTTCTCCGACAATCGATTGACGACAAAGTACCGCTCCACTCGGTGAAACCATCCGAGCGGGTCTTCTCCAATTTCTCCCTTGAAAATAGGAATTTCCAACTTCCTCAGTCGCATATCAAATAGAGGTACATCTCTTCTCTCTTTTTCTGTCGAACTCCCCGCTGGTTCTCCTCCCATCGGCTGTTTTCCTTTATCAGTCATGGTGCGTTCTGTCGAAGTTGATCTTCCTCCATCATCCTTGGTACCTCCTTTCCTCGACCAAGCCTCCAATGCCAATAGCATCTTCTGCTCTAACGTCTCGCCCATAGCTTCGAACCTTGCTGCCAAAGAATTTTCCGTCACCTGCTGTAACTCTATGAATTGTTGATCCATACGAGCTTCCATACCTACTTGTAATGAGGTAAGTTGCTCTTCGATTGCTGAAACTCGAGCCTCCATTTTGTCCTCCACCATCCCACAGACCGATGCCTCTGACACCAAAATGATAACACCCGGTTTATATATTTACTTTTAGGCCACAAATGACCAAGGAAGCCGAGGACTCCCTCCCTCACAAGCTCATAGAGCTACACAATTCAGAAGAAATTTCTTGATGCCTCTACCCTTCCCTTTAAGGGACTACTTATAACCCCTTCCCCCTAACAACCGGCCCCACAAATAACTAATTAGAATAACAACTCACCTCAACAAATAACAAACTATTCTCTCCCCCCATTTACATTTTTCTCTCATTCCCTTCTCTTTTCCTTCTTCTCATATATTTCTTAAATATTGGAGGCCTATCACATTCTTCTTTCAGCTTCGCAGGCTAATCCTCACCCATTGCCCCGCAATGATCAGACTTTTTTTCTTTTTGCCAGCTAAGGTGGCTTCTTTCTTCATTTTCTACTTCTTTCCATTGAAAATCCTTCATTTTCTTTCTCTGGAAGGGAATCTTAACAACATTACTGAGGATTGACTCTTTCTCGAAACAACATTACTGAGGATATATGTAGACAATAATCATTCATCCATGAAATCTGTTTATCTTCTCAAATTTATATGTATATTGACAAGAAACTGGTTCTTCATTAAGAGGAATTGAAAAGTACAAAGGACCTAGAGTTACATAAAGGCTCTCCATTAGTCAGTTGGGTGAAAACACTGGCTTTACTGTTTTCTTGTCCGTAAATTATAACTATTGGAGCTGACTGTCTCCTTTACATTAGTGGAAGCTTTCCCATAGCCATTTTCAATCCAATAGTTGATCCCTGAGGTATGTGTTAGGATTCTGTGCAGGATTCCATTTGGTCTTTTAAGTTGTAACATTTGATAGTTTAGTGCCTGAAGTTTGAGAAGGGTTTAAAGTTGGTCCTTGAAAATTGAAATCACTGCACTATTAGTTTTACTAACAGAAAGTTACCAGATATGTTAAATGTTGACGTGTTAATGCTAGAGATGTTAAATGCTCATGTTGCAAGGCGTATGTGGTCAATTTTAGATGATGTGGAAAGTTCTAATAATTTTATGTCACTTTTCTCTTTTGTGGCTTTTTTCCTGCTCCCTCTGAAAAACTATCTCTTCCCTTCATCTCTCCCTCTCTCTATCATCTCACCCAGATGTCTCTCCATGCTCCTCTTCTCACTTCTGAGAAGACAAATATGTAGTAAGTATGGAGCTGCACTAGAAAAAGCTCCAAAACTTGTTAGCCAAAATTGAGACGAATAAGAACAGCGGAAAAAAAGATGTGAAGGATGCTCTAAGTCTGAAAACTCATCACACAGCATGATGGCGAGATGTTGAGATGTGACATTCACCTGTATTGATTCCACTTCTTGAAGTTCCCCATAAGAAGATTTTTATTTTCTTAACAGTCCTTTCAAACCACTGACTAAAGGTTGCTCGAGTTAGGGACAATATTATCAATTAATTAATCACAAGAAATTTGACTCTGAATACTTTGGTGGAATTAAGAGGCCGTAGCCAAAATCATTCATCGAACTTAGTAAAACTAACAAAAGAAGATGGGATAAACCAGGCCATTCAATCACCACCAAGTCATTCAAATTTCAGCAAAGATGTAAGTCCCAGGCAGCAATGAAAAGAAATTCAAGCCTGTGCAACTATAAAATTTGGACAAGTTAACAGACAATAAAGTCTGTAATATGGAGCTGCACTAGTTGGAAACGAATGACAAATTTGAGCCCAGCCTTCTGTGCACATTAAAGATAAGCCAAGTGCACTATATATCTTCCAAATGTCTCTTAATAGTTCTCTCCCTGAGCGATCAATTTACCCAACACATCACCCGGTCACCAACAAAGAAAAGAAAAAGAAAAAAGAAAAGGATAAGGCATGTCCTTAGTTCCCAAGATTCTTCATTTCATCGGCATGTTTTTTAAAATCTTTTTCTTCCAGAAATTTTGCAAGCATTTTATTTCACGTATGGTACCTTAATAGTTACCATTTTTCAAAAAAAAAAAAAAGAGAAAGAAAAAGAAACATTAGCACACATTTTATAAATTCTAAAATTTGAACCATATTTTTGAAACTTAAAACATTTTAATGTATGCTTGTTAATTCTTAAACTTTACTCGATGAAAATTTTATATATATTTTTTAAAATTAATTTTGAAATCTTAAACAATTTCAAAAATAGATTGATGCAATGTATTTTAATTAAACTTGGTGGTTAGGATTCAACTGGGATGAACTAGCTGTTGGGTTAGTTAGGATTTGGTTGGTATAAACTAGTCATTAAGTTAGTTAGGATTGGATTGGCATAAACTAGTCGTTGAGTTAGTTAGGATTGGATTGGCATAAACTAGCTGCCATTGGGTTAGTAGGGATTCAGTTGGCATTAGCTAGTATAGATATTAGCGTTCCATCTGTCGACGTCAAATTTCATTAATAAAGTTTCTCTACTATGGTTCACAACAAAATTGGTGTTAAAGCAACCTTGTGACAAGCTTGATGGCTATAAAGAGAGCATGAAACTTGGGAAGTGAAGTACTTTTACCCGCAGGGAGTCTAAATTAGAATTTCTCCATAATCTGCAAACTATTTTCTCAGCAAGAACAACTTGATATCTCTTTGGAAAAATTAAAAAAATATGATAAAAGTTCAACTTTTGATTGGTACAATTGCCAGATACTCAAATCGACTTCTGAAACCCTTTAATTTGTATAGTCTTTTTTTTTTGGGTACAAGAAACATTCCCTTTAATTTGTATAGTCAACGAAAGAAAACATTACAAAGGGACCATTCTTAGAAAATGCTGATTTTATTTCCACATGATAGACCCCAATAACGCATAAATGAAGGGTCTTAATCATCTTCACTTTTCCTTTTAGTTCATTTGCGTTATTGGGGTTCTTACCAACATGATTTTTCAGACGGTCTTATCTTCATTCCACCTTATTCCCTCCCACATAGGTAGATTGCCTTATTAATTGAATATAGCTCGGTTTTCAACTACCACTAAGGCTTGAACTCTAGAGAAACATATCCACCAAATCTAGATGAAGGAAGCGCATGCTTTTGTTAGCGTCTGGCCATATAGCTACCCCATGTATAGAAAACAAAATTCAAAGGCTCATTAAATGACATGTTGACAGTCAACTTGTAAGCGCAAGTGTGAGTCCTAATTCAAGCTCTGTCATCCTTGTGAAAAGAAATGGTGGGAGTTAGGATTTGTTTGGACTATCAAGTGCTCAACATCACCACCTCTAATAGGTCCTTACCCCAATGGTTGAGCGGTTGTTGAATTAGCTTTATGGTCGAAAATATACTCTAAGATAAATCTTAAGTTGGGTTATCACTAGATTAGATTGCTGAAGAAGGTGTACCTAAGATGACCTTCCAAATGAAAGAAGGAAGCTATGGATTTTGGTGATGCCTTCCGTTAAATCACTAGTGAATTCAAAAACTTAAGCTGATGGGTTGACACTCTCCCTCACCTGTGAGCTTGAAAATTTGTCAAAGGTCAAATGGAAACCAATAGTAATATTTTTTTTTTTAAAAGAAGTAATTGGGAAGGAAATGAATTTGTAGGGGTTCAAACATAGGACTATACCATGTAAAATCACCACTGAACCCCAAAGCTTAAGCTGATGGGTTATGATAAATTTAATTATATCATCCTTGACAGAACTCGTTAATGCTCCTGCAACTATCCTTTTCGACCATTCTTACTTAAGTTCTTTCTGGTAATTTTTTTTTAATGATAATCTAATTTACAAATTAGATTTATTCCATATATGTCATCTATGGTTTTTAATCTACAAAAGAAGACTCCTTGTATGAGAAATTGAAGAATGGTCAATACCCAAGAGATCTCACCGAGTATTTTGGTGATTGGTTGTTAAGCACAAGACGTAGAGGTAGACCTAGGAAAGGTACACTTGATGCTGTAATGGTTAATGACCAAAAGTTTGAAGGAGCTTTGGGGATTCTTAGGTCTCATGGGATGCTATTACGTATAAGACGTGGAGGTAGACCTAGGAAAGGTACACTTGATGTTGTAATGACCAAAAGTTTGAAGGAGCTTTGGGATTCTTAGGTCTCATGGGATGCTATTGACTATTTGTTTCAAATTATAATGCTATTGCTCACCCCATTGGTCAGTCATCCTTTTCGAGTAATCATTTACAGTTTGCAGACGATACATGGCTCTTCTCTATTACTGAAAGATCTGCCTTACAGAACTTGTTTGATGTGATTCATTTTTGAATGTGCTTCTGGCCTTAAAGTCAACCTTGCCAAGAGTGAGCTCCTTGGGATTCACATCCTTGATACTGAGATGGATGGTGGTTGAACTCTTTTTGTTGTAAGAGAGGTTTTTGGCCTTCTTCTTATCTTGGGCTTCCGTTGGGTGGCAACTCTTCCTCTGTAGCTTTTTGGCAGCCTGGTGGGCGAATTAGATACTAGTTTGTCAGATCTTTATAGGGTTATATGGAAAGATAAATATCCTAAAAAGATTAAAATCTTTCTTTGGGAGTTTAGCTGGGGTGCCATTAACACTGCTAACCGTCTGCAGCACCGATTGCCCAACATGTCACTTTCTCCATCTTGGTGCCATATGTGTCATTTGAATGCAGAATCACCAGTTCACTTGTTCATGCACTGTTCCTATGCCACTAAATTTTGGGACATGGTCTTGCTTGCTTTTGGTTGGTCTTATACTTGCCCAAATAACATTTCGGAGATATTAACATCTTTGTTGGTGGGCCACCCCTTTCGTGATACCATGAAGACTATTTGGTTGACCATTATTCGTGCTTTCTTATTGGGCTAATGGAGTGAGTGGAACAGATGACTTTTTCATGATTTACTTTCCTCCTTTCCTCGCTTTATGGAGAACGTTTTATCTATTGCTTTTTCTTGGTGTAAACACAACCCCCTTTTACTCATTTCAATTTATCCTTTTTAGTTAACAATTGGCTATCACTCATGTGGCTCTTGTAGCTCTTGTAATCCTCAGGGGTTTTCCCCCTTTATATATATAAATGTTTCCTTTACTAAAAAAAAATAATTCTATTGCCGCCTCTCTCACCCAATTCGTTTAGAAACACTCCCATGTATAAACATAATAGACTACCGAGGCCTACGAGAGTCTAGAAAGTGGGATGGTAACTTTACCTATGTTGGCTCTTCTACTGTTCATCCTGCCTTTCATGACTGAGATTGACACATCCTACACAAGATTAGGGATGGTTTTGTTGCAGCTATAGCACACAATCACAATTTTCATTTATAATCTATTGTCATAAGCCAATTGATGTTTGTTTACAAGAAGGAGCTGATGGTAATAGTCCTCACGGTCCAAAAATGGAGACCATACTTAGTTAGCCAAAAAGTTCATTGCAAGGATTGATCAGCAGGCGTTTAAGTACCTCCTAGGGTAGAGCGTTCTTCAACTAGATTGCCAATGCTAGGTTTCAAGATTGTTGTTGGGGTATGACTTCAAGATTCAGTATGCTTGGTTAGAAGACAAAAAACAAGACCACTTATGCTCAGTCCCTCATTCTCTTGACAAGTTCCTCATCATTCTTGGTGTCAAAGTGTCTAATGACCCAAAACTTATTCAGATAATTAATGACATCATGAAAGATTTGGGCAACATACTTAAATACACACTACAATAGGGGACATTATTCTATAAAGATTGCCTAGTCTTATTGAAGACATCAACCTTCCTGCAATACTTCATTCCAGTGTGTGGCATGGCAACCTTATTTAGTGAAACAATAGTATCAGCATTTGTTCTCATTAAAAAAAAAAAAAAAAAGAAAAAAAACATAGTAGCAGCATTTGTTTGCAATGTGGTTCAGCTCTATGGGTTTTTTGCATTCCTTTACCACCCCTCATTTGGTGGACAAATAAACATCTTGAGCAAGTGCTTGGAGACTACTCAAAGCTCTGTTGGCTAAGTGGCTATGGCGTTTTACCCGTGAGCCCGAATCCTTGTGGCTTAGGATCATTGTGAGTAAACACGGTACTCATCCCTTTGAGTGGGTGGTGAAGGGGATTCAAGGCATAAACTGGAATCTTTGGAAAGGTATTGTGATGGAGTTAGCCTTGTTCTCCCACAAGATCAATGAGTTGGGGATAGTCCCCTTTGTTATGCATTCCCTTGTCTTTTTCATTTATCTTCCTTTAAAAACCATCTAGTCTTTGATTACTTGGTTTGGTCAAGGAGCTCTATGTCTTTCTCTTTCGGTTTTCATTGATGGCTTTTCTTGTAAATCTTTCTTTAGAATGCTGTTGGATCTCTTTCCTCATAGTGAGTTGGTTTTGTGACATGGTTTGGAGGACTAAGAGACCAAAGAAAATTAAGTTCTTTACCTAGCAACTTTTGCTTGGCTGTGTGAATACTATGAATAGGCTTGCTAGGAAGATAAACCTGTTAATGGGTCCTTTTTGGTGCATTCCCTGCTGGAAGGCGGAGGAAAATCTGGATCACCTTCTTTGGGGCTGTCAGTTTGTAAGGTCTGTGTGGAGTTGCTTCATGCAGGAGTTTGATATTCAGATTGCTGATGGAAGGGATATTAGTGTGATGACCAAGGAGTTCCTCCTCCATCTGTCTTTCAAAGAGAAAGGCCGTTTGTTGTGGCTTGCCGGGGGGTGTGCTGTTTTGTGGGATATTTGAGGGGAGAGGAACAATAGGGTGTTCAGAGGTTTGGATAAGGAACCTAGTGAGGTTTCATGTGGTGTTTTGGGCTTTGGTTTCGAAGCTATTTTGTAATTATCTCCTAGGTCATCTTACTTAGTTGGAAACCCTTTCTCTAGGGGGTTGTTTTTGTGGGCTTGTTTTTTTTGTATGTCCGTGTATTCTTTCATTTTTTTCTCAATACAAATTGTTGATTCTATTAAAAAAAAAAAAATGCTTGGAGACATGCTCCTTTATTTATTTATTTTTAATTTTTTTTTATAAGGAAACGGTCTCTTTTATTGATATAATGAATTGAGACAAAGCTCAAAGTACAAAATTTAACTCTACAAGCAATAACAAGCTAAGGAGTGCTTGGAGACATTCTCAAGGTTATGGGTGCATATTGGTTTACTTCTTCGATTTTAGTCTAAACAGAGAACCAAACCGATTTGCTCAGTTGTTTTAAATATTGAACCAAACTGAAGTCCATCTAAGTGATAAACCGATTGGTTTGGTTTTACTAGGTTTGGTTCTTTTGGTTTAAGCCTTGCTGTCTACATTTTGGTTTTTAGTTTTTAGTTTCTTTTTTCAGGGGCTTGCAATTTTGGCCTGATTGTCAATGTTTCAGATTCTTTTTTACCAAACAATCACGTTATTATTTTTTTTAATTAATTTTTTTCAGAGACAATAGAATCATTTCATTGATAAAATGAAATTACAAAATGATGAATTCAGCCCATGGGATTACAAAAAAGGATTCCAATTGGATACAAGGTTTGATAAGCTATAATAAAAAAGGGAGAGTTCAATGCTCAATTAAGAGCCAAAAGGATGGTTGAAGAAAGAGAAGTTTGAATGTGCTGTTCCTTATCTTAGAAGATACATGAATTACGCTCCAACCAAATAGACAAAAATAAAGCCCACGTGAAATTAAAAAATTGAGAAGAAAGTGATTGTTTTGGCTTTTAATGGTAGGAGTAGCTAGAATCATCGAGTAAGAGTAGGTTAAAGAGAAGAAGAGAATATCAATGATAATAGAACCACCGCCATAATTGATTATGGTTATTGGGAGTTATTTAGGAGCAGTGGGTTTAAAAATGCTTGGAGAGGGTCCAAGGTAGGGATGGTTGGATGAGGAAAGGAGAGGTGCAAAGGCAAGGAGAGAATTCGAGCTGAGGGAGTGTGAAGGTCTGGTCATTGATGGCCTTGGAGGGCATGCTTGGGTTTTTCTCAGAGGATTGATGACGTAGCGGAAGATGGAAATGAAGATAGATATATAGCCAATGCCAGAGATGGAGACCCAACAAAATGAGGCTGAGAGATCCAAGCCATAGATGAGGAGAGACGAAGGATGGTGTAAGAGGAGATATGATGTGATGCCAATAAGGGAAGGCTAGGGTTAAATTTTATTGTAGATATACATTAACTCGGTTGGGTTTTATTTGGTTTTTTAACATTAAACTGAACCAAACAAAAAAAAAAAAAAAGGGGGATTTTAAGAAAATGAACCTAGATGCCCAAATTTTCTAATATAGTCAAACCAAAGTAGTCGGTTTGGATCAGTTTGGTTTGGTTGGATGGTTTTGCAGTTCTGTGGTCACCCCTACTTGAATAGCTTTTGTTGTAAAAATCCCAACAAACAGTTGGGAAATTTGACCGGTTGGGAAACAACCCATCGCATTTCAATTGGCACCAACCCTTCCATGTGGTTTAAGGACAGTCCCTCCCCCATTAATGTTTTATGGCAACCAAAAGCTGCTAGCTTTAACCTAGATCATCAGCTAGTAGAGAGATATAAAATTGACTAAAAGCACACTTAAACCTCCCCTCCAATTAGATGAAATTTGTTGTTCACCAGAGTAAGAAAGTAGAGTTTGTAGTAGGAGATTGGATTAATCATTGGACCATACAGCTAATAATATTTAGAAAAGAAGGGCATAGGAGTGTAGCCTGTAAATTTGTTCATTAGTCTCTTTTCATCATATCAACGGAAAGCTTGGAGTGTAGCCTATAAATTTGACTAGCAAGTAATGATTCACCCAAGCTTGCACATCTCTTAGGTGAAGAAAGCAATGGTCGACACTAGGATTGTCCAACCAACCCTCCGCCCTTGCCAGAGAATTTTGAATGGATTGCAAAGCCACCAGAAATTTTGGACCTTCTACAGAACCTTGACATTGTTGATTAGAAATTACTTCGTTGGAAAGTTCATCCAAAATGTGAGGCACCATGGGAACAAATAGCCCTCATCCACCATCAACAATTCCTTAACTTTCACCTTGTGAGCCAGTTGTCTTTTGACCCAATGGTAATTTGAGGCTTCCCATTATAAATGCTTATTAGAAAGGGAAAATAGGGAAATTCACCGCTGACAGTTAGATGGTAGTGTGCTTATGAGCCAATCTCTTTCTTCTCTACAATTTGCTTGCCATGGACTTGCAACCCTTTGCTCTTTAAGGAGGGAAAAAATTTGGCCTTCTTGAATGATGGAAGGCTAGAAATAAAAATCTGGTTATTAAACTAATAGGAATCTTGGATCATTTGTGTGCTTCAATAATGTTAGGGGAAGTGAGCAAATAGTTGCAAGAAACAATAGGATACATGGGAATGCGAGGTGTATGAATAGGGGTAGTTGCTGTCTTTTCCAAAATCATAATAGTTTGTTGGCATTCGTAGGTTTATGGAGAGGGCAAATATGTGAATAAGGGTGGGGGTTGTCTTTTCTAAAACTGGCACGTGGATTCCTGTGCTGTCCAACCAATATCCTTAGCACTTCATAAAGAGTTGATGTAAAGTATATCTACTATGGCCACCTTTGTCACTTGAAGAATGACAATGGTTTTTTTTTAATTAAAAAAAAAGAATAAATAGGGGAAACAAAAGAAGAAACAGTTCATTGAATAAATGAAATAATGGGGAGATCCCGAAGCACCTAAAGGTGATTACAAAAGAGTTTTCCAATTGGAAACTAAATAGGAAAGACTCAACTGTTTAAAAGGGTGCTTTGATTTGCACTAATACAAAGAGTAAGAATCAAATCCATAAAATGATCAAAACTAGAAAAAGAATCTCCAAAAAGATGTTTAGTGCACTCGTGCCACAAAGTCGAGAAGAAAACTCGCAAAAAGGCCAGCCAAAGGGTCTTCTTAGTACCATGAAATGGAAGCACTACCAATAGTGAAGCAGGAATATCGAACATATTATTTGAACAAACCATCAACCAACCAAAAGCCTAGATCATAATATGCCAGGAACAAGAAGCAAAAGAACAATGCACAAAAAGATGAGCAGCAGATTCTGAATGGTTTTGCCACATGAGACACCAAGATAGAGAGATAGACATATACGGCATATGACATTGGAGACGATTAGCAGTAATGGCACCAACGCTAAGCTCCCATAAGAAAATTTTGATTTTCTTAGGGAAATGATCCAACCAAATTGCTAATTATAAATCCTTGACATGAGGATCAACAGTACCCAGCAAATCATCCATGAGAGATTTAATAGAAAACGATGAAGAAGGATCAATAGCCTAAATCCAGAAGTCAGGTGAAAGTTGGAATCTGACTGGAAACAACAATTGAGACAACGCAGCCCTTTCAAGAGTTTCTAAATCATTGAGATTATGATGAAGGTGCAAATCCCAAGCCTCTGATTCCTTAATCCACACGTCAGCTACCTTAATATCAGGGAAACGAGCAAGTTGACGAGGGAAAACAGTATAAAGAGCACCACAGCTAAATGACAATCGTGGGTTGTACTTCACAATAGTACTTTTTCTTTTTTAACCATAGACAGACTTTCATTGAAAAAATGAAATGAGAGACTAATGTCCAAAGAATACAAACTCCTAAAGGAGTAAAAAGGAACAAACAACAGAGAAAATTAAAGATTCCAACAACCATAACAAATGAAATGCTTAAAAAACTTAGCAAAGAACAAATACATTATCATCCAGCAAGAGTAAGTCAAGTTGCCCATAGAATTTGGAGTAGATGTTCGAAAGCTCCAATAAGTGATGCTGAAGAATCTCAATCTTCCGTTTGAGGAACTTTATTTGACAAAGAAGCTTCTCTTTCATAATAGCATTTTTAATGGGAGCTCACTTTTCTCCTTTAGGATTGTACTTAATAATAATAATTTAAATGGGAGCCCACAACCCCACCCAAACCTCGAATGAGCCCTTATAAGGTAATGATATTGAGATTTTTGACCCACCATATTCTTTGAGGAAGAGGGCTTGTCATAATTCATGGAAGAGGGAAGGCTAGATAATTTCTTTATTCCTTGCTTTGTTTCCTCAGAGATTTGATTTGTTTGGTCTATTGTGTTAAGTAAGTTTACAAGCATTACCATTGATTTCAAAGGCTGTCAAATATTGGCCTCATCTTCAATATGTGTATTTTTATTAGATAAAATGAGTTTCTATCTAAAAAACAATTGGCAATAAAAGGAGTAACTCATGTATCTTACAAAGATTGTGAGACCTCTTCATCTTTTTGATGTGGGATCTTCAACATGTCCCCTCAAGATGGTGCATTTTTGGATTCACCATTCTTGGATTGGATCCCAATTTTTTTGGGCGAAATACCTGTTTAAGCTTTATGGGCTTTAATTCTATATTTCATAAACATGGGTTCCATCTCAAAATTAATTGGCAATGAGAAGAGTGACTTATATATCTTATACAGATTGTAAGGTCTCTTCATCTTTCTAATGTGGAATCTTCAACAATTTTTAATCAATTTTTTTTTTTTTTTTTTTTTCCGTGAATTCACTCTAGAAAATCATCTAGTTAAATGTTGTGGGTAACAGGGTTGTCTAGGTTACATGGAAATTGACTGTTTAGGCTTTGGGTGAAGATTATAGGGATGAACCAATCGGATTTATTAGAATGTTGTTAAATTGAAGGAGATTTGATTATTAGCTAAGTTCCTTTCAAAAGTATTGTGCAGAGTTCATCTGAATTGTTTGTTTCAATGTCATCCATTTGAATTTCGATTCAATGGGGGTATGAGATATTAAGATCTCAAGGGGAAGGAGAACTATCGACTTCAGTAATTTTATCCTTAGGCATGAGGATAAGTATGTTATGATAGAAGTTGACACTGTCTCTGGGCAATTGTACTGGAGTTCTGGAATTGTCAACTTTAAAACATATTTCTGTTGTTTTCTTTTTCATGGCTACACATGTGCCTTTTCTTCTTACCATAAAATGGTAGAAGGCCCATTGTTAAGAAATAGTTGGCTTTTTCCTCCATGTAGATTTAGGCAGTAGGTACATATACTGGACAAGATGTAAAGCTCTTTTCGATTTAAGTGAGACTTTTAGGGAATATTTGGCTCATGGTTTTAATAGTCCTGTGGTTGGGAAGCCTAGATTTGTATAATTAGCGTTTGGATTGTGCATTGAATGAGTCGTTTAAACCTAAGCTTGTGGAACATGTGGTTGGTTCATAGGGTTGTTATTCATAAAAGTTTTTCTTTTTCTAAAAATGGAAACGACCTCTTCATTAAGATAATGAAAAGATACAAACGATATAAAAAGATACAAAGACAAAGGCCCATGGATCAGCGAGTATAATACGTAGTTTTCATAAGTTTGAATTTAAGCAACTTAGGCTTATGAAACTCCTGCCGGTTAGCAATATTTTAGAATGAGTGAGCTTACATATTAAGCATAAGTTAAATTTTAAATTTCTTGAAAGTGTTTTGACTTTTAATTTCAAATGACATGTATTTAATCTGTCAGCCAAAAGTTCCTATATTATTACTATTTTCATAAAAATAGAAATGGAAAGCAATTCCTTTAAATTCTATGTTATTCAGCAGTCAAAGTTGGTGTTAATTAAACCTTGTCACTTTTGGCTAAAGTTGCATGATGTTGGGAACAAACTGAATATTGTGACAATTGCCAGTCATCATTTTTTTTTAGTAATTGATATGAAGCATTAAACTCGTGTTCATGTGAGAAAGGGAAGGAATCCTAATTAATGAAGTGAAATGAAATTACTAGACAAATATATAGGTTTCTATTTTAAATTTATTTATATGACAGGAAGATAAATTTTTGTTTTTGCTGTCTTTTTTTTCTTTTTTTTTTTCTTTTTTTTGGGGGGGGGGGGGGGGGGGGGGGGG
>QLSR01000283.1:372057-404670 GCA_031780015.1 Citrullus colocynthis
GGTGCAGTTAAGTTGATGTCAACTATTAATATTTTTTGTTTTTAAAGTGGCAGGGTTTTTTGGCTGGCATCATTTATCTTGCCATTTAGGTGAAACTTTCTGTTTCAATATTTTCAATTCATGTAGGTGAGAAACTAAAGTTTGGCAACTTTTTTAAAATCAGATTAAAGTTAAAAGAGAATCGTTATTCATACTTAACCTTTTATCAACGCCTAGAAAACTGTTTGAGGTCAATGGGACTAGCGATGGAACGTCACCATCAAACAATATATCATCAATATGTTGGTCACGATATGCCTGAACATTGATGGTAGAGAAAGAAAATAAGGCTTTCTCCTTTCCTATTTTAGAAAATGGGGAGGGGTGCGTTGGGCCAAGATAGTTTGAAATCCTAATTTCATGGAGAGGTGGAAACCAGAGAGACCAAGAAGCTTAACGAAGGAACTAAGAGAATCTTGGAGATATGAATATTTTATCTCTTCCTAAATGACCTGAGAGGCCACTAGAATGTGCTTCTTTAATAATTGTCTCTCTTAGTGAGCCGTGTGGTATGCATAATTGGTTGCCTCTAAATAGAAATCCATCTAACATGTGGAAATCCCTTGGAGGGGTATTAGAGGAACATGTAGACCAAATATTGCCAAAATCTGGATCTAACTCATAGCATTCAGGTAAGTGATCAAAAGAAATTATGGAACCTCTTAGAATTGTTAGAAAATTTGATTTCCTACTTAAAGCATTTGCCACTTTATTAGTTTTCTCCTAGGTATGTTTAATGAAAAATTCAAATTTTTGTATAAAGGATATCCACCTAGCATGCACACAACTAATATGTTTTTTAGAGTGAATAAACATTAAGGAATAGTGATTAGTGAGAAGAATAAATTCCTTTCCTATGAGATAGTGTTCCCACTGGTGTAAAGCTCTCACTAAAGCATATAGTTCTTGCACATATGAGCTCCATTTTTGTCTAGGAGGACTTACCTTTTCACTAAAAAATTCAATTGGGTGTGACTCTTGTGAAAGGACTGGACCTATTCCTAAACCACTAGCATCAACCGAGACTTCAAACATTTTAGAAAAATCTGGTAGGGCTAATACTGGAGGGCATGCTAATTTAGTTTGAAGTGTCTTAAAACTATCTAAAGCCTGTTTATCCCATACAAATTTCCTTTTTATAAGACATTCGGTTAGTGGGGTTGCAAGGGTGCTAAATCTTTTTATAAATTTTCTATGAAATGATGCAAGACCAAGGAAAGATTGAACCTCTTTGATTGTGGAGGGTGTTGGCCATTCTGTGATAACTTTGACTTTTAGAGGGTATGCTTGAATGTCTTGGCCATTGATAATAAATCCTAGAAAAGAGATGCTGTGACACAAGAATGCACACTTTTTAATGTTTATGCATAATGCGTTTGTAGTAAGTATAGAAAATACTTCCTTCAAATGTGAGAGATGATCATCTACTGACTTACTGTAGATAAGGATGTCACCAAAATAGACTGCAACAAATTTGTTTAAGATATGAAGAAAATTTTGGTTCATAAGTCTTATGAAGGTACTTGGGGCATTAGATAACCCAAAAGGCATTACCAATAATTCAAATACTCCTTCCTTGGTTTTGAATGCAGTATTCCATTCATCCCTGGACGAATCTGAATTTGGTAATAGCCACTAAGTAAGTCTATCTTAGAAAAGATTGTGGATCCAGCCAATTGGTCTAATAAATTCGATATTCTTGGTATTGGAAATCGATAATTTTAGTGTTATTTGATTAGTGGCATGACTATCAATACCTCCACTAACCATCCTTTCTTTAGGCTAATAGAGCAGGGACAGCACAAGGGCTAAGGCTTGGCTGGATGTGTTCTTTCCTACGAAGTTCCTCAATTATTTTGTGGAGTGTTTGGTATTCAGTTTGGCTCATTTTGTAGTGGGGTAAATGGGATAGTAATGAGCCCGGAATGAGGTCTATATGGTGCTGGATTTCTCGAAGTGGTGGTAGGTCCTTAGGAGTTTGAGTAAGAGAAGGAAAGGACTCAAGAAGTTTACTAACCCTGCTGTCCAGAATAAGTGCCATTGAAAATATAGCAGCTGTGGCCCCTACATTGAAAATAAAGGTCCTTTTCCCTTACTGTTTCCTTCTTTTTTATGTTGGAGAGTTGAAGCATTAAGAGGTAGTAAGACAACCTTTTTTTACCATCCACATAAATTCACATGTGTTATCACTCCCTTGTGGATGGTTTGGTTATTGTACTGCCATGGTCTCCCTAACAAGACATGGCAAGCGTCCATGTCCAGCACATCACAAATAATTTGGTCCTTATAGTGTAGGCCTATTGACAAGGGAAACGTGCATATTTCATTGACTAGCACTTCTCCTCCTTTCTTGATCCAACCTACTTTATAAGGACTAGGATGGTTATTTGTTTTTAGTTTAAGAACTTGTACAAGCTTTTTTGACACCATATCCTCGCTGCTTCCACTATCCACGACAATGTTACAAATCTTTCCTTTTATAGGGCATCTAGTCCAAAATAACTGGTGGCTTTGAGGAGCTGTAACTGTAGTTGGATCTAGCAAAATTTGTTTGATGACACATGATAGTTTATCACCATCATCAGCCTTGGCATAGGCTATTTCCTCACTATTTTCATCATCAAGATCGGTGTCTTCTTGATCTTCTTGCCTCTCTTGGATTGTAAGATTTTTTCTTTGATCAATCATTAGAAAGATGACCGGTTTGGCCACACCTAAAGCATTTATCCAAGTTAGGTCGATTATAAGGATTATTTTTTAAAGAAGGATTGTTACTCCCTTTTTGTTCAGCTTCTGCTTTAGATGTTGCTGGTTCTTTGCCTTTGGCCAAGACACTTTGATTGGCAGTCTTGGTTGATTTGGTTCTTGTGAAGCGTTCCTAGGTTAAGATAAAGTCTTGGCCCAAGTATTCTTTTTTCCTGGCCATTGCTTTTGTTTTAAGGCTTGTGGCAAAAGAAACAGCTTCAACCACACTTGCCAAAGGCTGAAGATGTAATTTATCCTTAATGTCATACCGCAACCCATCAATATAGTATGCAATCTGCTGGTTTTCACTTTCCACAAGGTTGTTCCGAGCATTAAGTCAATGAAACTCTTTAGTATACTCTTCAACATTTTGTATACCTTGCTAGCAATGCTGAAATTGATTGTACAGTAGCCTCTCGTAGTTGGCTGGAAGAAATCTCTTCTTGATAAGCTTTAGCATTTTTGACCAACTAACAATTGGATGTTTACCAAACATTTTCCGGTTATGTTGGACTTGGTCCCACCAGCGGAAGTGCCACTTTTAAGCTTAAAAGAAACAAGTTTGACCTTCTTTTCTTCCGGAGTTTCCATGTATTCAAAAAAACTTTTAACATTCTTGACCCAATCAAGAAACACTTCTATATTCATGCCCCCACTACAACATGGAAGATCGATTTTCATCTTGCAATCAGGTTCTTGTCTTCTCTGGTGCCCACCAAAAACCCCATAAGGCTGGTGCCATTCTTGAGGATATTCTTGATCAAATCTTCTAGGATGCAGTTGATCTTAGAAATTTTCTTGGTGCCGGAAGTGTTCTTCTAGATAAGGAGGGTGTCCTTGGTAATAATTTTGCATTAGATTTTCAAAATCTTCTTCATCTGAAGAGTTGAAATCCAAGCCAACTACATTGTGTGGAAGGAGTCTTGGATTCAAGAATTGGTGGTCTTGTGCAGGATTTTGAAAATTCCACCCAAATTGGCCTTTTCGACCGTAGCCAGCTTGAAGGAAATTTTACCTCTCTCTGGGTTCTTTAGTTTTCTTGAAATCTTGGAGCACTTGGATTACCTCTTTCTTGGACCAACTGAGGTAAGGCCACCCGTTCATGTTCACGGTGAAGGTTAAAAGGTTGTTCTTGGATATGTGGAGGATTAGCAATCTGTTTTTGGATATTGGCAGTGCTGGTTTTCCCCTTTTCTTGCGTGAGCAACTCTACAGCTTGATGGCCAAATTGAGGTTAGCTCAGCGGTGATTGGCATGACCTTCTATCTTTGAGGTGGGAAGTTCAATCCCTATCCCCACAATTGTGGTACTTGAAAACTCTACAGCTTGATGTATATCAGGCATAGAAGCCATGAGGCCCACCATATTGGACTGCACATCAAGTAACTGAGTGTTAAACTCTTCGAGTGACGCTTCCACATGAGTTAAGCGCTGGTTGTGAGTGTGAGGAGAAAAGGATGATGCTTCCGCATCTACCGTAGGAGAATCAGGATTCTTGGAGGTGTTCTTGGTCACTGTCAGGCCCCTTTCACGTGGTGCTCTGATACCAAACTAATGAAGGAACTAAGAGAATCTTGGAGAATCAAGAGAGTTTTATTGAATCTGAATTATGTATGAAATAGTGACAATGTTCCTTTTAAATAGACCCAAAGAGAAAGGATTGGTTCATACCTAACTACTTAGTTAACTAACTAAACCTAACCTCCTTTAAGTAGACCCAAAGGAGAAGGGTTTTGTCACACCTATTCTAAAATATTAAATTGAAAAATATTTAAAACAAATGATAAAATACAACCATCTAAATAATTCTGAATTTTCCAAAATACCCCTACATCAAAGCTCTAATTTCTAAGGGAAGCTGACCAGAGAAGGAAACATAGAATTCGGAGTATAATTGGTTGTGGCTAAGCAAGGGAGAAACTATCTTAATTCTGGCGATTGA
The DNA here is from genome assembly GCA_031780015.1 of Citrullus colocynthis. Classification (NCBI taxonomy): domain Eukaryota; kingdom Viridiplantae; phylum Streptophyta; class Magnoliopsida; order Cucurbitales; family Cucurbitaceae; genus Citrullus; species Citrullus colocynthis. The sequence continues at coordinate 376,784 of QLSR01000283.1, forward strand.
AAGAAAGTTGTCATTGTGGTTGCAGGTAGGAAAAAGAAAATGAATGTGAAGCATGAGGAATGGGAGAATTGAAAATTTTAATATGTTGAATGTCTTTATGAAGATGCGGTAATCATTTACATGAAAGGTTATATTATTCAAAAAGTACAACCATCTTCAAATTGAAGTTTATGTTGAAAGATGTACTTACGATTTGAGATCTACTTTTGTTTACTTTCTTTTTATTGGAGGAGAAATAAGTTATATAGCAAAGTAAAAGATCAGATGTACGCGCATTACTAAACTAGAATTTTCTGCTTTGGCACCTCAAATATTATGTTGATGGATGAAGAATACTTGAAGAATTGAAGTTCCATCTAACCTGTACATATTTACTTCAACAACAAGGTTGCAGTTCATAGTCCACTTCTATATGATAGAACAGAACATATTGAACTTAACTAGCATTTCATAAAATATAGGACTAAGCATAATGTACTGACAAGCATTTGATATAGGAAAAGATTAGTGCATGTGTAATAACGTGTATCATTTATTTTCTGGCAACAATGCCAACAAGGATGTGCTATCAAACGGACTTTCAGAGAGACAGGTTGACAAATTGATACACAAGTTTGCTCAAGCTTGAGTTGGGGCATTGTCTTTTCCCTATTTGTAGATGGTGTTTCTTATATATAAATAATTTGGATTTCTTGACATGACAACATGTTTTATTTGGATAGCTAAAATGAGGTGAACTGTTTCTGAAAGCGTATGGACGTTTTGATAGCCTCAATTTTTATTTGCAAATACTTTCTAGTACTGTAATTTGTCTGACAACTTCAGGCAAAAGCTTGCACTCTCTAAAGTACCTGTGTATGGAAACCACCAGTTTCTTGTCTGGAGCCTGAACTTCTATATGAACATATCAAATCAAGGTTCAAGCAGAGGTCCTTGCTGAAAGGCTTAAAATTGTAATGTTGTCCATTATCCCGCAATACCAAAAGATAAATCCTTGATCCTATTGCAAATGAGATGGTAGAAGATTACAGATTTCAGAAGAAGAAAGGATGGATCTTGAAGCTCAACATTAATCATTTTACTGTCTCAATTGGGACTTCTTAGAGGAGGTTTTGCAACAATAAGACTTCAGCAATATGTGGATTAGCTGGACACAAGGGTGTGTTTGAAACCCTAAATTTTCTATCTTCATTAATGAAGGCCTAGAGGAAGAGTGTAGCTTAAAAAGAGGAATTAGGCAAGGGGATCCTCTCTCCCCCTTCTTATTCCTCCTAATCAGTGAAGCTTTGAGTGCTTTGATTGAAAACGCTTGTTCCAAAGGAGTCTGAGGGTTTTGTGGTGGGAAAAGACATCATTCATGTGCCTTTGCTGCAATTTGCTGATGACACATTGTTTTTCGTAAGTATGATGATCATCGTTTGAGGTTCTCCTAAAAACTATTGATTTCTTTCAGAGGTGCTCGGGTCAAAAGATAACATTGGAAAAATCAGCCTTAATTGGGTTAAATTTGGATGATTCGTAGGTGCTTCATTGCTCTTCAAGATTAAATTGCAAGGTAGAATCTCTTCCTTTTCTTTACCTTGGTCTTCCTCTTGGTGGTTATCCCAAAAGAAGAGGTTTTTGGCAGTCTATTATAGACAAGTTTCAGAAGAAATTTGATAAATTGAAGCGTTTTACAATTTCGAGAGGAGGCCGTTTAGCCTTGTGCAGCTCTGTCTTAGCCAATATTCCAGTTTATTACATGTCCATTTTCCTTATACCTTCCTCGGTTAGTTTGGAGTTAGAACATATGGCTCAAAGCTTTTTTTGGGAAGGATTCAGTGGCAGTAAACTTAATAACCTTGTCAGATGGAGCATGGTTTATAAAGCAAGCAAATTGGCTTTGCTAGATAAATGGGGTTGGAAATTTTTTCAGGAGCATGACTCTCTTTGGAGGAAGGTAGTACTTCGTATCCATGGTTTTGATGATTTTGCTTGGCACACTCTTGGAAAAGGGCATTCAAGCCTTAGAAGCCCTTGGATAAGTATATCTAAACCATGGAAGAAGATTGAAGGTCTTGCACATTTCAAAGTAGGAAATAGAAGGAGAATCCTTTTCTGGAAGGATCCTTGGCTCAACGGATCTATTTTGAAGGATATCTACCCACAGCTGTATGCTATTGCTTCTAATTCAAAGGGATTGGTTAGTTCTCATTGGGATTCCTCCACCTCATCTCGGAATGTTGTTCTCTGTTAGTTTTTGAAGGATGAGGGGATTTTAGACTTTCAACATCTGTTGCATTCTTTATCTAGTGTTTTCTGGATGATAGTGAAGATGTTCGTGTATGGTCACTTGAACCTTCAGGTAACTTTTCAGTTAAATCCTTGACAAAGCATTTGCTGCTTTTTCCAATCTGATCTGCAGCATCTTTAATGTAATTTGGAAAACCAAGAGCCCTAAGAAAACAAATATTTTGGTGTGAATCGTGAACCTCAATTTAGCTGACAACTGGAAAGAACTTCCATCTCAGTCTCTCATGCCACCGTTTGTCCATTGTGTAACAAGGCAGGGGAATCTCTTGGCCACATCCTATTTGAGTGTGTTTTCTCTTAGGTTGGTTCTTGTTATTCACAGCCTTTAATATTCAATGAGTTTTCCCCAACTCATGGAAGCAAAATATACTTCAGCTTCTTTGTGGGGTCAGTTGGAACTCTCAAGCTTCTTTACTATGGGTTAATGTGGTAAAAGCATTGCTTTCCGAGCTTTGGATGGAAAGGAATCATCGCATTTTTTAGCAGTCTTCTCAACATTATTCTTCCATCTTTGACTCGGCTCGGCTAAAGTCTTCATCATGGTGTTTTCCCCAAGAAGTTTGAAGAGCATTCCATTCAGGAAATGTATTGCAATTGGCCTGCTTTTATCAAACCTTTCTATGCTTTTAATCTTTTAGTTCTTGTTTAAGTTTCTATTCTTCTACAATGTAGGTTCTTGTTCTTTCTTAAGTTTCTTGTTTTAGCTTGTTTATGTTTTGTTCATTATATCCTTTTGTATCTGAAAGCACTAGTTTCTTTTCATTCTCTTAATCAAAAGTTTCATATCCTTTTCTAACAAAAAATCAGGCCACTGTATCTGTTTCTAAGAATCTAATGTGCTAGGCCATTTACAAAGTTGCTAGTTCAATATTATTTGGATATCCTTTGAAATTTTTTGATGCGTGAATATTGTGAATTTGTTTTATTCTCTCTGAGATTCTGATTTATTTTTCTTTTCTTAAATTTCGCTTTCCCAGTTGGAAAAAGAAGCACTTGTCAAGGGGATTCCTGTAGGACAAACTCTTGACATAGATATTCCACCACCTCGGCCTAAGAGGAAACCAAGTAATCCTTATCCAAGGAAAACTCCTACATCAAAGTTGGGTGCAAATGACGGGAAGCTCTTGACTTTGGTATCTTCTTCACAGAGCAAACAAATCTTAGATTTGGAGAAAGAGCCACTGAATGAGGTGTGTTGCACTCTTCTATCTTCTTCCAATGAGTTAATGTTTATTGATATTTCACTTTTCTAATTATATTATTAGGCCACTAGTGGAGAAGAACAAGCAACTAATGAAAAGGATACTCATGATGACAATTGCTCCGAAGTATTTACCCTATCACGAGAGTCCAACCCCTTTACTTGGAAAAACACAAATTATGTACCTGCGCAAGTTAAACTAAATGACTCGTGTGCTTTCAGGGAGTTTGTGCCTTCATTTAAAGGGGTAATTGTGAAATATAAAACAAACGAATCTTACATGTTCTCTTAACTTATATTGCATCGTAATATCATTCTATATCACCTTGATGCCAAACAGCCACTCCATGATAAAGGCACGGGCAGAGTTTCAGAATTGGAGATTTTAAGCACTTCACAAGAAAAATCTGTGCCTGCTGAAAAGAAAGAAGCTTTAAGCTGCGTACTGTCCGGAGATGAAATGCAAGTTGCTCATAATTATCCAAGGCATGTGCCTGTGCATGTGGTAGATGGAAGTTTGGGAGCAAATGTTCAAGGGTCTGTAACAGATGCTCCGCTGCAGGAATCCACTTTTCATCCAGCAATGGAGGTTCAAGGAGAGCATAATATACTTGGGAATCCATCTGATTCTGTTTCCTTTGAACATCAAAATAATGCACCTAGGTGCATTTATCAATCGTATCCAACTATTCATCCTCCTCCATTTACCTTACTTCGTCCTAACCAAGAAAACTACAAGTCACTTCTCCACATGTCGACCTCATTTTCGAATCTTGTTGTGTCTACCCTTCAACAAAACCCTGCAGCCCATGCAATAGCAAGTTTGACAGCAACATGTTGGCCCTATGTGAATCCTGAAACTTCTGTAAATTCTCCCGTGTGTGATAAGGAAGGTTTTAGAGCCAAGCAAATGAACCCCACCCCAAGTGTGGAAGCCATTGCTGCAGCAACTGTAGCAGCTGCAACTGCATGGTGGGCGGCCCATGGATTGCTACCTTTATGTGCTCCTTTTCATTCTGCCTTTACCAGCGCCGCTGTATCAGCACCTGTGGTACAATCATCAGATACCTGTCAAAATCCTGAGTCCAAGGACAAAGCAGAAAGTTCCCAACAAAATGCTGCTTTGCAAAACCAACAACTGGATGCAGAACAATCAGAAGCTTTGACTGCTCAACATTCAGGTTCCAAGTTACCGACTCATTCATCATCTGACTCTGAGGGTAGTGGAGGTGCAAATGCAAATGCTATGGTGAAACCTGCCCATGACGAGAAGACGCCTGCTGAGGTTGAGTTTCATGATTCAAACAAGGGGAAGAGGGGAAAACAAGTAGATCGTTCTTCATGTGGTTCAAATACACCATCTGGAAGTGATCGAGAGATAGACGCAACAGAAAATAATGATAAAGAAGAAAAGGAGGAGGAAAAAGATCTTGAGATGAATCGTCCAGCTGTCGAGTCTAGTAATCGTCGCAGTAGAAGTATCAGTAACACAAGTGAATCTTGGAAGGAGGTTTCTGATGAGGTAAAAAGGGTATGTTATTTTATTTTATGTATTCTGTAGCAGTTTTCTTCGTATAATGCTTACATTTTCTTGTAACTTATATCCATACAGGGGCGGCTGGCTTTTCAAGCACTCTTCACTCGTGATGTATTGCCTCAAAGCTTTTCACCTCCCTATGATGTAGAAAATGAGAAAAAGGAGAATGAGAACGTTGCAAAAGATAGTCATATTGTAGATAAAGATAGTGGTGCGTCAGTTTTGGACCTTAACAGCAAGACTTGTGGATCTTCTAGTCATCAAGGTACTGAGAAAGGTACATCAGTGGCAGGTGTCAACAATGGAGAGGGAGAACTTCTCACAATCGGACTAGGAAACGGAACCCCCAAGGGTTGTCGAACAGGATTCAAACCTTATAAAAGATGTTCGGTGGAAGCAAAGGAAAAGAGAATGACAACATCCAGCAACCACTGTGAGGAGGGAGGTCAAAAAAGACTACGCCTGGAGCAGAAAGCCACAAATTGACAGTTGATTCGCATGCAAAACGAGCAAAGGAAACCTTTGTCTGCTGCATGTATATCTAACCTTCCTCATCTCGTCAATCTATCTTTTCTACTTTAATTCTTCACGTGTGTACTATAAAATGCCTACATTATGTGATTGGTACATTCGAACTTATACAACTGAACTCAAGATTACCCCTGAATTAGCCTTTTTGTAAGAATTGTTCAGTACCCCCAGTAGCCATTATCTTGCTACCTCTTCTAAGACTCTAGTCCCTTTATTAAGACGGTGCAAATTTAGCATGTTTTCTAATGCATGATAGTAGGAACCTAAAGCCAAATCTGTTAATCCTGTAGAAAACTATTAAAGCAATGAAGACATTCCTTTGGTGTGGCTGCTGATGATAAATATCTTGCTACCATTCATTTTCCTGCTATGGCTCTCCATTTATATTCATGATCTTATTTTGATTACTGATTTACTGGTTGGATGTTTTCCAGTTACAAGAACAGAACTCTACGAGACTCTGTGATTTGAGTCAAAGTCGATAATTTGAACAGATTCCCATCTCTGATGTGTATCAGGAAGTATTGTTGACAAGAACAGGACTGGCTGTAAGTTGTTATTTTTAATCCTCTCATATATAAGCTGTTCTTGGACTGTTTATTTTTATTTTTTATTTTATTTTTATGTTATTGTGAGTAGCTAACAGGAGACAATGGATATTGAAGAAAATGAACCTGAATCCTAATATGAGGTTGTTATGGCTGTTTAATTTGAGAAAATATCAATATGATCAACGCCACATATTTCGATATTCTTGGTGGTTAAATTCTTGCTTTTGCTTTTTAATATTATGGTGGTTGAACCATATATGGACTCTTTTACAATCCAACCAAAATACTTATAAATGTAGTAAAATTTCACCATTTTACTATTATTTATAAATATTTTCAGCAGTTTTGTCATTTAAAATAATTTTCCTAAATAGAAATGTTATTCTTTTGGTGTTGTTTACTAAAAAATATTTGATGCTATTTATTAAAAATTGTCTGGAAGCAAAATTGGAATTTAAATATATTGTCATTACTAAATCACACTTTTCATAGTTCTAGAAATGTATAGCATTATTAGCATTATAGATTTTTTGTTAAGTTAATCACAAATACACCTTTCATATTATTTACCTAATTATAGCATCCTTCAAATTTGTAATGAAAATTCTCCAATGCTCACGGCTTATATGAGTGACTGATACCAATGTTAAATGATATATTTACTCTCCTCCTTAGTATGCTCTATTTTTTTGGCCTTTGTTTTGCTTGAGTTAAAAAGTGGGTATTTTAAATATTTTGTCAAAATCAATTGTGATTAGCTTTATTTTTTGAGTTGAGATATCTAAATTAGTCATTCCTCTTGTTGGCCCTAAGCCAACACCCCTCATGGGTTGAAACAAACTCAAATTCCTCTTTCTTTCATTCATTATCTGTTAATCATTCAGTTTACTATCTACTACCTACTATTTTCATCATAAAAAACCAATTTCCAACTATTTGTGTTGGTTAGGTTTGGTCACAAACTTGAGACGGTCTTCACTTTCTAAGTTCCAAAATTTTGTTAGGACCATTTCTTTGTGATACTTCCATACTATATAACACTATAAATAATGTGCACTTACACTTGAGCTATTATGTTTTTCAATAGATTTTACTAAAACACCACCCAACTTTTAGACCATTAAGTTCCTTTCAAGTAAGCTTAAGATTCTAGTAATGAGTAGATCCATGGAAGAGCTTAAATTGACTTAGTAAGGACTTAACCATCCTTACTATACTTACTTGCAAATACTATATTTTGACGTGTGTGGGAAAACGAGATCAGCCTACCCACCGTTTGTCTAGCAACCAACTAAATATGTCTCTTGCAGTTAATAACATTTTTCCTTTGTTTAGCAAAAATATTTTTTGACGTGTGTGGGAAAACGAGATCAGCCTACCCACCGTTTGTCTAGCAACCAACTAAATATGTCTCTTGAAGTTAATAACATTTTTCCTTTGTTTAGCAAAAATATTTTTCTTAGATCTTGCCAAATGTATCCCTAAAATATATTAGTAATGTTTCCAAGTCTATGTCCTAAAATTCATTTGTAAGTTTTTTCTTAAGATCAATCAAAGTAAATTTCATACCATGCAACTCAACTAATCTCTCGAGACAAACTGCTTGACCCTACAATATTTTGTATTAGAAAAAAAAAATTAATCCGAAACAGTTACCATGAATTGAACCTAACTTCTATGTCCTTTGTTAAATTCGTCTTGTCACCATGGGTTGGTATTTACACTATCATTAGAAAAAACAGGGCATATTAAGTAGAAACCACATCATCTCAAACAGTAAAGCATAATGGTCATTAAAGAATCATTAGCAAAAGTAAAAATATTTACAAAGCTCGATTCAATATTTACAATCCTTAAGATAAAAAATCGACTATTTTATGCACAAAACTCCACCCAATGAAAGCAAACAAAGTTCATGATAGTTCAATTGACTTTCATATAAAGTACCCCTCTGAACTCAAATCCCTCACTCCTAGTATGTACCCTTTTCTATAAATCTTTTGTTTTGGGGTATAAATATTTACTCACCTAACCTCCTAAAGAGATGGGCAAAGAAAACCCCAAAATAGATAAAGAAAATAAAATATATTGACTTAATTACGAAAGCTGATCTATCAGCCAACAGTTCCAAACCCAACAGAAGGTGGAGTCACAAGAAGTAACCATGTAGAGCTGTACAGTTTACCCACTAAGGCCAGCCCTTCCCTTTCATTTACTTGTCGAGGGAGCACCTTGCGATTGCTTTTGTAACGGCTGCGACGATAACAAGTTAGTCTGAGTCTGCAAGTAATGAATGTAATGTTGAATTCGTTGCTTATTGCACAAAGTTAATGAAAACGGAGAGTCAAGGGATTCAGCTTCTCCCAAAATGAATGAAAACAGAAGAATGGCTTTGGAATATGAAGCAGCAGCATTGTCTTTGTTTTCCATGTATTGATCTACCTGGAAAGAACATAGTTGAGAATGATAAACACAAAGCTTTCAAGAAGAAGATGTAATAATAAATTAAATTATAATGTTTCTCCACAAAATTTGATAAGCTATGTCAATTTCATTCTTAAACTTTAGATTGATATTATATGTAATTCTTACACTTAAAAACTGTTGATTGAATGACAACGCAGCTTGCTTTTGAATAAATGTTGCTAGTTTTACACAGCATGATAGAAAACTGTGCAAGATTTAATAAAAGTATGGACTAAAATAACGTGTTCAACTAAGGTTTCTTCAATAAAAGTGTCATTATTTAGTCAATGGTGTTAAATGACTATTTCAAACTTTAGAAACTTAAACATTTTCAGGTTTAAGAACTAAATAGAAGTAACAACAATAGTAAAAGTAAAGGTTGCTTACCGCACCACTTATCCCGAGGGCAATTGCCTTTTGGAATATAATTTCCATAGCATCAGGTATCACAGTTGCACCTGCAAATAATTTCATAAAACAAATTGTAAAAGGCAAACTTAACAATCAAACTGGGAACAGCAAGAACGAAAATAGAGCATAAGACAATTCGAACCATCGATCTCTTGGATATTTTGAGATAACTTCTCGGTTCGATTCACTGCAGCAATAAACCCCAGCTGTGCCCACTTAGAAACAGATGATGGCCTATTAAAATCTACAGTTTCTTCCTTATTTGCAGCCTTATCAGCGTCTTTCAGAAGAGGGGTAGAATCTATTCCCAAGCTACTTTTTGAAGATTCTCTTTCGTCAGAAGAACTCAGCCAAGCACCACTAATTTCAACGGCTTCCTTCCATAAAGCTAAAGAAACTAGTCCAACTGAAAATGATTCCAAAAACATCCCTGCATTACACTGCATAAGCAAAAATCAGGCTCCAAATTAATCCTCAAAAAATTTGAAATATGTTTGTACACCCATGATTTGATACTCACCTTTTCTTTTGACAAATCTGAAAGAACCTGGACATACTGATTAAATAACTGGAGCCTGGTAGAGGGATGCAATATGGACAGTCCTTGTACTTCTTTTAACATAGATGCTGCACACGGCATTGAGAATTGACCTCGACTCCTTGAACTTTCTCCGACATCTCTTGTAGTAGCAATAAGTTCCTTTTTCTGGGTTTTGGCTAACATATCCTGATCGATACTAAGAGCATGGGAAACTCTCAATGAACAACCTTCTAATGATGTTTCAAGGTGATAGGAAGAGGTCTCCATTGAAGGACAATGAGCATTCACGAGAACATAATCTTTCTCAATTGACTCCATTGAATCAGAAACTGCGGGCAAAAAAGGCCAAACAGAGTGTAAAAATAATAATAAATAATAAATAAGGTGAAAAGAGCAGATCTAGATCAGGATAAAACAAACCTTCAATCTGATTCAGGGATTGTTGAATACAATCAAGAGATTTTCTTAGCTCATCTACTCCAAGATTGAGCATTGGCTCAATAGGTTGTTCCCTCACCGAACTGCAAATGTTCTTCCCTCTGGATATTCTGTTATGTTCGGATGAGCTAGTGATCTCTGCCTCTCCGTTTGATGTCTCAATAGGTTGTTCCCTCACCAAACTGCAAATGTTCTTCCCTCTGGTGTTACGTGAGGATGAACTAGTGATTTCTGAATCTCTGCTTGGTGAGTCAATAGGATGTTCTAAGTGAGACTTAACCTTTGCTGTTTCTGAGCTGGCTGATTCAAATGACCGAACAACAGTTGTTGTCTCAACAGCTTTATTTGATCTACCATATAATACATATCAGTTTTGCAATTTCTGCTTCCTTGTGTACCAAGTATCAATCCTCAACATGAACACAAGATCTATGCATACCAAATGCATCAAAAGAAAAAAAGTTATCTCTAAACAGATGAAAATTATACCTTGGCTCCTGAAAGAATTTGTGCTCGAAGAACTCCTTGAATGACAGCCGTTCGACTGCAAATTGAAGACTTAACATTTTAATTCTCAATTTCTATTTCATCTTTTTGAAACTTAAGTATAAACATTTATAATTGTATTTACTAGTATGAAATCTCCAAAATATTTGAAAGCTCTAGGGGAAAAACATAAATCTGCCACCTCCGAATAATTATCCCAGCACCCTTCCACACTTACAAACTGCATCACAGCAACAAATACCTGGATTTTGACGTAAAAGGCTTCGGCAAAGATTCAAAGAGTCAAGATGTAGCTCTTCCAAAGCACCTTTAGGAAATCTTAGCTCAGTGGATTCCAAGATATTCTGGAAGAGCTGTATCAAGCATGGGGAGTCAGGCAATAATACATCATTTAAAAACAATCCCATTGCAAGCTTCGTAAGTTATATCTTTAACTTGATTGTGTATGGACTATGGTCAACGCTATAGAGTAGATAAGTATGCAAATTCCCCCAACCTGAAATGGATGATTGCCACTAAATGGAGGCTTCCCTGTCAATAGCTGAAACAAAATTGCTCCAACACTCCATAAATCAGCCTGCACATATGCATAAGAATAAAATCAGAATTGAAGAATTTAAGCAGAAAGACTGAGAACGTCATAGCATTTTGTTTATGCTTTATTACCTTGGCATCATATTTTTTGTTCTGAATAATTTCTGGAGCCATATACAAAGGTGATCCACAAAGAGTATCGGCCAACGCCTGATCTTCTAAGGACCTGAGAAGAAAAGAAATCAGTACACTTCACTCATCTATCTGTTTAGTTGATTATAATGTTAAGGAAAAAGAAGATGCCGGAATGTCTGAGCAAGAAAAATCTTCAAAACAATTTCTAGCATGGTAAACTTGACTTCCTGATGCACAGATGTCGGATTTGAATTCTCAATATAAGTTATTACAAGCAGTAGATCATATATCTGGTTTGTCTGCAGATTTACAACGGTGCTGGTAGCTAGATCTTACAGAATGGACCAGACAGATTATGGTACATATCAGATTACAGATATTGGTAAGAGAGTACAAAAGGTTTGATGATGTTTCACTGTTTTTTATATCTGTGAATGTCCAAGCCAATTATTCAGAACTGCCTGGCCCTCTACAACATTTGGTTGTCTAAAAACACTCACAAGATATTAAAGTTTAGGTAGGTGTTCACCTTGACTTGAACTCATTTCTTCTAAACTCTTCATTATTTACATTGACACTAATTGACCACTAGGCCAACACAGGGTGGTTGATGCAATTTTCCACATTGAAATTCAAAGTTCCAAGTTCCTTCATGACAACAATATGACAAAAATATATACACAATGAGACGCAGTGATATGAAACTGATTTTTCACAAAGTAAAATGAAAGAGTACAGAGGACATAAAGAAAAAAGCCCGAACAAAAGGAGCCTGAACCTAACAATATAAAAAGACCCCAATATGTTCATGATTACAAATAGTCCAAGTAACTGAAGCCCAAAATGAGGCATTAAATCTAGCCACCTCCCAACCTTCTCATTCGCTCTCTCAACCTCTCTAAAATTTCTATTGTTCCTTTCTAGCCAAATACCCTATAAAAGAGCCATGAAGATAGCTTGTCACAAACTTTGCCCTTCTCCCTAAGCGGAGGATTTAGGAGCACCTCCTCCACCATCGATCTACCATCTCTATCCCGAGCCCCACACACACCAAATGAGGTCCTCCAATGAATCCAAAGAAGCAAAGCAAACTAGTAATCCCACAACAAATGATCAAGGTCCTCTTCATGCCTTCTGCAGAGGACACACCATTGTCAAAACAACACATAGGAAAAATGCCTTTGAACATGATCCAATGCATTAACTCTCCCATGTAAAACCTGTCATGCAAAAACCTTCCCCTTTTTTGTGGGCTTGGTTTTTTGTATACCCGTGTATTCTTTTATTTTTCTCTCAATGAAAATTGTTGTCTTATCAATACTACGTCATCTAGAACACCCACTCAAAAGGTTGAGGGTCATACATACTTACACAATCACCCCATGCCACAATGCATTAAGCTCCATGAAAAAAAGACAGGAACCACTATGCCAAGAAAGTCTCATTATGCCTCAAGTTTCTAATTCCTAAAGCTCCTAGGTCCACAAGCTTCGAGCTTCAGCTCTCCCATGTAAAACCTGTAATGCAAAAACCTTCCCCTTTTTCATGAGCTTGGTTTTTTGTATATACTCGTGTATTCTTTCATTTTTCTCTCAATGAAAGTTGTTGTTCTTATCAATACTAAGTCATCTAGAACCCCCACTCAAAAGGTTGAGGGTCATACCTACTTACACAATCATCCCATGCCACAACACATCAACCATGAAAAAAAGACAGGAACCACTTTGCCAAGAAAGCCTCATTACGCCTCAATTCCTAAAGCTCCTAGGTCCACAAGCTTCAAGCTTCAACACCATCTCCCAATCATGCATGAATCTTTGCTAGAAAACTCATATTCCTTCTACCTCTAGCCCAATTGTGGAAAAAGGAAGCATTGACTTCCCATCATGGCCCATGTTACCTTAATTTTTTGTCTCAAGTTAGGGGCCTCCCTCCAAATAAGGGTCTTAAGATTCCCCCTTAAGGGAAATGTGCTCCTCCTTCAACTCCATTAGTAAGATATGCCCCTCCTCCATCCTATCTATAGTTCTAATCCTTCCCATAACTTTCTGCTTTCCTTCTCTTGAGATTCCCAAAAACCAAAAGATTCCACTCATCTCACATCCCCTCTATAGGCATTATTCTTGAAACAATCAGTAAACTGAAATTCATGTATGAATCATTGTAAAGCAACTAAGATTAAGAATGCATGTTGCAAGATCAGGCCTCACCGTGCACAAGTAGCAAATCAAATCAAAAGATGACAGAAAAAGGTTTTAATTGCCTAAATGCAAACATTAAAACCCCCACCTTGCAAATCCAAAATCTCCAATCTTCAACAGCGGAGTCCCTTCCTTAGAAGACAACAGCAAGTTCTGCAAATGTAGCCAAGAAAAACGAGAAGTGGAAAGAGCCAAAACATGTTATGTCAAAATCATATCATACTGACAAATTTAACAGATAACCATTCATACAGTATATAAGAAATAGAAGTCCGGAAGGTTAAACAAGGCAGTCGTCCAAAACTACATTGGGCTCAAGATAAGTATTAACAACAACAGATACATAGCCAGAAGAAGATGGAAAATATCAAAGCCTTGGAAGCTCTACATATCGAGTTGAAAGGAGAATACCTGAGGCTTCAAATCTCTATGAATGAGGTGTTTCTCTTGAAGAACTTTCAAGCCACTAGCTGCCATGTCCATCACACAATATCAACCTTACTAAAAAATAGGATAATAGCCAAACACACTCATTGATAACAGTAACACCCAAATTATTGAAGGCATTGATAATGACAAAAGTATTAATCACCACAAGGCAAGTATAGCATATAAGATACTCGTGCACTTTGCATATAATCCCAAACAAAGCAGACCCATCGGAAACAGAGTAACAACATACCCAATTGTCTCATTAAGTCTCTAGCAACTGCTTCAGATACTTTTCCATGGCGATTAATATAGCCCCAAAGGTCACCACCATCACAGTACTCCAGTATAAGATAAATCCTATCATCAGTCTGCAAATCAATCAGAACGAAGTTCGATTAAAAACATTCAGCCCTTAAAATCACACGTGTAAACAAAAAGAAAACAAAAAGGGGAGTAATCAAAAACCCACCTGAATGGCTTCGAAGAGACGAATGATGTTGGGATGATTGATGGTGCTGAGAATAGAAATCTCTCTGAGCAAACTGTCACTAACTTTGGGACTAAGATGCTTTTTTTGAATCTCCTTAACGGCGACAACCGTTCCCAAGTGCCTATGCCTTGACTTCCACACTACGGCGAACGAACCCGAACCGATTTTCGGCCCCAATATGTAGTTACCGATCAAGCGGCAATCTTTGGGGCTTAAATCATCAAAATCCATAGCGGAATTTAATGAAAGCAGAACAAAAGCAACCAGTTGACTGAAGAAGGGCAACTGGGTTTTGCTATGGGTCGGGAAACAAGACGAGGCACTTGGAAAGATTCATGGGAAAGACTTCAAATTGTGAGAGAATGAGAGTAAAGATTTGTGGGTTTTATGGGTAAATGAGTGAGAAAATAGTTGAGAAAATGATTGAAGAGAAGCATTTCAAGAGAGGAAACTCGATTGAAGGAAAACTCGTTGAGAGCCAACTTTTTGGCTTTAGAAGAAGAAGACGGGGAAGAATTTCAGAGTATCTTTTATCATTACTTCATCCATATCGTGGAAAATTAAATCAACTGTTTTCAAATTTTTCTTCTTTTCTCCCTCTTCTCAGTTCTCACGCTCTAACTTTATGAACAAAATATAATTTTTTGTCCTTGGCTGCTTCAACTTTTCCCAAAGCCTCATTTTTAATTAGAACTCAAGTAAATTGGTTAAATTTTAGATTTTTTTTTAACTCAAACATTCTTTTGTTTTATAATCAACTCAATCAAATCTGGTTTGAAATATTTGGATTTTGTTTATTAATCAAGATTTTCAATTCAATTTGTTGGGGAATAAATAATCAAAAGATAATCAAACTATAATAAATGTGTATTATACGAAGAAGAAAAAATTAATTCATATCAAATTAATTTTAGTTCAATTTCATGAACCAACTCAAACTCATAATTCTCTCAAATATTATTTAAAGTTGTTGTTAAATTTTAAATTACTCTATAACAAAATTTTAATTGCTTAAAATCAATTTAACGTTTAACCTCATATTCACATTTGTAAAAGAGAAAAAAAATAAAAGTTTTTCATATTATTGAAATTGATTTTAAAGGATTAAAAATATTTTCTTCTGAAAAATGTCAAAAATGATTTTTACTTTCTTAAAAGTTAAAATTACTTCCAAAAAAAAATATTGCTAACTGTTGTGGAGAAAATCCTCCTTAATTGCCAATTGGATATCTCGTTGCCCATACTTTCAATGAGGAAGTTTTTTTTCATTAAATTTATTAAAAATTTAAAATAAATAACTTTATCTCATTCTCTACCATTTCCAAAATCATATATTCAGAATACGTTAAGGACTATTCTCAACCAAATTTCTAAATTTTAATGATTAAATGCAAATTTTTTTATATATATAATTTCAGATCAAATAAATATCATTCCCAGATTTTTACTACTTTTTTGTCCTAAATTTACTTGTAAGTGATAAAATTAAGAATTGTTTTGCAAAATTAACCACTTATTTACAAACATAACAAAATGTCATTGATAGACGTTGTATCATCTATGTTTGTCTATTAATAATATGATAGACAAAAATATATGTTTATAGTGATGGACACTATAAATGTCTATTAGCGTCTATTTAGTAACATTTTACTATATTTAAAAATATTTTTAACGAAAAATAATTACTCTAAAATTAATGCTAGAGAAAATACTTTCAAATGAATATTAAAAAAATCTAATCGGTTTGATTTTGTTTGTAAATTTGATGTTCAATTTTTCAAGATTAAGTTATCTTTCTTTTTCCAAAAAAAAAAATAAAAATAAAAATAAAAAATAAAAAATTACCTTATCTTTGTTCTGAAATATAATTTTTAAATGTTTTTCAATCTTATCCAAATTAGTTTTAAAAAAATATATGATTTTTTAAGGAAGGAGGTGGGACCAAGATTTTGAGAAAATTCTCAAGATACTTGTTAATATTTAATAAGAAGGTAAGCCAACTATTAAGATTTCAAAAGGGAGTATTTTATATATACTAGGATTTACGTATTTTAAAATATTTGAAATTATTCTTTAAGTTTTTTTTCTTTTTTTTTTCTTTTTTGAAATAGTTAAAATGATTTACGACAGGTTCAAAATTGCTTTTTATTTTTAAATTAATTTCTACTTTTTGAAAAGAATGTTTCAATTTACTTCTTTGTATTTGGATACTTCTCAATTTAGTATCTCATATGGTGAATGTTAAAATTGACTAATAATAAATTTATGTGACAAATTATTTAGTACATCAATAAAAAAATTTAGACGAACAAAGAGACTAGGCTAAGAGAAGTCCAAAATATTTTTAAATAATAATAGAAGAAAACTTAAGAATTTATTATTTCTTTAGAAAGTAATGATGTAAACTTAGAAAATTTTTTTTCTTTTGCTAGAATTGTTTGAGAAATTATTATAAATCTAACTATTTAAAAATGTAGAAAAAGGTCGCTGTCTATCGTTTAGTGATAGAAGTTTATTACAGTCTATCGTGAAATTTTTCTATATTTTGTAAATATTTTGATAGGGCATGAGAGGGGGAAAGATACATTGATATTATCAATCTAATAGCAACAATGAAATATGTTGTGAACATTGATTTGTAACAATATTCCTCTGCCTTTATCAGTTGTTATATATATGATATTAACTTTTGATATGTAACTTGAAATTGTAAAGAAGCAAGGCAAAGTTCTCATCAATCAACAACCACTTACATAGGAAAGAAAAAGAAGGTATTTTGATAGGCAAACATCTGCCTATTCATGGAGCAAGGATGGAGTCAGGAGACATTGATATCATTTGAAGAAGGCTTGAATTGGAAAAAGTTTCCTCTATTGCAGGCCCTCTCATGCTGCCTCCGTCGACGGCGCTTTCTTTCATTACGTGCGTCAACTCCTTCAAAACATCGCTCATTCGCAACTTCCCGTCTCGACCGAAAAGCAAGCACCTTGTGGCAAGGTCTGCTACTATCTCTATTTGCTCTCTACTGTGGGGAGGTTTCTCATGATAGTATAGAAGTGGATCCACAACCTCTTCTAGCTTCCCAATTCTAATCTTTTGCAATGCTACCATTGGGAGATCTGAATTCTTTAACCCTGTGACCATTTCAAGTAACACAACTCCAAAGTCATAAACATCATTGTTGTGGAATGATGAGGCTTCAAGAGAGTGAGATTTGTCTTCCATTGAAGAGCTTAGAAACCCAAATCCCGAAACTTTACTCGAGAAATTCGTGTCGAGAAAGATATGACACGATTCGAGATGGTTGTGGAAAATTGGAGGAGACACCTCACATTGTAGGAATGCAAGAACACTAGCTGTCTCAGCAGCTATTCTCAATCTCCTATACCAATCCAGCGTCGGTTCGGTTTCTTTCTGGTGATGCAAATGTTTCTCCAATGTACCGTTGTCAGGATGCTCGTAAACGACCAATGGAGTGCAACCAGGATGGATGCAACAACCAAGTATGTGGGCGACATGTTTGTGTGCAACTACATACAAAACCTCAATTTGGGATAGGACGTTCATAACGTCGCCTTCGTTCTCGCATCGCAGCCGGTGCACGGCTACTCTTGAGCCATCCCCGAGTACCCCAGCGAAGATTGCTCCGTTTCGGCTCTCCGCAAGCTTTGCATTGTCCTCAAATCCTCTGGTGGCTTGTTGTAGCTCATGGTAAGTGAATAAACGAGTCCTGCAAGCCTTTTGGAGGAAAGCATTGGTGTGAAATTGGCTGTGGGAAGAGTTTAGTGTGGTTTGTTTCATTGGTCGTCTTAGTATGCAAAACAGTCCAATCATAGAGGCTATAATGAAAAGAGGAGCAAGAACTCCTGCACATTTACCATATACCAAACAAAATTTCATTAGTAATAATCAATACATGGGTTCAAATTGCATCATACAACTTTCCTAACTCAGTTCTACAACCTTTCATCGCGGTTATATTTGGATTCTTAACCTCCCGTTCGATAACAAATTCGGTTTTTTTTTTTTTTTTTGAAATTTGTGTTTCATTTCTTACCATTTCTTTCCCATGGTTTTCATCATTATTACTAATTACACATTTCAACTCTCATCTAAATTTCAAAAATAAAAATAAATTAAAAAAACACTTTTTACAGCTCCTTTGGTAACCGTTTAAGCCTCGTTTGACAACTATTTGGATTTTAGTTTTTGGAAATTATGCATATAAACAACAATTCCACTTTTAAATTTCTTGGTTTAATATCTACTTCCTACTAATGTTTTCAAAAACCAATTCAAGTTTTTAAAATTTTTTTCTTTTTTTTCTTTTTTTGATTTGGCTTAAAATTTAACTTTTTGTACAAAATAGATGAAAACTATTATAAGAAATTTAGAGGAAATATACTTAATTTTTAAAAATGACAAAATTAATAGTCACCAAATGAGGCCTTAGTTTTTTGTTTTTGAAAATTTTGTTTGTTTCATCTCAATTTCTTATAATGATTTTCATCTTTCATAAATAAAATAATCGAATTCTTAGCCAAATTCCCAAATACAAAAATAAGTTTTGGAAAACTATTTTTTTTTAGTTTTCAAAACCTAGTTTGACTTTTGAAAATATTGGTAGAAAGTAAATTATAAAGCAAAAAAGCTTAGAGAAAAAAAAATGTTTATAAACTTAATTCTTAGAATCCAAGAACTGAATGGTTACTAAACACAATTTTAATTTCAAAACAAATAATAATGATCACAAATAATGTTTTTGTGAAAAGCTTACCCTCGCAACATTATTTTAGTTTTATGTTTGTTTCTTAACCATATTTTTAATAATGAATTTCACTTTTTAAATGAGAAAGAATTAAGACCCTCGTGGGTAAACATTTCATTATTTGTTTATGGTTTTTTTTTCAATTAAGTTTATTTCTTCGTGTTTCACAATTTTTTTTTTAAATATTAAATTTTTAACTAAATTTTAAAATAAAAATAACTTTAAAATATTGATAAAAAATAGATATCAGTAAAAAATTTCTTTTTATAGTCTTAATATAATTTTCAAAAACCAAAATTTCAAATTCCAATACTCACAAAAGAGGTCTAAGGCCTTAGCATCAAAATTTAGCTTGAATTTTAAGCTGAGGAAAGAAAAAAAGAAAAAAAAGAAGTAGAGCAGTAATGAAGTACCTGTAAAAATAACAAGTTGCTTTTCACGACGTGATTTGACATTACAACTACTACCATATTCTTGACGCCCGTTCTTAACACAAGCTATATCAAGTAAAATATAAAATGAAAACACAAATCAAACCAAAGAAAAAGCATCACAACAAGAATCGATTAATATCATGTTTGATAATTATTTAATTATTTGTTTCTATTTTTAAAAAAAAAAAAGTCTAACTCTAAATTTCTTGATTTTTTATATACACTTTTACTAATGTTTTTTTTTTAAAAAAAAGTCAAATTTTAAAAATTAAAAAAAGTCAAAAACAAAAAACAAAAATTGAAGGTCCCGTTTGCAACATAAATAGTCCTTCTACCTTTAAATTTTTCACTTTATTATCTACTTTTTTACCTCAATTTTAAAACTAAACAAAATTTTGAAAAGAAAAGTAATTTTTAGAAATTTAATTTTATTTTGAAATTTAGTTAAGAATGGAATGAAACATGCTTAATTTTCAAAAATCAAAATCTAAAATCAAGCCGAAACGAGGCAAGGCGGAAATGATCATTGAAGGGACCCTAAATTAATTACTTACATTTGAAGCAGCCAAATCCATTAGCAAAGCCATCACCAACAAAGCCATCAGAACAAGAACAACGAACCCCATCGGTAACAGCAGTAGCATTAACAACAAACCCATTCTTATCACAAATCGTCAAATTCCTCGGAAGTCCCCATTCCAATTTGACTCCTCGTTTCCCACTTCTCCATCCTTTCTCCACCACCCAGCTCGAGAATCCCCTGCATCCCAGCTTCGAAAACAGAGTAAAATCTCCCCTGTTTCGCCACAGAGTACGGTCGGTGAGGGAGAAGCAGCAGGCAGGCGAGTAATGCGGCGGCGTTGACTCACAGCCAGGCAAAATAAGGTTCTGGCAAGTGGGTTTGCAGAGAGAAGAGTCGTTACAGTCGTAGAGAGCGAGAAGATTGTCGTCGGAGATGGCGAAAAATGGGTTTTGAGATATAGAGGAAAATGCGTTGAAATCGTTGTATTGACGGCAGGGAGATGGGCCGGGGAAGTCGACTAAAACGGCGTCGGAGAGGAATTGGAGGATGCGGTAAGATTGGGAGGTGAGATTGAGGAAGAGGGAAGTGGAGTTGAGGCAGTAGAGAAGAAATGGGTTGGGAATTGTTGGGATTGAGCGAGTAGTGGTAGTGTTGAGGGAGAAAGGGAAGGGGATTTGAAGGTTGCCGCAAAAGGCGGCGGCGGCGGAGACAGGGCGGAGGAGGAGGAAGAGAAAGAGAAAGAGAAAGAGAAAGGAAGGTGACATTGTTAAAGAGATGGAAGAGGGAGAAGGGGGAGAGAAATTTGTAGCAGAAATGGCAGAGAATGTTGTTGTAGTAAAGCCATGAGAGAGGAAATTAAGAGAGCAGAAACATTCAAATTTCTCATACTAACAAAGTATGTTTCCTATAAAAATAAAATTATATAATCTTTATTCAAATAAATGCATTTACGTAACCCATAGTTTCATTAGGAATATGAAATTGGTTAAAAAGAAAGGAGAGAAGAGGTTCTTGAAGTTAGGAGTGGAAGGAGAAATGGTCTGTAGAAAGGGCTACATTTGGTACTCACATACGTGTGGGATGTCGTGCGGTTTTCGGCCCACGAGTCCAATCGAGTCTTTCAATTCACTCTCACTCTCACACACTTTTCTAAGCTGCATGGTTTCCTTCACCTCCTTCACTTTACTTTATTTATTTACAACCACCTTCAAACCTATCTATTTACACTTTCATTACTTACCGAATTGCTTCCTTTTTTCTTTAACTCTTATGTATATACTATTTCTTAAATTTCCCTCCATATTTTCCTTAATATTCTCACGTTTTTATCACTATTATCACATCCACGTATTAAATAATCTATTCATTTATTTCGTAAATTCTACGTAATTTTCAAATGTTACTCTTATGGTAAATACAAAAATTTTTCCTACTATCATAGTATGTATTCCCTTCTTTTACACACAAACAAATTTTTTTTAAAACAATTCTTTTCTTTTTTATTTTAATTAAAAAGATGTTTGTCACATAACAATTTTTTTTTATTGGGCTTGGAATGTTCAAAGATAGGTGTACCATAAAATTTCCTATACTATAGTAGTGTGGAAAATTCTTCATACTACTTTTATTTATTGTGTGACATGTTAACATGCTTTTATAAATATGGTGGGACTTACTAACGTCATTGTGGGGTGGGGTCCATAAATATTAAAGAAAGGAAATTTATAGTGTGAACACAGAGAGTATGGTACTAGGGATACTAAAAATTTTCTGGTGCATAAATATTAAAGGAAGGAAAATTCAGACACCAAATAGAACAAATTTAAAAGTTCAAGGATTGAAATAAATGCTTCGAAATTTTAGAAATAAAAACATGAGCAATACTTGGGTGAATCTTATTGAAATATATTGAATCTGTTATTTGATGCGGAGTCCAACATCTGTGAAAGTAGCTAACAAACTATTAGTGAATCACGTAAATCTCTCAGTGTTATTTTTTATTATCCACAGTTTTTGCTTGTCGAATCTTGTTCATGTCATAACATATCCCGAGATGCATACAGCACATCTCAATCTCGTCATGCACACAAAAATATGATTAAAATATTTATAAAAAAAAAATAAGAAGAATTTACCATGCGACAAATTATGATTATAGTATTTTTCTTAAAATATAATAAATGTAAAAGTCCAAAATAATAAAATATGATTGAAACCCTATTTTCTGATGCCAAATATATATTTATGGGAAAGCTAAAATTGGTACTTGGAAGTCCGAGGCTACACTCTCTGAGTACTCCACTCAGTACTCACTTCTCACCCTATGCATTACTGATACTTCCTATGATGGAACTTCCAAACATATAATATATTATTTGTATTCAATTCTCATTCCTTCCTGTTTGTGCCCTATAATAGTATTTTAGGGAAAAAACAACATTCATCTCAATCATCTAATTCATTTGATGTTTCTAAATAAGCTTGTCTGGAACAAATTTAAGTGTAGTCGGACTGTATCCATCTATAGTGCAATTCTCTGTCGTATTCAATTAAAAACTGTCATGTAGTCTTATTTTTTTATACTATTAAAAAAAAATTATGCGTGTAGTAAAAGGGAGAATGTAGACTTAGGTGCTTGTGATAAAAAAAAAAAAAAAATGTATTTTTTAAGTACACCAAAATGTGAGACGGAGATTTTTACCAAGACTTCAAATGAAGAAGTAAATGGCTTAACCATTTACTTCTGTTTGTACTGTCTTTTATCTTAAAAATTTATTCACAGCGGTTTTTTTTTTTTTTTTCTTTCTTATTAAGAAGTTGTCTCTGTAGCATTTTTTCTAAACTTAAAAATGTTTTAAAAAATAAAAAAGAGTTTGTCACGTGACAAATTATAATGAACAGAGAAGATAAGAATTGTGAACTATTCCTTCAAAAGATTTCATTAATGACCAAGAGTAAACAATATAAAGGCTACAATACAAAGAGGACACATGTAGGCAACTCATTTGAGAGAGAAAATAACAAATTAACAGAATGCAAGATAGGAAAAACAATCCGGAAGATACTAAAGATAAATGTTATCTCTTTCGCAAATTATGGTTTGATAATTGAACAGACAACACAATGTAAATACATCATGAATGCACTCAAGTATTTTTCTTTGTTTCTAAGTTTATTCTTAGCAAGATTTCATTTTATCTTTTTTTTTTTTTAAGACTATTCAACATGTCTTAGCCTATTTTTTTTCAATCTTTATATAAATAATATATGCTAAATTAAATTATAGAAAATATACCTGAATGTCGTAACTGTTCTAAAAATACTTATAATGAAAAATGAAAAAACAATAAAAAAGTAAAGCAAGCTATGAAATTGAACAAAGTCGTTTCATTGTACATACTAGGCATTTTCTTCTATCGTTAGGACATTCACCTATTTGAATCTCAAAAAAAATTGCAATTCATAATTAGAGAAATGAAGAACAAAATTGAAGATGAGTAAAACTTCATATATAATATAAAGGAAAGACAATGCTATTAATGAAATAACTACAGAACCGACCTAAGAAAATAATATTCAAAGTAAGAGTTAAAGAGAAAAATAAGAATTGAAATTGTAATTTCAACTGAAGTGTTGGAATTAAAAGGTAAACAAAATGAGCAACTATTAGATAAAAAAAAGGGCAGAATTGAAATAATATATATACTTAAATTAGACTTGAACAAAATTCTACATAATCTAATTCTTTTCACCTTTGTCAAGGGGATCCAAGCTATTACAATCTCAACTTTCGAATAGGATCAAATCGAATAGCAAGGTAGAAACTTTGTAAAAATCAATATGAATAAACATTCAACTGTCAACTAAAAAGAACAAGTAGTAGAGAAGGGTAAAAGAACAAATAAAATTAAACTAGAGCTACTATATTAAATCACTACTGTGAAAGAACATGAAAATATAGAAACTAAGGTTGTTGGAAAAAAATTAAAATTAGTACTTGAATAAATGAAAATTATGAAAATAGATTGGAATGGAAAAAAACTAGAACTTGAGGACTCCTTCTTTTCATTAGGAACCAAAGCAAGATTTACTTAACATACAATACTAATTGAGTTGGTAGAAATTCACTCATGATAGTCTGTTCACCAAAGCAAGATTTTTTTTTTTTTTTTGTTCTAAATTTTCAACAGATTTTTTTTTTTTTAATGATTGTTTTTTTCTTTTTAACAATTTATAAAGATGAGTATATATGTAACCTAGTTAAAAAAATTATTAAGACACGAGGGATTAAAATAAAAACATGTTAAACATTATTGACCAAAGTGAAAAGGCACCTAAACATTGGAAAACCAAATCATATATTTTAACCTACACGATCTACTTATTGGAAAATTCATGAAACTCAATTCATAATTATTCTAAAATAATTATATAGAATAATCAAGTTTTATAGGATCTAAACATGGATGAAAAACAAAAATCTACAAGGCATTAAGATTACCTAGAACTTAGATCACAACCTTCTTCACCTATGTAACTCAGATCAGAATGGATAGACCCTATGAGGAATAGAAGGCTAAAGACGCATAGTACTTTGGAAGCCATAACCTTATATTTATAAGTTGATTCTAGAGTTCTCATAATTTCTTAGAACCAATGCGTTGGTAATTTCTACTCAGCAAGCCAAACTTCTGTATGAAAAATTATGGGTCCATAATTAAGATCAGAGAATATGTCCATTAAATAGCCCAAATATAATTACTATTTAATTTGTTACCCACGCATGGATTAACTATTAAATTAATTCCAACCCTACCAACATTTTACTTATCAAATGGCTCCCCATTTTGTTTGTAGATATTTTGACCTAGCAACCTCTAAATCCCTTTTATTTCCTTTGGACAAATACAACCCTTGAACCTTGGGGGCCTTCAATGAGTTGATAGATGACTTATATGAGTTGTTTCAATCAAATTAGTGAAGAGAAATGTCCACAATAATAGAGAAAATAAAAAAAACCATAGATTTGACAACTAAAGCTCATTGAGACTATTTGGAATTCAAAGGGGTGTTTTTTGGGTAATTTTTGTTGCTACAAACCAAATTTGTGTTTGAACTTTTATAGTTGTCTTTAGGCACTGGGACAATATAAGTTTTGTTTTCTTTCTAAGAAGTGAAGTTACTTGACTTTGGCCAAACATTCAAGAAAATCACTCTTCCTTGTTGCCATTAGTTGATGGTAAGGAAGCTTTTTTTAGGTTTTTTCTTATTCATGCAACATGTATTTAATTATTTGTTTAGAAAAGTGAAATTTAGTTCTAAGTTTTAGAATTTTTTAAAAATAATATTATTTAATAAGTAATAACAAAAATAGGATAGGAGGTATAGAAATCATGGACGGGGTATATGTTTTATACAAAACTTGGACTTGGTCCACGCTTCCACTAATGAAATCGTGGACTGGGTCCACATTTTTGGTCCACGATTTTCGTCCTGTTGGCACCCGATCAAATCTCTTTGTGCATGGCTACTAGATGGCAGGGATAAGAATCGTGGACTTGGTCCACGAGTACCTAAAATGTAGACCGAGTCCACATTTTCGTGGTCCCTAAAACCATAACCATGCACAAAAACCATAATTTAAAGAAGATAAATGTATTAATTAACTCTCGCAAATTATAAAACCAATAATAATATATCTTTGTCTAGTTATTAATTACAAGCAAGAAATTAAGAAATCTTCTTTAAAAAACCCTCTAGAGAAGAAGCCTTAATCATTGACATATTAAAAGTTAAACCTACTTGCAATTAAGTTCGGATCTAAAATCCTTCCTTTATTAAGCATAGATTTTGATTAATTTGACAAACAATTTGTACCTTAGAGATCAAAGGTTTTAAGTATGTAAAATCATGAATAGTCATATAAATAATCAACTACACATGCAATTAATCAAAAACAATATTATATCAATCTTTAAGATAAAGAGTCTAGCCACTCGTGTTCACTATAATAAACTCTTAACTCAACGAAAGCTTCATAGTAAAACTACAATAAGATAAAGTTTAACAATGCAACATTGAAAGCTAAGGATAGCGTCTTAGTGCTCCATAAATCGTGTGAATAAAATACGAAAAAGTGAATTATATGCCTTTTGAACCTTGAGGGGAATTGAGCAGGGGTCCATGGTGTAGAGTTTAGGCGTGAGGCTACATGTTTGTAGCATCTAGATGTTGCCTTTGTTGGTTTGATGACTTGATTGTAATATCAATAAGATTGCCTTATAACATCTAAATGTCGGCTTGTGGCCCTTTTTTCTTCTCCACTTTTATCTCCAATTCTTCTTTTGGTTCACAATTTGCTTTTATTTTATAGAGATGTCTATTTTTTATGCGGGATTCTTAAATGGAGCAAAAAATGGGGGATGAAGTGGGGTGAAAAATTTTACCATAAACTAAACGAGGATGGGGACAGGGAATGTATATTTTTCATAGTCATCCCCGCCCCCGCCTTGTTAACCTCTTTTTTATTTATTATAATAATTTTCATGAGGATCCTCATCCCGATTCCTATGGAGAATTTCACAGGGATGAGGAATAAAATGAGGAATAGAGACAAGGGCGGGGAAGCCATCTCCAACCTCGCTACCACCCTGTAGACATCTCTACTTATTCATCATTAATCCTCTAAAATTATAGTTTCTTTTCAAATGCTCCAAATTTGCCTCACATGTGCTCAAAATCATCATTTAAGCCTTAACACAAACAATTAATTATTATTATTATTTGAAAAAGATACGTAAAATGGGTCAAGAGGTGCACTAGAGCATCTCAAGTAGGTTACCACACTCTTAGCACCCTCATCATATCCCACGCCATTTCATTGATAAATCAGTAAAAAATTTAAGCCCTAGGGAACAACTCATTCACCATGCACACCATCATTAATGCACAATTCTATTACAACTGCATTGACGTAAACCTGACATGGAAATGAGATAAGTCGTGTCCTGCACAAAACAAAGAATTGGGCACCAATGTGGTACTTGTCAAACACACATCCTTAAGCCTAAGTGGGTTAGGAGTGTTCTTCAAAGTGTAGCAAGAGTTAGGGCTTGTTTGGGAAGCATTTTTAGAAATAATGATTTTAACAAAATTAATTTATTTACAGGTGATTTGTCAAAAGTGATTTTCATACAATCATTCTAATCTTTAGTTAAGTATTTCTAAAAGTGATCTTGGACAATTAAAAGTGATCTTCAATAACTAGAACATGTTTGAATTGACTATTAGAATAAGTGTTTTGAGCTACATTATTTAGTTATAATTAGTTGTGGTAGTGTTATAAATGATTTTAATATTTGATTCCCTACAAATAGTTTAAATTTAATTAAAAGTTTTCTTAATAATTAATGTTTTTTTAAGGTAATTTTAGAATGATCAGATTAATATATATATATATTACATTTGAGATTGAAAAAAAAATAGAAGGTGTTAGACAAAAAATTATATAGAAAAAAATAAAAGTTTAAGAGAGAAAAAAATGGAAATGAGAAAATTTTGAAAGGAAAAAATGTTAGCAAGAGAGGAGAAATTTAAAGAGAAATTTGATAGAGAAAAAAATCGAAGATAGAAAAATTGATATACACATTTTGGGGAGAGACAAAATTTTAGGAGAATAACTCTAAAAAAAGTGGGAAAATACACTTAAAAGTGAGAACACAAAATCTCAAGAGCAAAAAGTTAGAGAAGAGGTTTAAAAAAATAGTGAGAATTAAAAACTGTAATTAGAGAGAGAGGGGGGAAAATGATATTTTTTAAAAAATAGAATTAAAGATAAAAATGGACAAAATTTTATTAAAAAAAAAAAAAAAAAAAAAAAAAAAAAAAAAAAA
>QLSR01000283.1:404970-418966 GCA_031780015.1 Citrullus colocynthis
AAAAAAAAAAAAAAAAAAAAAAAAAAAACAGGAGATTTTTTGAATTAATAGTTTTTTATAAAAAAGAACTCGCAATCACACAACTACTTTTTATCATTGTTAAACATTACAATTTAAGAAGATAAAGTGATTTTCATTACGTTAAAAGTGACTTTCATCCTTCCAAAATCACTCACAAACATGCTTTCAAAATGTTGCGTCTAGAGTTTTCTAGAGCTGCATGGCCAGCTGAGAACTGGTTCATCCTAATCTGATCCAGTCAACCTGGGTCTATAAGACTAGGCTCTATGTCATATTGGGCCCTAATCGGCCATGGGCCAACCCACATACTGGGTTTGGCTCCCTTGGGTGCCAATGGTTGGTGCAGCTTTGTCCCTAAGCTGTATTTAAGGCAGGTTTAGAAGGGCCATGTGTTCAAGAAGATGCAATGCAACACAACCAACTAGTTGTTGCTAAATTGGTTTATATATCAAAATTTTAGGATTAGTTTGGAAATTTAGCAAAAACGAAATTGAATAAGAATTTTAGCAAAATCGATATTTCCAATTTGCCCTTGGTGGTGTTTGGAACATACTTAATCTACATTTACACCTACAAAGTAATTGTGACGTTAAGTTATGAGGTTTTACCCATAATTTTTTGTGGATCCTGATTATAACAAGATATTGTATCTTCATAAATTTTTCTCTACAAATTTTTGTCTATTCTAGTAATTAACTAATATACATTTGCACATAAAGTGTAATAGTAATATTAAGTTATAAGAATTAACTAATTTACATTTGTAGATACAGTGTAATTGTTATGTGAAGTAACGAAGATTTAGGTAATGATCGAGTTTTTAGAAAATAATTCAAGTTTGATTATGAAGTTTGTCTTTATAATTTATTTTGCGAATAAGTTCTGGGTTGGATAGAATCAATTGGATTATTTTGTTAAAACTTTGGAGGTTAATTCTGATTTTTCTCCACTATTATCTGTTTAAATCTATTTTTTTGTTAACAAATAATCTAATAATATATCATTGTTATATAACATTTTAAACTTAGAGACCAAATAAAAATTAGACATGAAATCTAGGGATGCACTCTAGAAAACTTAGATCGCCATTTCTCTAATTTATTTTCAAAACCACCCGTTGTTTCTAATTATTTCTAAAAACGGCACTTTTCTATCCAATTAACCCGATTAGGATCCTAAATCTTTTTTATATAAAATTATAATAACTAAATCTTCTCCCATTAGTTTTTTTTTTTTTTTAATGTTATTTGAATTTACTTCTTTTTAGTTGTTGATACATGATTGTAATAAATCTTTGTTTTAATATGCCACTAAAATAAGAATTTTTAAACGAAAACTAAAAACAACAAACCTAAGAACTGTGATTAAAGGAAAAAACATCTAAAATGGTAGATTGAACTAAAACATCTACAATGACAGATTTAAAATTAAGAGTGAAAAGAATATATACGCTCATGAAAAGAACCATGCATATGGTATTAATAGGAAAATAAATCAAAAAATTGGCCTCTACATAGAAAACAAAGAAATAAAAATTTGGATTTAGATTTAGATTAGAGATTTCACAAATGGTTCAATTTCAAATCACAAAAAGACAAATTAACCGCAAATGTAAACAATACAACATCATTGATTTTCCAGAACAAAAAGAAGACCAATGTCATACTACAGCATCTTTACGATTAATAATTTGAAGGAACAAAGTCGAGAACTACATGTTGTAAATATCGAGAAATCAAGTGGGTTGCTAATATCGATCAAAATTTCGATAAAAGTGACAATGTGGCAATAAGTGGAAGTGTTTACAAAACGCAATCATAACAAACAATCCCATGAAAGGTGGGAACAAAAAAAAACTCCACTATGCCCCCCATTTAATACAGTATATAGATACATAGATAATATAGATTCACACACTATATTATACACTCATAATTATGAGTTGTTTTAAAAAAAGAAAAAAAAAATTATGAGTTGGGACATAGAGTGAAAATGTGGGGAAGAAGCGAGATTTAATGGTAAAATCTTGGGTGTGCCAGGTGGTTACCTCGTATGTGTGACTTGGAGTTTTGTCGTTGCCTAATATTGTATCATCCACACCCCTACTTTTTCTCAAGGTGAGCATCAATTGGACGGAGTTGGTTTTTCATAAAAATTGGCACTTAAACCACCTTATTCCGTTTGAAAAAGTTTGCTTTTCCCATAATTTATAAACATAAAAGAAAAATATTGAAAAAATTTTCTTTTTAGTCCTCAAGTTTTGAATAATATGTGCATTTGGTCCTTCAATTTTGAAAATGTAACTTTTTAGTCCTTAAGTTTGTAAGAATAAGTCTATTTGGTCCCTAAGTTTTCAAAATATACTTTTTCAGTGCTTGAGTTTTTAAAAATAGATTTAAAAAGTTCTTCAAGTAATTTTTTTCTTTGATTTTTTAAAAATGATTATATGATATTTAAAATTAGAAAGAAAAAAAAGCTTTGGAGAGGAGATGATTTAAAAAAATTATTCTTTTAATTTAAAATTTCATATAATTATTTAAAATAATAATAATAAATTATTTAAGAGACCTTTTAATCTTACTTTTAAAAACTCATGGACCAGAAAGATACATTTTTAAAACAAAGTGATCAAATGGTCTGAGTTGTACCTATTTTTGTTTGGTCTATCCAAATGTCCGATCATAAGTTGTCACATGGTAAAGTTTTTTTTTCTTAAAAAGATATTTTTTTTAAGAACTTTTTCCTTTTGAAATTGAAAGAGATGTATAGAATTTGGTGTAGTCTGAGTTGCACCTAAATATTATTATAAGACACTAGATTTTGGATTGAAATGAAATATTTACATTTAATTTTATTAAAAAGTATAAGAATATGTTTTTTATATGAGGATCTATAATCTTATTGAAAATTAACCATTTAATAGGAGATTTCCTAAATAAAAAGTTATATTGAGAATAATTTTAGCTAGCAAGAAAAGATTTATGAGAACGAGAAATAGAAGTCATCTCTATTCTCACCTCAATAACAATCCTATATCGGGCCTCTCATTTTACAAACTTATCTATTTATGTTTTTAAGATATGGATAGAGAGTCTAAGAATATCTATAAATCGGTCAAAGTTAACATAGTTTAACTTTTTTTAGGTTGGAGTTTCATATCTTAAACTATATCTTACTCGTTGTATTAGAAAAAATAGATTTAAGTCGTACTCATCCATACAATTTGACAATAAATACGTAAATTCATTTTGTTTTTAATTTTTCTCAATAGAAAAAACGAAAAAAAAAAAAGTGATTTGAAAACAAATGAGTGCCCATGCAAATAAAAGAATCAGATCCTTTTGTCTATAGAAAAAGCTGATATTCTTAAAGTTGTTAGACATGCAAACAACTACTATATATATGAAAGTTCCATTGCCATTCCAAATGGCATCTAAAAAGATATATATAATATATACATAATATTCTTATGCCATGAAATCTAAGTTATTTGATAAACGTGGGCAGTGGCCAAACATGAACTTTTTGAATTTTATTATATTATACTTTTTTTTTATTATTATTGAGAAACTATTATATATAGTAGACCTATTGTGACATCCCAAATTTTCAAGTAATTTATTTTTTTAAAAAAATTTATTTTCTTGAATTATTTGGTTAGTTGTTTGAATTTTGAAGTTTTAATTGGATTATATTGAGAAAATAATTCAATTTAAAGTAATCGTGATAAAAAGATTTGGATTTGATTCAATTAGTGGAAAATTGAATTTATTTGGGAGAGATTTAAAAGTTGGATTTAAATTAGAAATTGGGTGAGATTTAAGAACTTGATTAATTTAAGAAAATATGAGGATAAGTTAGAATTGAATTTAAGTTGCGGAATTGATTTGTTAGAAGATATTTTGGTTAAATAAATTATTAAGTGGTGGTTGGATGTCAATGGGTTTGCAAGTTATTGTCCAGCTGCTCTCTCTGGCATTATCCCTTTTCGTGAGTTACGCTAGGATTTCAAGACTTGGTTAGGTCATGACTGTTTGGGTTCAGGACTGTTTGGGTAAGTATTGTTGATTTTCTCGTAATTTCGTGAATTGGTTTTAATTGTTGTTACTCATTGAGGTTGGATTTTAGATTCAGGCTTCCATGGATTTTGGAATCAGAAACAAGCTGTTCAAGCGGGTTTAAGGGTCCATTTTGGTTGGACTCATTGTTTGAAGTATGGAAGAAGATTGTGGCTTAGTTGCACTTTGGGGTTTTAACTCAAGTATTTTGTGAGAATTGGCTGCTTGGTTAGCTATTTGCACCTAGTCTCAATGTAAGTGGTCTTACTACCTGAATTGCCTTCTCGCCATATGTTAGTTGCCATGATGTAGTAGAAAATATCTAACCCCCATGTGATATAGCATGCTTGTATGAAATTCCCATGTCTAAAGGATTTATGTGAATGATAATGCATATGTTTGTACTATGAAGTGTTTATGAACAATACTGTTAATGTTTGAATGTATGGAATGGAAGGAGTGCGAATTTGTTTGAGCATGTAAGATGGGTAGTGGTAACTCCCTTACGTCGGTTGGATGTTCACTAGGGGTTGTGGTCCTTCGGTGTCACTAGAGGATGTGTTCCTTCGGGTTCACCAGAGGTTGTGGTCCTTCGGGGTCATTAGGGGATGTGTTCCTTCGGGTTCACTAGAGGTTGTGGTCCTTCGGGGTCACTAAAGGATGTGTTCCTTCGGGTTCACTAGAGGTTTGTGTTCCTTCGGGTTCACCAGAGGTTATGCTCCTTCGAGTACACTAGAGGTTTGTGTTCCTTCGGGATCACCAGAGGTAAGAGTTCCTTCGGGATCACCAGAGGTAAGAGTTCCTTCGGGGGCTCCAGAGGTTTGTGGACATCCAAAACCAACTGTAGGGCGAGTATAACCAGTTCCCTATAAAAGTATGTTAGATATGCATGTCTTATGGTTGATGCACTTAAAGGACTTGGGTGCCTAGCCCGGCTCAGGTAGTGGGGTCACTTACTGAGTAATATAATTGCTCATCCTTTCATCTTATTTTTTTTTAGGTAAGGGAAAGAACGTGCTAGCGAATGACAAGAGGAATCCTTGATGGCTTCACGGGACCCGCAGTAGCTTCCACTTAGTACTGCATGTTTTAATGAGTTTTGTTAAATTGTCAAATTTTGTTTTGAAGTTTGTGTTTTATTTTGCATGTGGATTCCTGTTCATGAAATTTTATTGATTTTGATAGGGGTACCCCGAACCAAAATTCTCTTTTATATGTTATGCATTGTTTTTCTTGAGTTTAAATAAACAGAAATTTCCATGGAAAGCATTGTTTCTTTCTTACTAACCGCAAAGTGTCTTTTTTGAAAATTTGCATGCATTGAGTAATGGTCCATTTAGATTGTATTAGTCGGGTCGTTACACCTACCCATTATTACCACAAAAAACCTATATATTTATTGAAAGTATGGAATATATTTAATTCAATAATATAGAATAGTTTTAAATATAGTAATCAGACTCAAAATTTTTGCAGATATAACGTAATGACAAACAATTTGCAAATATAGTAAAATTTAAATCCAGCTCTTAGAGTCTATTAGTAATGGACATATTGCTAATAAGAGTGAGTCTATCAACGATGGAGCCTATCACTAATAGGAGTCTATTAGAATCTATCGCGAATAGATTTTGCTATATTTGTAATTCTTAAAAATGTTGCTATATATTTAATTATTAAGCCCAAAAGTGCTATTCATGTAACTACTTATATATAGGAGAAATTATCTTAAATGACAAAACTGTTAAAAAAATTTACAAATAATAGCAAAATACATAATTTGTCTGCAATAGACCACGATAGATCGCAATAGACAGATAGACAGTGAAATTTTATTATATCAGATTAGGTAGAGTTAGGGTTTATAAAGTAAAATTTCAAAAAATTGAAAAGAAAAAGAAAATATGGATTATCAAACAAGTTTGAAGCCTCACTCTCTTCCAATGTTGAAAAAAAAATGAAAATTATATCCTTTTGAAAATATGGCTAATAGTTTATATTTTTTTAAACCTATAATTACACGACTTAACGATCAACAACAAAAGAGAAATCATTTGAATATAAATAATAGCCTTGAAAAGACACCAACTAAGTCTCAATGTGCTCAATCCCAAAAAAACCCATCCAAGCAAGTAGAATTGTGGAGACAAGGCACATGCATGAACCGAACCGACGAGAAAGGGAACTCTAATTTTGTTGATATTCGCTACTGAATTTGCCACCTCCGTCACAATCTCAAAATCCCCATAAATCATATGAATAATCATCAAGGAATCAGATAACCATAAGTATTACGAAGATCTAAATGTTCTACTAAACGAAGGTCCTCAAATATGACGATAGCTTCGGTGCAAATCAGACTCGTAACAACCTCCTTGAAACCATATAAATTAAATAAGCACCAATAATACTTCCGGACACCAAAGATGAACCCAATTTACTAAATAACATTAAGAAATACTTCATTGAAATAACCAAAAAGTTCCTAAATTCTCAAATTGCTAGGTTTTCGTATCAATAATGTTAATTCATCCAACTCAGGTAATAGAGGAATATCATTTTGGTATCACATCTTGTATATTTAGAATTTATATGTCACAATCCCACAAAGGGAGAGGAGAGAGAGAGAAAAGAAAAAAAAGAAAAAAAAAAAAAAAAACTATAGTATTAGCAATGCAAATTACAAAGGCAACCCTTCACCTTCGTGTGAAAACCAACCAAATTTGAAACGTCGAAGTAAACAAACAGGTGTAAGAGGCAGCTTCCTTCTCTCCCCCCTCGAATTGACTCGCTCTTCATTCTCAATCCTTCTTCTCTATAAATTCATTCTTCATTCCCCTTTTTCATTCCAACTCTTTTGCAGATTTTCAACCCCTTTACCAATCTCTCCTCTTTTCTCCTTCTCAAATCTCTCAGGTACACCCCTTTTTGATTTTCCCCTTTTGATTATGCGTGGTGATTTTGTTTGATTTTTTATGCGTTTTTCTTAGATATGACCACTGATGAGAATGCCAACGGTGATAAGAATCGAGTTCCGAGGTTGAATGAGAGGATTCTTTCTTCTCTGTCTAGAAGATCGGTTGCTGCTCATCCTTGGCATGATCTTGAGATTGGTACTTTTCATATTTATTGAAACGTTTTTTGTTTTGACCTTACTGTGATTATGGCCGTCATTGTTCTGATTTAATTTTATTTTTTTGTTTTGTTTTTTGTTTTTTGTTTTTTTTTTCCTGTCTGTAGGACCTGATGCTCCCAAGATTTTCAACTGTGTATGTTTTTCCCTCTTTCTTTTATGTATGTTCAAAATTGATGGAAATTTATGCATTGAGATCATGGATTAGATGTAACAAAAGTAGAGTTGTTTAGAAGCCATGGTTTTTGGTTTGATTTCTCTTTCTTCCAAAATTATGGATCTATGAATGCTGTTTCAACTCCAAATCTGATCTTTTAGAAAAGTGGAACATTAATGACTCTAGTTTGTGGCCCATATGATTTGTCTCATTTTAGCATTGAAACATGAAATCCAAAGAGAATGAGACGTGTAAAAGTAGGTTGTTTGCAATGTCTCATCACTTTAGTAGCTCCATCTGTGCAAGAGTTTGTCCTTTTCATTTAATTTAATTGGAATGATCTATCTAGTTATGATGGTTTTAAAAAAATATCTTTCCGTTCCAAGTTTCAAGTTTAGAATTTCATTTGCCAGCAAACCCAGTTTCTGTTTCTATTTTCTTCCCCTTTCCCTCCAAAGAAGAATTTCACATGTTTTCAATTTGTCTTGATCGATGGAACAACACAGGTTGTTGAGATTACAAAGGGAAGCAAAGTCAAATATGAACTTGACAAGAAGACAGGGCTGATCAAGGTATTGCAACTGTCTAAAATCTCTGATATTAATAGATATCATAACTTATAAGAATTAGAATAGTTTGTCCCGTGAGAGTAGTTGAGTGTGTCAAAGATGATTTGGCCAAGTCACTAAGATATTAAAAACAAATAGAAAAATTAGCACAGCAACTCTTTTCTTCTTTCTTTACCTGCCATGAACTTTCTATTGTATGACCAAAAACATGGTATGATTCAGATCTAAAAAACGTTCTTCTCCATCCTTAGGAATTTGTTTTGATTTAACTTCTTATGTTCGATGGTTCTGACTCTGCCCATAATGAACAGGTTGATCGGATTTTGTATTCATCAGTGGTCTATCCTCATAATTATGGCTTCATCCCCCGTACGCTGTGCGAAGACAATGATCCTATGGATGTTCTAGTACTTATGCAGGTTATGCTCTGAACAATTGTCTCGTTCGGTTGAAATTCTTCTCAAATCGATCTTATGTTATAAGATAAGATCGATTTAAGAAGAATTTCAGCCACTGCATTTGTGTTACCTTTTTTTCCTGCGTCCTGCCTGAAGCATGTGTTAGCTTCATTTACCGTGGCGGTTGACAAAAAGTCTATTGATTTGTTTGTGTAGGAACCAGTTCTTCCTGGCTGTTTCCTCCGAGCCAAGGCCATTGGACTAATGCCCATGATTGACCAGGTAATTTTGACGCAATGGAAAGAAACAAAACGTACTTTGTCCTCTCATTCAAATGATTTAACAAAATTGTGTTGCTTTTGATCCAGGGAGAGAAGGATGATAAGATCATTGCAGTTTGTGCTGATGATCCAGAATACAAGCATTACACCGACATCAAAGAGCTTCCCCCTCACCGTCTCTCTGAGATTCGCCGCTTCTTTGAAGACTGTATCCTTTCAAATCTATTACAAAATCTCGATAATAATTCTTGGTCCTGACATACAAATTGAAGTTTTAATATTGGGAATGGAAATTTCTTAACCTTATTGAATCACAGATAAAAAGAATGAAAACAAGGAGGTGGCTGTTAATGAATTCTTGCCTTCAGGCGTTGCTCTTGAAGCTATACAGTACTCAATGCAAGTGTTTCAGTCAGATCCAATGAATTCTACATTCTAGTTTGATTGCAATCTTTGTTCTTACAAGATTTTAATTGAATAAATTTGCAGGGATCTTTACGCTGAGTACATTCTGCACACCCTGAGGCGATAGATCAATGTCAATTTATCCCGCTGAGCACCTTAATAAAAGGCGTCGTAACAATTATATTAACAAACATCTTCTGTTGTAATGTGGGACTATTTTTTTTTTTTTTGCTTTTGTTTTGTTTAGATTAATCCCATGTTGAGGTCTAAGCTGTTTATTTTTGTTTTCCTTTATAAATTTGATCAATATATTGAGTGGAGTACTCCATATGCTCTTAACAAATTTTAGCGAAGAAATTCTATTGAAATGGTTATTTATCCATTTCATTGCATGAGTTAATTTATGGCTAGGATTGAGTTGAGACAGTATTAACATTAAGTGCTAGTGGTAAATTATCTGAAATTTGAAAATGAGATTCATTAACAAAATGAGAGTTAGTATGTGTTTGGTAATATATTTATATTTATAAATTAAAATGGTTGTGTTTACCAACTAAATATTTTGTATATCGATTAGTTTACTAGAGTATATAAATTATAATATACATGTTATGCATGAGTTTACAACATTTAGTATTTACCATTTTAAAAATTTTTTAGTGTAGTTTTGTATTATAAAAATTTAGATACATTGATGACATAAAATCAAAATTTTAAGAATATTTATTTTTTGGATCAAAAAATTAAAAAAAAAAGATTTAAAATAAATTTATCAAAGACATTCATTGAGTCATAGTTTTAGGGAAAAAAAATTAACATAAATATATAAAAAAAAATCAACATGAATATAATTCAACGACAAGAGATTGGGATCTCAATTAAAAAAAAAGTGTATAAGAATAAGAAATCTTTTCCTTTTCTTGTTATTGAGAATGTTACTGAAGAAAATTTAGCACTTTGGTACTTGGTCAACAAATTTTATCTTACTGAACCATAGTTAACAACTTTTGTGTTTAAAAATTTGGTGGGTTTATGGAAAAATAACCCCTAAAATATAGTGGTAATTGCAATTAAACTCTTAAACATTTAATTGTAAAAATTGGACCCTTAAACTTCTACCAGTGAAATTGGACCTTTAAGCTTACAATAATTATAAAAATTGAACCCACAAATGATAAAAATTAAGCTCTCTATACAAATGTTATAATTTAAACAAGTATGTAAGTTTGAAGGTCCAATTTGACCCAATTTTAACACTTGCAAAATTTTAAAGACTCAAATTTTAAAATTAAAAGTTTGAGGGTATAATTGCAACTGTCACCATACTTTAGGGGTGATTTTTGCAATTTGAAAAAGGAACAATGTGGTCCTTGAATTTGGTCCATCAACTTTGAAAAAGAAACCATTTGGTTTTTGAACTTTAAAAAATAACGAATCGATCCCTGTATTTTTATAAACAGTAGCAATCTAGTCCCTCAATTAAAATTTGTTTTTCTCCTAAACTTCTGTTAACTTCTTTTCTCTTTTCATTACTTGCTTCTCACCTCTCTCAAATCCCTTGGTTTTTTGAGTTTGGCAGTAAATGAATAGCGAAGTTGAGGTTGAGAGAGGAGTTGCAATAGGGATGTCCAAAAAATCCGATCGACCCAATCCAACCATTGAAAATTGAAGGAATTTGAAAGAAGTGAAAAAATTTGATGAAAAGAGAAAAATAAGTTAATGAGAGTTGAGAAGGAAAACATAATTTTTAACTTGAAGACTAAATTGTTACCATTTTTAAAGTGTAGGGACCAAATCGTTACTCTTTAAAATTTAGATTCAAATTATTACTTTTATCAAAGTTTCAAGGGCCCATTATAATTTTTAACCTATAAATTAAAAGAGATGGACTAAACAAAATAGTAAAATGGTCTAAACAAAAGAACAGTGTTGGTTGTAATAATGAAGGTGGAAAATATGTGGAGGAAGAGAAGCCAACAAAGCCGAAATTAAAGCCATTTGTTTAAGTTTGGATGTTGCATTAGTATTAGTGGGCTACCATCATCATGCGAATCTTTTATTAGGTCAAAAACATCTCTATACTTTTAAGTTATTCGATAACATTTTAGTCTCTAAATTTTAATAAATAATAATTTAGTCTCTATACTTTACATCTTATAACAATTTAATCTCTACCATGAAAATATTATTAAGGTTAATGAAATTTCTTATATACATAGATAGATAAACGGATCGAAAATCAAATTTATTTATAAATTATAAAGACTAAGTCATAAAAAAAATGTTGACATGTACAAAGAGAACATAGATAACTTAAATGTAACTTACAAAAGTAATCTCTAAATTTTTTGTAATAATTTGATCTAAGACTATGAAGATGTTCATTTCCCCACGGGATGGGCCTTATGAGGGCCCATCATGAATGAGCCGGGGATTTCCTGTT
Organism: Citrullus colocynthis; assembly: GCA_031780015.1. NCBI lineage: Eukaryota > Viridiplantae > Streptophyta > Magnoliopsida > Cucurbitales > Cucurbitaceae > Citrullus > Citrullus colocynthis. The sequence continues at coordinate 416,436 of QLSR01000283.1, forward strand.
TAAGCAAGGAATGGGAGGAGTGAGGAGGTAAAATTCCCCTTGAGGTAAATGGGGACAGAACCTTCTCCGTCTCATTTCCCGACCTTGCCCCACCTATTTTATTTAATTATTATAATAATTTAATGTTGAGTTATTATTATTATTAAATATTTATATCTTAATTTTGAGTATTATTTTTTTAATTGTCAAAATGTTAAATATATTTGAATTTAACCTTTAAATTTAGATTATATTTATGAATAGTATGTGGTAATTATTTCTTTCTTCTAATTTTTTTTGAATAATTTCTCTTTCAGTTCAAATTATCTATGTGGAACTAATCATATTAAAAAACTTACTAAGAAATTTAACTTTTCAATTAAAACTTGTCCATAATAGTGACTTTAAGTTAATTAATTTTTAAAAAATAAAAGAAAAAAATAAAAGAAAAAAAAATCAAACCGAAAAAAAATTTTCTATGGGGAACCCAATCCTTGCAAATTCTCCATGGAGAATCTCTGCCTCGATCCCTGCATGAAATTTTGCAGAGATGAGGAATGAAATGGGAAGCAAAAACGAGGAATGAGGAGCAAGTCATCTCTTTCTGATAATTTTGAAAAAGAAATATTTGACGTTAATTAGGAAAAAAACAATTAAAGCTAAAAGCATCCCTTCCAAAACAGGAAAAAAGGGCAAAAACAACAAAGAAAAAAAATGAGGTATATTGGGAGGGTCAAACACTTGCTTGGGTTTGTTTTTTGTTTTTTATTTTTTCTTTTATGTTTCTAGATTCTCGTTCTATGTCTATCTCAGTAAATATACTTATAATACTTATGATTTTTCATATTTATAATTCTTTAAAAAATATCCGTCTACTTCGATATTTTATTGATATTTCCAACTATAGTTTTAGATTCCAACACATTACCATTAACACTAACATTTAAAAGCTTATTGAATTTGGAAATACAGTTTAAAAATTTATTTAATTTGTTACGTACTTTTAAGATAAAACCATTTTGAATTAAAACATAATGATTTGAAAACCATCAAAACGAACTATTTTTCTATTTGGTTCCATTGTTAGAAATAATTTTTTTTAAATGTTTTAAACGTCTCGAAAATGTTTTTAGAGAAAAATCTTCTCATTAGTGTATTTTCTCTCCGAAAGTGTATTTATGAAAAAATTGATTCTTGAGATTACGTTATTAATTATGACATAACTTGTTAAATCGCCGACTAAAAGCTTAAACTAGTGGATAAATGCAAATTTAATTATATCATCTACCATAACTTTTCTTAATTATATGGATCCATAAACTTCCTGTTAGAAGGTGTAGCTTGCTAAGATACGCTAATTCTTCGATTTTTAACAGATTTTTAGTTAATTAAAGAAAAACCATATTTATGCTTATTTGTTTGGAATTGTTTTTGAAGTGCTTAAAGAATTTATTTTCAAGTTAAACAAATAATTAAAGAAAAAATTTAAAAACCATGCCAAATGATTAATGTTAGGGTCATAATATACTTTGTTTCGAAGTCTCATAAGGACCCAGCGCTATAGTGTTGTGTCTATAATTAATATATACTATACTTCTTAGTCTCATGTTACCATCAAAGCTGAGAGTCGTCCTACGTAGGATTGAGTTGCATATATAGTTGAACTAGATAATAACTCAACCATATATAGTCCTATCAATATGTTGTACAATATGATTTTCATTTTTTTCCTTCATAGGTTAGAAAATTTGTAGTTCTTGAAATGCTATAGATAAAACCTTCAAAATTTTCAAAAGTTGGATAATAGATTCTTAAAATCTCAACCTACTAAACCTACTAAAATTTCAATGTCATGTCCAAAATTTCACAAGTCCATAGGTTCCATATTGGCATAATGTGTGATTTGGCATTTTTATTGTATCGTAGAAAAATCTATGAAATATAACAAAAATATTAACAAAATATAACTTTTTTTTTGTAACGACCCGACTAATACATCCTAATCAGACCATTACTCAATGCATGCAAATTTCAAGAAAAGACCCGATGCTGAGTAATAAGAAAGAAACAATGCTACTTACGAAAATTTCTGTTTTATTTAACCCATATAGAAAGAATTTTTGGTTCGGGGTACCCCTAATAAAATCAACAAAATTCCATGAACAGAAAACAAAAACAAAATCCATATACAAAATAAAAGACAAGCCTAAAAAAAAATGCAGTGCTAGGCGGAAGCTACTATGAGTCCCGTGAAGCCATCAAGGTTTCCTCTTGTCATTCGCCAGCACGTTCTTTCCCTTACCTGAAAAAAAAAAATAAGATAAAAGGGTGAGCAATTATATTGCTCAGTAAGTGACCCCACTACCGGAGCCAGGCTAGGCACCCAAGTCCTTTAAGTGCATTAGTCATACAACAGGCATATCAACATACTTCAATAGGAAACTGGTTATACTGGCACCCAAGTCCTTTAAGTGCATTAGCCTTAAGACAGGCATATCTAACATACTTTCATAGGGGACTGGCTCGCACCCAAGTCCTTTAAGTGCAACAAC
>QLSR01000283.1:448877-497604 GCA_031780015.1 Citrullus colocynthis
AAAAAAAAAAAAAAAAAAAAAAAAAAACTCTTTTTCATACTTCTTGATCTAGATAACATAAAATATGTTTGTTTAGTACAACGATTTAGAAATAAAAATTTGAATTTTTAACCAATTGATCAAGAGTACATACGTTAACCTTAGTTGTCTTATTTTTATGTATAATCTAAAACAAGTTAACTTGTTTCCATAATATAAGAGTTTTCAGGCTTAAATTTAGAACAAATCATGCAATATTTAATTTCCATAAAAAAAATATATGAGAAACTAAGCCCAATAGTGACAAAAAGCCATTTGTTTTATGCCATTGTGGTGGTTGGGTTTTTCTTGACTTACTCTAGTTCTTAGGTCCTAGTTGTAATATGCTTAACCATTGGATAGCAGAAAAATTGGCATAAAAATTAGGAGACTTCATTGCCTTAAAACCAGAAATAAGGTGTAGCCAACATGCTTACGTTTGTTCAAAGGAAATAACCAACCTATATAGAACAAAAACACAAAAAGAAAAGAAAAATACATTGGTATAATTCTTTTTGGAAGGCAGTGCGGCTTTCTTGGAACTCAGATGCATGGAGCAGAGGCTGCACGGAAGACAAGCAACAACACAACACCATGCGTCAGACAAGGTTCACGTCAGCCACCCAAAGGCACCCGATCCCACCCAACCAAGCACAATCCATCGTATCGCCACCCACCATCAACCGACAATACTTTCTCGATTAATTAATGAAAAATATTTTAGTGTATTTCGGACCACATTCATCTGCAGTTGTCAAATTTTTTTGCCATGATTTTTACTTTTCTTAAAAAAAAACATTTGAATCCATATTCAAATGTTAGAAAAAAAAAAATTTAAGCTATTTTTATTAATTTTCAAAACTTAATTTGATTTTGAAAACAGAGTAATAAAAATTCTACTTAAAAAATATGGAAACCAAAATAAGAAAATTGTGAGGAAACAAACTTAACTTATAAAAATTAAAACAAAAAAATCAAATAGTTATCAAACAAAGTATTAAATTTTAAAAAAAAAAAATTAAAGTGATTGTCGAGCATAGTTTAAAATCACTTAATGAAATTTTACACTTATAAAAAATACTTTTAGATATAACATAAAATCGTACTAACTCTTAACAAATATTACCCAAAATATGTAATTGTTTATATATATATATATATGAAAAAAAATATCTAAATTAAAAGTTATATCAAACTCCATACCCTTAGCTCATTTCCAAGTAATCTTAAGGCATTTAATGGAAAGGTAGTGAGATGGAAGAAATTATATATTCATACACATACATATAAATTATGTAATAAGAACACAAATAAACAAAGTTTATTCAAGGAGCAATATTGCGTTACATTCCATTCTAATCATAAAAATAAATAAATAAATAAATAAAAAATTTGTCACGTAATAAAATATGCTTGAATAATTGAGTAAAATATATAAAAAATAAATGTAACTTAGGATGTATCGTATTTTTATATATTTGAATCACATTATAGTTTAATAAACATGGAACACTTCATCCAAACATCACAAAGGTTGGTATATAGGTATCTCATATTTTAAAGAAATGAAATTATCGAATAAATTGATGAAATTTCTCATAAATTTAACTTGATCGTAATTTGCATACAAGGAGATATATGAGATCTTGGAAATCATGCATAAACAACAATTATGGTCACATGAAAAAAAGAAAAAAATGGTTTAGGCTGTTCATCATTGAAATATATATCCTACAATTCTTTAATTTTTCTTTTATGGTTATACAATTAAGCACTAAAAATTTTGTGCTAATTATTGGTAAGGAAAAAAAAAAGAAAAAAGAAAGATAGATTTTTCAAAGAATTAGAAAAATCTCACCTTCATATTTTGGAGGATATCATCAATCTTGTTGCTTCTTGATGTTTAAATTTTTTTTTCTTTATTTAATTACGACGTTTCTTTGATATTTCTTAATTGAAATATTTTTCTCTAACTTTCATTTGAACTGTGATAGTGGTTCTGATTGTCCCATATTTTTCTTCTCATTGGCCTTTGATTTGTCCAAACTTGACTTTATTGCTTCTTTAAACTTTTTTTTTTTTGGTTTTCTCTTTGTACTTCTTTTTTTAGTCAATAAATTTTGCTATTCGGTTTAGGGTATGATGAAGATACTATTAATGTGTCAATTTAATTAAGATGTTCGAATGCACCTACTGATATTTCTTCATTCTCTAATATTTTATTTTGTGAAAAAAGAAATTAAACATCAGTATGTAATATTGCCGACCCTTATAGGATCATGTTAGTTTAAATAGATTTTTTAGACCAACCATAGTGAAAAATGATAGACAAAAAGTAGGAGACATTAAAATATCACTCAATTCAACATATGGATAGAGAAATAAAACTCCAAACAATAAAAGCAAGAATACCCAAAATTAGTTTGAAAGTAATAATTAAAATACTGTCCTCTCCCTTCACAATAACTTTTGATGATGTTGAAGAATGGGCAACCATTTTGCATTAAGGTATCAGCAATAATACCTAGCTTTTTCTTTTATATTTCATACATAATTTAATTTTTTGCTTTTTCTTGTTCACCCTTATTCAACTAAGCATAAATGTTTTGGTCCTATGATATGATATTATTTAATATGTGACACTAACTTTACCAAACCAAAAGGGGCTCCTTAAAAAGTAAAATATAATATTTTTGAAAGAATGGGATAGAAGTAACCAACAAAGCAAGGACAAGGTTGTCATTCAACATTCATTATTAGATGTGCGTATGTATATATATGTGGGTGTGTATGTGTACAAATTTAATGGATCATGTTATGTTATTATGTCACTAGCTTCCTAGCTGGTTAATTAGGCCTATAGTTAATTAGTTCTACATATAAACCTTCTTTATTACTTTGGGAAATGTTCCTCTGCAATTCAATTGCTTCAAGACAACTGTTTTTGTATATAATTTACTTGGTGCATTAAAAAGAAAAATGCAACTTTATATTTGACAAACTAGTTTAAAATATGATTTTGGTTATGTGGCGTAGGATTTGTTTAATTTAATTCTATATAATTTTAAATATCAAATTTTGGACTATGTATTTTCAATAAATTTTTAATTTAGCCTTGCGGGTTATTATTTTTTCTTAAATGTTTATATTATTTATTAACATTTTAATTTACTATAAATTTTGGAATTATATTTATATATAAAAAATTATTTTAAATGACAAAATTGGTAAAAATATTTATAAATAATAGCAAAGTATCATAGTTTATTTATGATAGACCATGATAGATCGCGATAAATTATTATTTGCATTTATCACGACACAAATAGAGACTATTATCCGCATATTCGCATTACATAGAGAGTAGTCTATCACAGATAGACAATGAAATTTTGCTATATTTATAAATATTTTGGTTCATTTTCCTGTATTTAAAAACATCCCTTTTTATATTGTATTTCTTACATGATAATAATAATAATTATTATTATTTAACCTATTTTTGATAAAATTAATTTTGAGAGACCAAATTTAAGATTTGTTGAAAGTATATAGACCAGACTGGACATTTAAAAATGTAAAGACTAAAATTAAACGAAACTCTAAAATAGAGGGACCAAACTGGTATTTTGACCCGTATATATTTTTTAGGGAAATCGGTGGCAATTTGATTATGTTATTTTGAAGGTGTGTCACCCATATTTGATATTTTGCAAATATGCAAAAATTTTAAATATGTATTTTTAATTATTTTTTATTCTATATTTACCCTAAACAACTAATTAATAGACACAGAAAACGACGACCGGTGACTAGATGTGCAACGGTCAATGGAGGTAACCACTGGTCGGCGACAAATGGTGTAGAGCTAGTTGGAGAAAGAGATATCAGGGTGGGGAAGGGGTCTATTGTGTGCGAAGTTCAATCTTTTTGTTTTTAAATCTAAGTGTATCGATAAAGTATATCAACTCAACTAAATGCATAATCAGTATAAATGAGTTCATCATTGTCAAGTTTATCAACAATACATAAATCATGTGTATTAGAAGTATATTAGTTAAATCTATCTGCATATAAAACAGAGTGAATCATTATCAAGTTTATCAACATAATATTAGTCAAGTGTATCATTATCAAATATAGCAAGTTTATCAGCAATATAAATAAGTTAATAATCGACAAATTTATCAGTTATTTATCAGTCAAATGCATCATTATCAAGTTTATCAGCAGTTTAAACAAGTGCACGATTGAAAAATATACCAAGTATATATATGAGTCAAGCGCATCATTATCAAGTTATATCAAGTATATCAGTCAAGGATACCAAATGTACATTAGTAATGAGGGCACATTTGAAACATTTTACATCTTTTATAAATAAATTGGGCTTTGTTTTTGCCATTTATGCAAACAACAAACATGTGAGCTACCGGCTTAACTAATGTACTTTGTTTTGCCCTTTTTTCAAGTGCCCTTATTTTTTATTTAAGTTAAATAAGTTAAGTTTAAGCTGTAGGAAATTTCCTCCCTTCTCGTAGATGTTCTCTTTCAACAAATAAGTATAACGTTGTAATTACTTAACTTTTTATATTAGTGAAATTTCTTTCCTAAGGCACACTACTGTCTCCAGATATAGGCGAACTAGGTTACCAAATCTTTTGTCTCTACTATTGTGACATCCCAAATTTTCAAGTAATTTGTTTTTTTAAAAAAATTTATTTTCTTGAATTATTTGGTTAGTTTTTTGAATTTTGAAGCTTCAATTGGATTATGTTGAGAAAATAATTCAATTTAAAGTAATCGTGATAAAAGATTTGGATTTGATTCAATTAGTGGAAAATTGAATTTATTTGGGAGAGATTTAAAAGTTGGATTTAAATTAGAAATTGGGTGAGATTTAAGAACTTGATTAATTTAAGAAAATATGAGGATAAGTTAGAATTGAATTTAAGTTGGGGAATTGATTTGTTAGAAGATATTTTGGTTAAATAAATTATTAAGTGGTGGTTGGAAAAGATTTGATTTGATGGGTTGAGGAATATTATATTAAATAAGTTATGTTTTGTTTTGGGAAAAGGAAAAGGAAAAGGCAAAGGAAAATGGAAATTTAAATATATATATTTAGGGTTCTGGAAAAGGAAAAGGAAAGAGAATTTAAAGAAGTATATATATATATACTTAAGCCAATCTTGGATGTCAATGGGTTTGCAAGTTGTTGCCCAGCTGCTCTCTCTGGCATTATCCCTTTTCGTGAGTATTTCAAGACTTGGTTAGGTCAGGACTGTTTGGGTAAGTATTGTTGATTTTCTCGTAATTTCATGAATTGGTTTTAATTGTTGTTACTCATTGAGGTTGGATTTTAGATTCAGGCTTCCATGGATTTTAAATCAGAAACAAGCTGTCCAAGCAGGTTTAAGTGTCCATTTTGGTTGGACTCATTGTTGGAAGTATGGAAGAAGATTGTGGCTTAGTTGCACTTTGGGGTTTTAACTCAAGCATTTTGTGAGAATTGGCTGCTTGGTTAGCTATTTGCACCTAGTCTCAATGTAAGTGGTCTTACTACCTGAACCGTCTTACCGCCATATGTTTAGTTGCATGATGAGTAAAATTTCTAAGCCCCATGTGAGATAGCATGCTTGTATGAAATTCCCATGTTTAAAGGATGTATGTGAAATCGCCATATGTTTAGTTGCCATGATGAATAAAATTTCTAAGCCCCATGTGAGATAGCATGCTTGTATGAAATTCCCATGTTTTAAAGGATGTATGTGAAATGCATATGCTTGTATTATGAGATGTTTGTAAACAGCGCTGTTAATGTATGAATTCATGGAAGGAAAGGAGTGAGAATTAAATTGGTCATGTGTGCTGGGTAGTGGTAACTCCCCTACGTCGGTTGGATGTTCACCAGAGGTTGTGGTCCTTTGGCGTCACTAGAGGTTGTGTTCCTTCGGGTTCACCAGAGGTTGTGGTCCTTCGGGGTCACCAGAGGTTGTGTTCCTTCGGGTTCACTAGAGGTTGTGGTCCTTCGGGGTCACTAGAGGTTGTGTTCCTTCGGGTTCACTAGAGGTTGTGGTCCTTCGGGTTCATCAGAGGTTTGTGTTCCTTCGGGATCACCAGAGGTAAGAGTTCCTTCGGGGCTCCAGAGGTTTGTGGACATCCAAAACCGACTGTAGGGAGAGTATAACCTGTTCCCTATAAAAGTATGTTAGATATGCCTGTCTTATGACTAATGCACTTAAAAGACTTGGGTGCCAGTATAACCAGTTCCCTATAAAAGTATGTTAGATATGCCTGTCGTATGACTAATGCACTTAAAGGACTTGGGTGCCTAGCCCGACTCCGGTAGTGGGGTCACTTACTGAGTAATATAATTGCTCATCCTTTCATCTTTTTTTTTTTTTTTTGGTAAGGGAAAGAACGTGCTGGTGAATGACAAGAGGAATCCTTGATGGCTTCACGGGACCCGCAGTAGCTTCCGCTTAGAACTGCATGTTTTAATGAGTTTTGTTAAATTGTCAAATTTTGTTTTGAAGTTTGTCTTTTATTTTGCATGTGGATTCCTGTTCATGAAATTTTATTGATTTTTGATAGGGGTACCCCGAACCAAAATTCTCTTTTATATGTTACGCATTGTTTTCTTGAGTTTTTAATAAACAGAAATTTCCATGGAAAACATTGTAACTTTCTTACTATCCGTACAGTGTCTTTCTCGAAAATCTCATGCATTACGTAATGGTCCGTTTAGGATGCATCAATCGGGTCGTTACAACTATTGTCTTTATTGTTTGTTCCATACGTTGATATTGCACTTGTTATAAACGTTAGTTGTGACTGATGTAAGCCTTTTTGGTGTCGTTTCCAAAAGACCCAATCAAATAATATTTATAATTACCGATCTCTACAACTATTACTACTAAAGCGTAGTATTAGCAACAAGACCGGGTTGATCTGCAAGGAAGCAGAAGATTAGTTTCTCAAAGTTAATTCTTTAGCTAAAGCGGTAAATGGAGGGTTCTATGTGTGGGTTGAGAAGTAAGCGTAGAAAAATAAAACGCGGAATGTAAATTGCAAGAAAAGTAAAAGGGACATATCCTAGTTTTTAGAGGTATCCTCAATTGCTTGCTTGATCATACATTCATCAAATTAGGTTCTATATTATCTAAGCTTAGCCAACTCAGTTAGAAAAGTTAGGTGAAAGTCCAATTAATCAAATTAGTCAATTTAATTAGATGAAAAGCATCTTAATTAATTTAGACTAACCGCATTACGAATAGGGATTACATTAATGAGAATATCAACGAGGAATTTCCTAAATAAATATTCATCATGATTCTTCCTAGGTTGATAGAGCTATGCTTTTCATCATAGACAACGAATCACAAGTCTAACTAACCTTTTGCTACCTTGGATCTAATTACAATTATATGTCACATATTGTAGTTTAATGCCTAGCTAATGATCGTACATCCTCAAGCATAAATACAACCATAAAAATGCAAAGACAGTGAAAGAATCCATAGACAAAATATAAATAATCAAGATTAAGAATTTAGCACAAGTTTCACTCGGTTACAATTAGAGAAAACCTCAAAAACTAGGAATTGGGGATTCTTACCTTCCCATTGAGATGAGAAATCTCAAATCCGCCATCTTTCAGCCCAATTACAAAGAAATATTCAACCCAAAACCTAAAACTAATACTACATATGAAAAGAGGGCAAAAAACGGAAAAAAAAAAAAAAAACGAGTGATCATTTACTTAAAACAACCACCTATATCAAAAGAAATTACCTAACTACCAAAGTACAATTTTTATATCTGTGCGACAGCATCGCGGCGCTATCAAAATCGGTTACATGTTGTTTTTAGCGCCAGGGTTTTTTAGGAGCGTTTTGGTCTTTTTACTTTCCATTTGACCTAATTTCTTCATTAAGACTCCAAATTGGTTCGTTTTAGCTCCGTTTTCTTCTTGGCACTCGGTTCTACCTTTCAAGAGCTCGATACCTACAAGATAATATTTTTAACACATTAAATAGTACAACGATCCCGAGTTAAGCTGAGGAAGATAGCACATTTCAGGTGTTATCAGTGACTTGTGACAATTTGTGATAGATAATCCTTCTTTTAATAACCATTAAGGTTTCATTGGATAAGTATTTGGTTTTTGAAAATTAAGCTAAGAAACAGTGCTACTTCCATCTAATGATTTTTTTTTTTTTTTTTTTTTTTTGTTATCTACTTCAAAACCAAGTCAAATTCTGAAACTTAAAAAGAATTAGAACCCATTTGATGATATTTTGTTTTTTATTTTTAAAAATTATGCTTATAAACATTATTTGTACCGTAAAGTTTCCTTGTTATGTAATCTACTTTTTGTAAGTATAATAAAAAACTAAGTCAAGTTTTGAAAAGACTAAAAAAAAGTAATTGTCTTTGTTTTTTAAATTTGACTAAGACTTTCACATCGATTAGGAAGGATTGAATATTATAATGTTCAACAACGTTTTATTTTTAATTATTTTTTAATTATTTATGTGCAAAAGCACTTATGAAATGTACTCTCTTTTAATGTCTTTGGGAACAGTTCTAAAAATTAGAACTTTTATTTTTTAAAAATACTTTAAATTATAAAATTCGTATATTTTCTTTTCTGTTTGGTTCTACTAAATTGATTGTAATAAAAAGTACTTAACAATGAATCAATTTATGGTGTTCTTTTTGTTACCAATTTATGGTCCCTTATTAGGAAATGTTTTTCAAATAAGTATTTTATAGCAAAACTACGTTCTCTAATTTTGAGCACTAAGGTAAAAAGTTCTTAATAACAAAGCCCTCCCTTATATTTAGTTCTACCATTAAAAGTTATTATTTAAGTACTTCCTGATCAAGTATTTGGGCAAATAATACTCACGAAAGCAGTAGGTAAATAAATGTGTTTTTCTTCACTCTTCCTAAAAGTACTTTTATGTTTTCGTTTAATACAACTAATCTTTTGTAGTCTCGTGATCGAATTAATTTAAGCTGTGTAAAGTACTCTATTATCCTAAATCTACATTAAAAGTACTATTATTGAAAAAATCTAGATTAGAGAGAAAACATATAGTAGTAAAGAAAAATAATATAATGTCAATATGAACATAGCTTAACGATTTTGTAATCTTTCTGTTGAAGTTGAAGGTTCAAATTTCTATATCCTACATTTATTGTACTAAAAAATGTATATGCACAAATAGAGATTAGTAAATTAAAATGTATCTTAAATTATTATTTTCATTTTAATTATAATAGTGAGAGTGCAACATATTTTAACAATCATATATTAGGATTATACCTCATAAAGTGCTTAACCGATTTATCCATAATCTGTCTAGTTTAGTACATAATTTTGACTTCGAAGTTGAAGTTTGAGTCCACATCCAGAGATGTTAAACTAGAGTGAAATGTTTATAACTTAAAAAATTAGTAGAAGATAGAAACAAAAATGTTGATATGCATGAGGCTACAGGATTATAAAAAATAAAATAAAAAATAAAAAATAATAATAATAATATCGATTATTTGGTTTTTGAAAATTGAGTTCTTTTTTTATTAAAATTTTACATTGACGCTTTTAAACTTCGCTCGGTGATGTGCGTAAAAATATCTAATTGCAAGCTTAACCAATTAAATTTTAATATGGTTGAGTGAGATTGTTATATTTAGGCGAGGGATGAATTTGTAGTTAATCTAAATACCACAGTTACTGACATTCAATTTTATTTATAGAAAGAAAAGTGAAGATATGGAATTTTTATATTAAAGAAAACTAAAGTAATGAGAAAATCAATAGGAAACAAGTCTTAGGGAGCACATTTTATAATTGAATTCTCATGATTTAAATTAACTTAAGTGCAACCACAACCATACAATAATAATATTTCATACGTCTAAAAGTTCTAAGATCATACTATCGAGTCATTGACTCTCTCTAAAGTATGTAAGAAACTAATTTTTCTATTTAGTTTTACTAGCATACAAGCCCTTAAGTTTAATTATTTTAACAACTTCTAAAATGGTAATGCCTCGAGTCTAAGGTTCAGAATTCGAATTTGGTACCTAATGACCGTATCAATTGCAACCTATCAATATCATTTTCTTGCTCTGTCTTGAACAACTTCTAAGAGTGAAAACTATCCCCACAAACCAACACGAGTCATTTTAACATGCTTTGTCTAAACTCACATGCACCCTAAGAAAATTTTCAAGAGATCACCCAACATTGAATTGCTTCAAGCTAAGCACGTTTTACTATAGAGTTCTTATGATTGAGCTACCGAAAGAAAAGTATAGGTAGTAACTTTCAATTTTTTTAAGCCTTCCTTAATCACACTTTCATATCCTTAAGATTCTAATTATTCAGATGTGATATCGGTCCATTCATCTCCCATTTTTAAACTCAGAGCCTCACAAAAACAATCTTATAGGTTACTCAAGTTTTCAGGGGCGTAACATTAAAAACAACACATTCAATTCATGAAAAATAAATATTTAAAACGTTAAGCATTTAATTTCATGAATGGAAAACACAAGTACATTAAAAAAAAACATTCAATTAATCCAACTATGAAAACTAATACCCTATTATCTGCATCAGTCAAACAAAAAATCTACCCACTCATGTTAATAAAATAACAACAAAGTCCTAAGCTAAAATCCATTACAAAACTATAAGGGTAAAGGTAGGAGAATAAATTAAATTAAAGCCCATTTGAATTGACTTACAAAAAAATATTTTTTAAAAAGTTAATTTTTATTTAAACTCTTTTTGATAAAATTTGTTTAAAATGCACTTCAAAATCTATTTTGAGTGGTTGCCAAACACTCCAATTGTTTTTAAAATGACTTATTTTTTAAATTAAACACTTGAAAATGTATTCCAAACACACTCAAAGAATAGTGTGGTGATTTCTCGTCTTTGGTGTGATGATCTTCATGATCTTGAGCCTTGTAATTTTTCATTTTTTTTCTATTTTGGGGTCTCACACAATACGATATATTTAAAGGAAAAACAAGGCAATAGATTGACGTTAGGCAACGACATCTCAATGTTGTCAAAAATAGAGTGAAAAACCAATGCATCACGAGAGAGGAAAAAAAAAATTACTTGCTACAATTCTTAACATTTAGATGTCCAAAGGTGGTGCTCAACACTACCTTGGCAACTCATTTGACTTTTGTTATCTTAGCGTCACGATGCTTCCCCTTCAATTGTTGCTTCATTTTTTTTCGACCTTATTAATTATTGTACAATTGGTTCAATTTTGTAGCTATATTCTTCAAAATGCTCAATTTTCACTCCATTTAAATTGTTATAGTGACAAGTCGTTAAGTATGGTGTGGTTTATATGGATAAGTCTAGCTATCTTGAAAAAGGAAGTTGGTTTTTATTTATTATTCAAGCCTAATTATGTTTTTGTTCATCATGTTGTTTAAAGGTCTTTTGTGTTGGAATAAAAAGTGGTCTCACATCAGAACGTGCTAATATACTGATTTATGAATTAATGACCATGTACAATTTTATTATATTTTTCATATAGTCTTCAGAAGAACAATTATAAGATTCCATTTAAAGCATGCCATGATTGCATGTTGATTTAAGGGATTTTTTATGTTTTCTTTAATTAGTCAAAAAGTTTTCAAATTAAGTAAAGTATAAAGGGTTATAATTAGAAAACTAATTATTAGTTTTTTTTTTTTTTTAAACAAAAACGCTAGTTTCAAATTCAAACCAATAAGCATGCTAATCTAAATGGCCAATTAAGATCGACCATGAATGTGATGATCGATAAAAATAAAACTATACTTGAGCAAAGGGTAAATGTACGAATAGATATATTTAAATTAAATTTGATGATTCATCCTCTAGGGTGTATCACACATTTGTATCGAAAAAATTTTAGCTCGTAATTTATTGAGATGAAACTCATAATTAAAAATTAGAAAAAGAAATGAAAGTAAACACTAGTTGTGATCTCAAGAAAAGAAAGAGAGTGCACTAAAAAAATGTCTCTTCGGTCTATAACTTGATTATGCCTTTGTCAAGGAGAATTGAGTTTGTATAAGCTTGAGAATAGGTTTCTAGAATAAGTACTTCTGCTCTTTGACTGATTTATTTTCTTTTATCTTTTCTAGAATTTATGAGAAAAATTTTCTATACTACAGTAGTATAAAAAATTTTTCATACTATCTTCATTTATTGTATGTTGCGTCAACGTACTTTTACAAATATGGTAGGACCTACTAACATCATTATGAGGTCTTTAAATATTAAAGAAGGGAAGTTTATAGTGTGAACATGGACAGTATAGTAATACAGTAGTGCTAGAATAGGGGTTTTGTATTTGCTTTTTCTCCTCGAAATGATGCATTTTATAGATCTATAGGAATGAGGCCATTGTCGATGTAGATGACTTGAGCAAGGACTCCCACAAATATATTGGGGTGCTAGGTGGGAGAATAGCTCGAACAAACTTTACTATGATTAATTGGTTAACAATATTGCCAAAGTGAGCTTAGCTCAGCAATGATTAACATACCTTTCATTCGAGAGGTGGAAGGTTTGAATCCTCCAACCTCCAATTGTTATATACTTAAAGAAAAAAAAGTTTAACAATATCGTTTTAGACATAATTTAACTATTTATGTTATATATATATTAAGGGTTTACATTAAATATATTGATGAATTAGTTTTAATTATAAATTACTCAATATAACGTTTAATTTTCAAAAATTTATAATCAATAGGAGTCTTTTTAAATATAACAAAATAATGAGTCAAATTATTTACAAATATAACAAATTTTGATTGTTTATTAGAAATAGACAAAGATAGACTTTTATCCTAGACTACGCTAGACTTCTATCGTTCAAGTAATAGAAGTCTATTGCGATATCTAACTGATAGACCAAAAAAAATTTATATTTGTAAATAGTTTGATATTTTTTTATTTATAATAATTTTCCTAATTGTTATTTGATTACTAATTAATTAATTTCTATCAATACTTTGAATTGCTTTTTATTGTTTCACTAATTAATCTATTAGAATTATATAAGGTTGTGAGGATTAATTCCACAAACTAAATACAGATACAATGTATCTCTATAAAATTTTGACAACATTCTCGTGCACAATAAAACACAACAATATACATGATTTCCAACAATTTTATTTTCAAGACATATTACGTCCAAGCATCTCCAACAATATATAGGATGTGATGTTAACAATTTCACAAATTTGTATACAGCATTAACTTGGCGCTTATATGCAAGGTGTGTGGTGAAAGTTATGTTGATGGCTGAAGAAAGTTGCACAAAAAATTCAGCAAGGTTTATCAACATGTGATGAAAAAAAAAATAAATTATATTGATATATATATATATATATATATATATATATATATATATATATATATATATATATATGATAAATCGAGGTTAACTTACTAGGCTTGCCTTTAGATTTGGTGATGGTTTTGTAGGGCTACTCTACAACTACACATCATTTTAAAGATAGGTATTTGAAAATATGTCAAATTTTCTTCGATAGTTGTCTAAGGGACTATGAGCCATGACTAATTTATGCATAATTTTCCTTTTACAATAATATGGAGTATTGTACACAATTGATAGATTTTAAAGTTACATGAGTGGTTAAAAATATGAGTAAAAGAAGAAGAGTAGTTAGAAATGTTTTCAACTCTAGGTTGAAAAAGTGGGGACTTCCATATATGTACAAATATTTTGTTTTTAAAAATTCACACTCACTTCAAGTTTTTTTTTTTTTTTTCTCTAAAAAGTACCATATACTTGAAAAGTATTTTATTTTTAAAATATACTATATTTTTAATATTTATAATACAAGAATATATTTATAAATACTATAGAAAATAAATATATGAAATTCAAATTTTTCTCAAAAGAAATGACTTGCTTCAATTCTTTTTTCTTACTGAAAAATGGGTAGTTTGAATGGGCCATGGCATATATTAAATCATATGAATAAATGATATCATTGAATCAATGAATGATGAAAGTCAAGGAAAAAGATGGACAAAGATTCAATAAAATGATGTGAATCATTTAAATAAATATTCATTATCGATAGTCGAAACTTGTTAAGCATAAAAATGTATATAGTTTGTTAAGCTTCTAGGATATAGAAGGGGTTTGAAGGGTTGGTGGGGAATCTACTTATGTTGTTTAGAATAAAATTTTAGTAATTTTCAAAAAAAAAATATATATATATATATATATATTATTAGAATGTCATGCATCTATAATATATGGCGCTTCGAATGATCGAGCATAAGATTTTGTATGTGAGAGTTTGGAGGCAACACTCTCGAAATCAAGTTGTATTTGTATTTATGTTATTTACGGGCGATTTTGGCCCTAGTATTTGGAAGAGTGCACTATCACTATAAAAAATTTGCCCTTCCCCGATGACCAAAACCTTCAAGAAAAATCAAAAAATCGTCGAAAAAGCCTTTTCCGACGGTTTTTATACCATCGGGATAGCCTCGTTGGGAAATTCTTTTCCCAACGCAAAAAAGTCATTATGTCAGGAATCAATGATTTCTCAATAGAAAACTCTGAGCGGTTTTCTTACGACGCCCATAAGCTAGCATCGAGAGAAGTGATTTCTCTTGACGCTAAAAGATTGATTTATGGCATCGGGAAAAATGGCTTCTTCCGACGTCACCTTATGAGCGTCAGGAGAAATAAATGTCATGCCAACCAACTTTTAGCATCGAGAGAAGTTATATATATAAACTCTTTAACCCTAGAGACACTAGATTTACGATTTGAAATCTAATATTTCCTCACTAACAATGAAACTATTTACATTTTCTATTTTCTTAGATTATATTGTCGGTTTTATAACAAAATATTTCTAGAGAACCATTCTTTAGGGAAATTTATCATCACTCTTGTTAATTTAAAGTACATTTCAATTATATTTTAATCCATGGATCTTCGAGGTGTATTATAGGTTAAAATATTATGTCTTTATACTTTGAAGTTTGTTCAATATATATTAGACTCTAGTCATTCAATTGTTCAATTTTTGTCCATATACTTTCAATAAATCATAAATATAGTCTTCAATGCTAGTTCATTATTGATTTTCTTTTTAAAAAAATGTTGTTATCTAATCGCATTGTTATTGTAACTTTTGAGAACATATTCACATACTGTATTTCTATGCATTAAATTTTTTATTATTATTTAATCCATTTGATTTAAAAACTAAGAAATGTGAGGTGACCAAGGCCATTGTGATTTAAACCTTTATTATACTTTTGATCACTAAACCATAAAATAAATCATGGTTATTATTATTATTATGCCACCTATTATCATTGTGATTTACAAGCTTTGTGAGTTAACTAAGTGTAATAATTATGCACAAGTTCAAAGTGATTGGGAAAAAATGCAAATGAATTTCCATTGACTTGGAGACAAATTCCATTTGATTGGTTAAGAAGCCATAGCCAAAGGGCAGATGATGAGTTCCATCAACATTGTAAATAAATAACACTTTCTTTAACCTAACACCATCCCTTTGTAAACAAGTTGCCTCAACCTTAAGCCTCACATTTATCTCACACCCACCACTTACTCCAAAATATTGCCAATTATTTACCTTCTTATGAATATATTACACTATACAAAAAAAAAAAAAAAAAAATTTCAAAATCCAAATAATCATATGATTATTTTAATAAACTCTATAACAACTAACAACTATTGTAATGATTCTTATGTTTCTTACCAAATTGCGATATTCAAATAATAAAATAACATCAAAGCTAGCATAGCTGAAGTAGCATATAATTTGTGTTAGAAAAAAACTAATATAGAATAATAATAACAATAATTTACATCTTTCTTAACTATAAGAGTTGAATTCTTAACCAAATTCTAAAAACAAAAACAAATTTTTAAAACTATTTTTTTAGTTTTTAAAATTTGGCTTGATTTTTTAAAAACATTTATAAAAAGGAGATAACGAATCAAAAAAAATTCGAAATGGAAAGAATATTTTATAAGATTAATTTTAAAAAATAAAAAACCAAAAATCAAATGGTTGTCCAACTATTTCTTAATTATTATTTATGTTTTACTAATATGCTTTTAGTTATTACTATGTTACTAAAAATATTTGTCTATTGTTGCATTATTAAGCATTATTTTTAAAGACAAACATTCCAAACATATAATAAATAAAGTAACACAAAAAGCTATAACAACTGTTAACTTAATTCAGCGGTAATCAACATGGAGTACATTTTTGTATAGATTTGTACTATTGTCCAATTACCCAAAATTTGAAAACAATGAATACTTGCATTTTGCTTACATCAGATTTAGCACTTAGAACGCAAGGCTAATTACTTTCTTTTTTACTCTCGCTCGTGCTCTTCCCTTAGATCCTTCCGCTCTTGTTTCTCTCTCCTCTTCAAACACTATTAGCGAAGCAAATTCTCGTGTTCCTTTCACAAATTCTCGGCTCGCAACAATGGTTAGAAAGTGGCTAGAAGCACGAGCGCAAGGGTTCGTCGGAGCTGGTGATGAATAGTCGATCAGTAACCTGAAGTACAATCATGAGGGTTCATCAAAGCAAGTGATGTCACGATGTCCACAAGTGCGAGGGAGAGAAAGAGAAGGAAGAAGGCAAAGCTAGTACATGAGACAAATGAATGCAAACAAGAGGGACAAAGGAAGTAGAAAGTGCGATCAAAGTGGTTACATGACAGAAGCAAATTAAAATGTTAGTATTCTTTGCTTTCAAAATTTGAACATTATCGACATGAACAAAATGCATACTAGGTCATTCGTACAAAAAACTTAATCAACATGTACTATCACTTTTGAGTGAGAGATTCGAATCTCCAACCTTCCACTAATTGTATTCAAGAAGATAAACAAACAAATAAAACAAACAAGTCATACTGATATAGTCCGACGCACCAACAAAATTACCATACTTTGATAAAGTCTATTTCTTCCAAGGAAGAAACTGAAAAACAAAGCCATTGTCAGATACATAGTAGTTGAACACTCCTCATCCCCTTCCCCTTCCAATGGAAACATCTCATCTAACACCAAAACCATCCCCACATTTCTATAAACAACAACAAAAACAAAATCCCCCAAATTTCACTCTCACCCACCACCTGTTCGATCAATTGCCCACAAGAACACAATCCCCAAATGAATTGGCCAATTGCAAGTGCAAACGCCCATTTAATCTTCTTAAAATGCACTCGTTGGCAACTAGAAGAAACCTTAGACAAATTCTCTTGTCCTTTCCACTATTACTGCGACAGTATTTACCCTGGCGATTACCCTGCCGCCATTGATTTACTCGTTCTTATCTTCACGGCAGCCACTTACATGTCGACCCTTTTGTTCATGTTAGCCGACATGTCGGCATCTCGTGGAAAAATTTGTTTTCATCAGCCAAAGAAGTTCCTTTTACCATCTGGGCCATTTTCACTTCCAGTTTTCTTGTTTGTGTTAGCCAAAGGCCATCGTATCAATACCCTTTTCCCTCTGTTCCTAATGGGTCCTCCAATTCTTCATTTGGTTTATATCTCAGCTCTCACATTTGACAATGGAGATGATAAAGATATTAAGTATGTGTTCTTTGAAGCTTCTACAATGTCTGGGATTCTTCATGCTAGCTTGAATTTGGACTCTGTGATTCTGCCTTATTACACAGGTTTGGATGCTTTGATTGGGAGTAATTTTTCTGGGGAATGCCCATCATGTGTTTGCAGAAATGCCCCATTGGAAGTTGGGGGTAAATTTGTGTCTTATAGGGGTTGGTCGGGCACTACGTTTGTGGTTGTGTGTGTTTTGTGTATGAGGATTGTGTGTAGGGTGGCAGGGGAGAAGTTGATGAGAAAAGCTGTGGTTTTGAAGTGGTTGTTGGAAGGGTTGGGTTGGGTTTTGATTACATGGGATTGTGTTTATTTGAGTGCAAATTTGGGAGTGGAGAGAAGGGAATTGCAAGGTGTTGTTTATGGCTGTGTGTTTGGTTTGGTGGTTGTTCATGTGCTTAAATTGTTGAGGAGATGGCAGTTGATATGTTGTGTGGGGAATCATAGTCAATTGGACAAAGTGTAAATATTAATGCGCTTTTTGTTTGTATATAGAGACAATGTTGCATTGCTATGTAAAGTTGAAGCTCCTGTGTTGTTGCTATGTGAAGTTGAAGGCTTTTCTTTTTGAAATTTCAAATCATTTGAATCTTAAGAATTAGTTTTGGATGGGAAGTCTACTTTTCCATCTCAAAATACACTCATCTTTATACACCACATTCTTATCATATAAAAAGAAAATAAAAGAAATAATATATTTAAAAATAAATAAATAAAAGAGGTAAGAAAGATTTGTCACGTGTCATATTATGATTTGGTGGTAAGTACAAAAATAAGTATTTATTTTTACAAATACAACAATTATTATTAACATTTTTTAAATATGACAAACTAATATTTAAATTTCTCTTAATTCCCATTTCCAAGTATATCAGTTTATGGGCTTATATAATTGATACACTATGTGGACCCTGATTGAATTTTATTAGTGATAAATGACTATTCTTGATACACTTAGATTAGAATGTGTGTATTCTATCAGTAATAGGGTCATTAATAGACTCTCAACAAAATGTATCCATGGAAGTCACTAGTATTAGGATAGAAGTTTATCACCTATGAGTAGAGATGTACATTTACTCCACAAGGTTAGGGCTCGCAATAACCCACCCGAATGACCACGGGGAATTCCCAACTAGACGATGAATGGGGGAGGGAAAGGGCTAAACGAAGATGGGAACAGGGAACTTCCCTGTCTCTATCATCGACCCCACCCCGACTCTCACCCCTACTCTGTGTGTGTGCATATGCACGGGTGTGTGTGTGTGGTCTGTGTATGCATGCACATGCACGGGTGTGTGTGTGTGGTCTGTGTATGCATGCACGTGATTACTCATAATCTTTTCATACTTTAATGCATTTCTAAGATAGAGATGTTTTAATATCTAAAACTTTCTTACTTTTAAGATATGTATATTGTATGTTTAAGTTGAAGGTTAAACGACTATATTCTAATATTTAAATTTTATACTTTATAAACTATGGGATGAAATAGTTTAATTATATCTTTGCACATCAAAAATTGTTGTTTTTATAAAGAAAGTTTATAGTGTTTTATTTGAATAAAAATGTATTGGAAATGACTTATTTAAGATAGAATATTCTAAAAATATTATATGGTTGGGAACCAATTTAAAATTTTGTTAAACAATGAATAAATTATGAAAAAAAACTAATATAGAGTTTTCCTTGCAAATTCTCCGTCATCCTCGCTCCAATCTTGTGGGGAA
Source organism: Citrullus colocynthis (assembly GCA_031780015.1). Classification (NCBI taxonomy): domain Eukaryota; kingdom Viridiplantae; phylum Streptophyta; class Magnoliopsida; order Cucurbitales; family Cucurbitaceae; genus Citrullus; species Citrullus colocynthis. Next base: position 468,348 of record QLSR01000283.1, read on the forward strand.
TGAAATAGTGGGTGGGGACATGGGCATCTCCATTTTCATGGCAAGTCAACTACATGTACAATCAACTACATGTACAAGGGATGATATGTTATCAATTTTGTGATCAACTAGCACAAAAGATAAAAGCCATTAGTGATAGACTTCTATTATTAATCAATGATAGATTTGTATCAATGGAAGATCAATTTAGATTCGACTTTAAGTGAGGGGCAATTTAATAATTCTAGGGTTTTTAAAAATTGATTTTGTCATGTCTGCAAAATATTTTTAATTATTGTTGTATCGTTGTCTTATTTTTCTATATGTGCAAGGACCCTTAGATTTATCTTTCTTTTGGTTTTATTAAGCGTTATATTTTGTCGGCTAAATTATAGAAAATACTCTTGAACTTTGACTTTATTTTAAAAATATCTTTAAAATTTCTGAAGTTCCATTAATACCCGCACACTTCTTATAAATAAATAAATAAATATATATATATATATATATAATAAAAAATTCTTATTGTTAGTATATGGATGAAAACTATTAATACCTTATTTAAAAAATGCTCTCAACTTTTAAAAATTACATTAATACTTCTTATCCTTAAAAGAAAAAAATAATAATTATTATTATTATTATAATAATAATGCATTTGTATATTTGTATGTTAGCGGAATTATGTAGGAAATTTTTGTAATTATATTTTACGAAAAAAAGTTTCATTTATATATGAATTAAAAAGAAATAATTTTTTTCTAAAAATACATGTATTGGAATTTATGAGAAAACCCTAAAACCCCAATTGCATCTCTTCCGATTGCTTCGTCTTCTTGATTCATTTATCCAACTTTCAGAGGAATTCTGAAGCTTCCATTAGAAATGCCAATGCAATGCGCCATGGAAGAGGTGGTTTCCACGCCATGGAATCAAGGGCAACTTCAACTCTCTCTCAATTGGCCGACCTCTTCCTCGTGGCTTCCATTACCAAAACCCTTTCGGAATCAGGTACTCGAACCCTCCAACACCATTCTCTTCCATTATCACAGCCTCTCCTTCTCCGAATCCTCCATTCCAGATATGTTCATCCTTCCCACAAGCTTGATTTCTTCAAATGGTGTTCTCTCACCCCCAATTTCCACCATTCATCCTCCACGTATTCCCAAATCTTCCATGTCCTCTGCCGCTCTGGATACCTCCACGAGGTTCCCCCTTTACTCTCCTCGATGAAGCGAGATGGTGTTGCTGTTGATTCCCACACTTTCAAGGTCCTTCTCGATGCCTTTATCAGGTCTGGTAAATACGATGCTGCCCTTGAAATTTTAGACCATATGGAAGATTTGGGAACTAGCTTGGAACTCAACACCTACAACTCTGTTCTTGTTGCTCTGCTTAGAAAAAACCAGGTGGGTTTGGCATTGTCAATTTTCTTTAAGCTGTTTGACGCTTCTAATAATGAAGGGCAAGAAAGTACTGCTACAGCTAGTTTTCCTTTCTTGCCTAATTCACTAGCTTGTAATGAATTGTTGGTCGCTCTTAGGAAATCAGACATGAGGGTTGAATTCAAAAAGGTTTTTGACAAGCTTAGAGCAATTAGAAGCTTTGAGTTTAATGTATGTGGTTATAATATATGTATTCATGCTTTTGGATGTTGGGGTTATCTGGATACTTCTCTTGCTCTGTTCAAAGAAATGAAGCAAAAGAGCTTAGTTTCAGAGTCTTTTGGTCCGGATTTGTGTACATATAATAGCCTTATTCATGTGCTATGTTTGGTAGGGAAGGTTAAGGATGCACTTATTCTGTGGGAGGAACTTAAAGGGTCAGGTCATGAGCCCGATGCCTTCACTTACCGTGTCATAATTCAGGGTTGCTGTAAATCTTACCGAATGGACGATGCAACCATGATTTTTAATGAAATGGAGTACAATGGATTCATCCCAGATACCATTGTGTATAATTTTATCCTCGACGGGCTATTTAAGGCTCGGAAAGTTACTGAAGCATGTCAACTTTTTGATAAAATGGTACAAGAAGGTGTAAGAGCTTCTCCTTGGACATACAATATTCTAATCGATGGATTGTTTAGGAATGGAAGAGCTGAAGCTAGCTACTCTTTATTCTGTGATTTGAAGAAAAAGGGTCAATTTGTGGATGGTGTTACTTACAGCATCATTGTTTTGCAACTGTGTAAAGAGGGACTGCTTGAGGAAGCTCTACAATTGGTCGAAGAAATGGAAGCGAGAGGCTTTGTTGTTGATCTTATTACTGTAACATCTCTTTTAATTGCAATGCACAAGCAACGCCAGTGGGAAGAGCTAGAGAGGCTCATGAAGCACATTAGAGAAGGTGATTTGGTCCCTAATGTTCTCAAATGGAAGACTAACATGGAAAATTCAATCAAATATCAGCAAAATAAAAGGAAAGACTACACATCCCTGTTCTCCCCAAAGGAGGATTTGAGTGAGATTATTAGTGCAAGAGCTTCTTCTGTTCCGAAAGTTAATATTGATGATACTTTTGAAAACAAAGAAGAAAGAGATGCGGAGAGTTGGTCATCATCCCCACATGCAGATCTTTTGGCTAATCTTGCAAAGTCCACCGGCGATCTTTTGCAACCATTCTCTCTAAGTCAGGGGCGACGAATCCAAGCTAAAGGGGACAACTCATTTGATGTCAATATGGTTAATACATTTTTGTCTATTTTTCTAGCAAAGGGAAAATTGAGCTTGGCATGTAAGTTGTTTGAGGTCTTCAGTGATATGGGTGTCAACCCAGTGAGATACACGTACAATTCAATGCTGAGTTCATTTGTGAAGAAGGGATACTTTCACCAGGCATGGGGCATATTTAACGAAATGGGTGAGAAGGTATGCCCAGCCGATATAGCCACATACAATGTGATCATTCAAGGACTCGGGAAGATGGGTAGAGCGGATCTTGCAAGTTCTGTTCTGGAAAAGCTAATGAAGCAGGGTGGCTATCTCGATATTGTAATGTACAACACCTTGATTAATGCGTTGGGGAAGGCAGGTCGAATGGATGATGTAAATAAGCTTTTCGAGCAGATGAAGAACAGTGGGATAAACCCAGATGTTGTCACTTTTAATACACTTATTGAAGTTCACAGCAAAGCAGGTTGGTTTAAGGATGCTTACAAGTTCTTAAAAATGATGCTGGATTCGGGCTGTTCCCCGAATCATGTCACAGATACAACTTTGGATTTTCTAGGGAGGGAGATCGAGAAAGCGAGGTATGAAAAAGCTTCAATCATACGTGACAAGAACAGTTCTTGACTTTCCTGTTAAGATGGATTGAATGCTTCAATTCTATTGCCAGTTTGCTTGTGAATGAGTAGGTACTTAAAAGTCGGTCTAATTTATTTGATCGAGTAATTTTCCTGTTCTTGTATGTTCTGCCCTCCCAGTACAGGAATAAGAAAGGGTAAGAGAAGAGCAAGATCAGTATTTGACCATTCATTCCGTTCTTTTATTTATTTATCTTTTTTAGCTCCACAGACATGGCACGATTTCTTATCTACTAGACTATCTCTAACTTGGTCGTAGATCTTATATTTTATACCACGTCAGATTAGATGGTACCTCTGAGTTTATTATTCTTGAATTTGAAATTTTATTTTATTTTTAACTGAATACCATTTAGGCGGACTAAGATTCTATATTAGATAAAGAGGTAGAGCAATTCCTAGTCAATTCCTAGTCAAGTTTAGGAAATAAAAACAAATTTTCTAATAGACAATGAAATTTTTTTATATTTGTGAATAGTTTGACTCATCGTTTTATATTTGAAAACAACCCTATTTATAAATTTTTTTACATTTTATATTTGCAATTATTATATTGACAATTACAATTGGGAAAGTAGTTACCATTTACAACCACATGAGTAAAATGAGGAAAGTTCATAATATTTATTTACTAAGTTTGCACTTAATACATCTAATAACACTTGTACTCTTGATCGAGATCAATGGTTTAATTTTCCTATCGCACATTGTCAAAAAAAAAATAATAATAAAAGAAATAAAAAAAGGAACAACTTGTTTATAACAAACCAAGCTATCCTTTATGCTTGATAGCCACTATTCTAAAAAAGCAATGAACCATTTCTGTGACATTGACTATATGATAATTTTCTTTATCAATTGGGATGCGGACGTGCTACGATTCTCTTAGTAGAGCAGATCTTATTCTATTCACTTCTCAAAGATTTAGATCAACGCCACCTGCACAAGAAAATAAGTAAGAATAAGTAAGAATAATTACATATAATTTATGAATCAATGGAAATATGAACGTTTTTCTTGATGTCTATCACAAATGGATTGAAACTTAAATAGTAATTAGACATGTAACATCTTAATATTTTTGCGAAATTATGTGATAGAAAACATAGTGAGCTATCTTTAACCTTCTTCATTTATGATTGTATGAATGATTAAATCAAGTTTTTTAATTAGTAATAAATTGAGTTGTTTAGTTGAGTAAACATTGTTCTAATAGATGGAGTCACTACTCCAAGGTACCTTCTCCAATTGTCTCCACTTAGGTAGATTTTACTTTAGTTTTAGACAAATTCTCCTCTATTTTTAGGTTACATAAATAAAATAAGGTGTCAATAACTATTCAACTTAGTCGAACTAGAAAACCAATCCTAAGGTAGACACTTGAACTCATATCACTATATTCAAACTTGAAAATGTACACTTGTGGTATTGCATAGTGTAAAAAATCACATAACATTAAGTTATAAACAAAATGAAAAAGTGTATCTATACATGCGTTCTATAATGAAAAAGAAAAGAAAAAAGAAAATAACATTCTGGTCTCTCATTTACTTACAAGAAGGCAAAATGATAAAGAAAACAAAATGAATCAATAGATATACTATATAGTCTAAAATATCATATTGTACCTATGATATTCTAGATCGACGTTCAACTAGTGGCTTTATTCCCTTTCTTGGTTCCAATCCTATTTTTCGGCTTTCAAAATGTAAGAAACTATCTCTCGATCTTCTACCAAGAACATAAAAAATAAAGGTCAATGATCTTGTGCATTTATATATGCTTAAAAAATTAGTTTGATGTAGTTTGCTCTCTAAATTTATTGGGTTCTTTTTCATGTGTGTCTACTTAGTATACGTAACAAGGGTTTGGTTCATGTCAAACAAATGTTAGTCCTACTTGGATTGTGTACCACTAGTATCTAACATATCTATTGCACTAACAAGTGTCTGCTACATGTATCCAACAAGTGTCGGAGTGCCCAAGTGTTCGACACGTGTTGGACAAAGATATAGAAATGCAACCAAAATCCCACATTGACTAGATAAGGGGAAGATCAATGGTATGTAAGTAAGGATAACTATCTCTAATGATATGAAGCCTTTTGGGTAAAACCAAAAGCAAAGCAACAAAGGTTTTATGCCTAAAGTGGACAAATGTGAAAATAGGTGGAGATTCGTTGTCCAAACAAGTATCAGAGTCCTACTCCTTACACTTAGTCGATTCAGTGCGCCTCGGATGACATAGTCATTGTGATTTGTGGTTGAGCTAATTGGACAAGAATGAGCTCCAATGAAGAGGAGTTGAAGATCTGTGGTACTTAAGTGAGGTACCATGAGGGTTTTATGCCCAAAGTGGACAATATCATATACCAATGTGGAGATAGGTAGAGGTTCGTTGTCCTAACAACTGATACACTAACCAAACTAAAGCATTTATGCTCCATCAGAGTAGCCAAATTTCCACACTAAGGTAAATGGAAAAAACAACAATCACATATATATATGTACATATATATAAATAAAGTAAGAAGCTTACCAACAGAGCTCTTGCTCCAAAGAACTTGACTGTCAATGGCTGTGAGATGTTTATCATCAAGGCGTTTCCATGTTCTGATAGATTTGACAGTTCCCCAATTTCCTTTTGCTGTTCTTTCCAAGTTAGCCACTACCACTCTAGCTCTCCTAGACCATCCAGCCTTCCCATAAGCATGGTACCCAAACCCTCCAGCATAGCAAAGGTTAATCCCAGTAAGCACTCCACAGAAATCATTGAGATGATCATGACCTGTAAACACTGCTTTTACATCTCCTGCTTCAACCATGGAGGTAAAGAAACCAGAGTTCACAGAAGCAGAGCTGATCCCTTCTTGTCTAACACCAGTGTAATTTGATGCATCAAAGCTTGAAAACTCTGGCAATGGTATGTGGAAGTATGCTAGCCCAGGTGCTGCAGTTTTTTGAGGGAATGGCTTGTTCATGTATGCTCTCTACACCCAACAATAAGTACTTGTAATTTATTTGTTAAGTAGGTAATAATAGGAAAGATAGATTGTAATTGAGCTATTAACATTATGCTCCCCTATGCATCATTTCTCAAGGCTAAATCCCTCTGAAGAATTTTTTTGCTCTGTGTGGCATTAAGAACATAACTTTAGTTAACCAAATAAATATAAGGGATACATTCATAGAGGAAGAAAAGACAAACATTTCAAAATACAAGACATACTTTCTGAGAAGAAACACCTCCATTTATACCCACCTGTAAGGATGTTCAAAAAATCCAACAACATGAAAAACCCAACCCAAATGATAAGGGTTGGGTTAGAACAATTTTTGAGTTGGGTAGAAAGGTTAAAGAACCCGTCAGTTCAGTTTGCAAGTTGAAACACCAAAATTTTGGTTCAACCCTAACCGAACCCACAAAATACACACCTACCACATGCCTCTGTCTCTCCACTCTATGTTGCGCCGTTCTCTAGCAGCCTCTCTCTTGTTGCTGCAAAGAGTTGTGAAGTCATGGAGTCTATAATTTAAGGAGTTAATAAAACATAAATGGATGTTTTTAAGTCGTTGGGCTCACAAACTTCTTGGACGAAACAAGGTTCCACCCCCAACTCTAACTCCTTGGACCAAACACACCCTAATAACAATAATTAGTTTATTTCAAGTTGAATCAAAATTTGGGTGTTTGAACCCGCAAACCAAAACAATCAGTTCTTTAAAGTTTCAACCCAACCCACCCAAAAAATTGTTCTAACCCAACCCAACCTAACCTTTATAATTCGGGTTGGGTTAGTCAGATTTTTCAGGTTGGTCAAATTTATTTTAACACCCCTACCCTACAGACGAAAACATATTAAGATGTAGATCAAAAGCAGAGATTTGTACCTTGAGCTTGGCAGAAGTAAGCTGAAACCAAAACTGTTGAGAAGTTTTAATCCAGCCATAGCCAAAGATTCCAGGAACTGTGGAGTAATCACCACTGTCAAGGAAATACAGATTTAGAACAGATTTGTTCTCAAACCCAGATCCCTCTACTCCACCTACCTCGAGGTTGTAGTTCCCGAATCCATCAATCGTCTTTACTCCTGAAGGATTAACCTTAGAGAGAGTATTTTTCAATCCAACTATATGCTGCATTACTCCCTTCCTAGAAAGGGTAGATTCTTGGTCATGGTTCCCCAAAATAGCAGCCCATGGAATGTTGGAAGCAATTGCAGGAGCAAATGCAGCTTCTAAAGATTTTGCAGCATCTGTTGCATCAAATCCGAAGATATTGTCCCCTAACATTCATAAACTATTTTCAGTTTCATTGATTCTGGTCTTTTTGTTTTTCAAAGTTAAACTTATAAACACTACTAGATAACATGGACATGGAGTTTGATGGTGTCTCTTTGAGTTCACCGTTCTTAGATCCCAATTGTAGAGGAGTGAATGAGAAAGGAGGAAAACAAACCAACGAAAGAGTATGAGAGAGGAGTGAAGAAAACCCTAACAGAATGTTTGGACCGAATATCGATTTAGGCTTTATGGCTCTGATACCATATTATATAACATGGGGTTCCATCTCCAAGGAGTAGCTCATGTATCCTATAAACACTGTGAACACCATCAAATTTCCAATGCGGGATCCTCAACAAACATCCACTCGTACATTAAATTTCTTTGTTTCGTTATTCACTTCTACTAATTTTTCTAAAAAGATTAAGCTCCTATTTGATAACCATTCGTATTTTTGGACAATAAGCTTATAAACACTACTCTTACCTAAAAAGTAATATTTTAAAAAACTAAATCAACATTCGTAAATTAAAAAAAATAGCTAGCAAAAACTCTTTCTTTTCTTTTCTTTTATTAGAATTTGACTGTTATTTTTTTAAACAGATATTAGAAGGAAACAACATAGATTTCAAAAAAAAGAAAACTAAAGAACGAAATCATTATCAAAAGGGTTCTGAAAAAAAACTAGTTTTACGTTTTGAATTTGACTAAGATTTTTTTTTTTTTTTTTTTAAATGATAGTGAAAACCATTAGAGAAAACAAGAATTGCATAAATTCTAACTAAAAACGAAATAGCTACCAACAAAACGAGACCTTAATTAATCATCACTAATACATGTTTATATCCCTTTTCACCATGTGAAATTGAAACTCCATAACATAATAACCACTGAAGAAACCCATTTTCAAATCAACAAAACAGATACTGAATTCAATCTCAAAGAGAAACCAGAGAAAAGCAAGATCAATAAACAGAAACAGGGAAGAAAAAAAAAAAGAAAATGATTAGAAGAAGAACAAAATACCAGTAAAAACGATGAAATGAGGTTTCTCAGCAAGAATCATCCGGCGAACGAAGGCAGTAGTGTTGAGGTCAGAGCAAGAAGCAAACTGAGTGGGAAGAACATCCTCACATGGCGTACCTTTCCCATTAGCATAATGCATATCCGCCACTTGCAGAATCTTAAACTCCCCGTTCGTCCCAAATCTCAGCCGCAACGGGTGGTTCCGTTGGACGGCGGTGGATTTGGCCGCCGGGAAAGTAACCGACAAGAGAAGGAGCAGAAACAGGGGAGATAGCACCGCCATAGGCATCTGGGAATGGATCGTTGCGATGACGAAGAAAGAAATGGGGGTAATGAATTGGTATCAGTAACGAAAAACCAAATTGATTAATGTGGAGTAATGAATTGGAGAGTGATGTTCTATCTTCTATGTACTGTCTGGCTGAGGACGGCAGAGCGACGGTAGAGGAATGGGACACGCAATAATGAGCATTCACATTGAATAACACAACAAGCTTAAAAAATTGTTTTAGCCTCAACACAACTTTTAGAATAGCACTCGCACGCAATTGTTGAATTTTTAAAATGTATCTTTTTAGTCTCTGACCTTTTTTATTTCTTCAAACAATAAGCAGTTAAATCGGCTACTAGAGACGAACAAGAGGTAAGGACACACTTGACGAGCACATGAGGGATGGCGGATGAAGTTGAAGCAAACACCGTTGATAATCAGTTGATTTAACATTTACCATATGGAAATAACCAAAAAAGGAGAGAAGGTTATCGCCCAAGTGGCTCTTGTAAGATAATGACTTCAAACTCAAACAAAGATGTTCTTCTCCAAGACACGAGTCAAATAAAATGTTGTATGTATCTAATGCAAGTCTTGTTGATAAGAGTCCATTCGATTTTTATTTCACTTTTACCCTCCTACGCATCCCGCCTTAGGCGGGGACGGTCCCATGAGTAAGATAGCTGCACCAGAGGTTGCGCAACAGCTTCATTGCAAGAATGGAGAATCCAACTTTCGACCTTGTAGGAGAATTTTCGACCTTGGAGGAGACAATGCCAATTTATCAATAAGTTACATACTTTATTTTAACTTTTTTATTTTTGTTTTGGTAGATTTTTTTTTAGCTTAAATATTTTGAATTTTTTTTTCTTTGGAGGAAGTGAACAATAACAACAAACAAAGTACAAAATAACTTCACGAGACACAACTCATGGCAAGGAGATAGAATCTCCAAAGCCTTTTCTCTCATCTTCGTTCATTCTCTTGTGCCTCTTTATTTTATTTATTATTATTATTATGCTTTAAGTCTTTGCAATGAAATTCTATCTCACGATTAATTTTTAAATTAGTACTTTGATTCAGATTATAATCTGGTCAAATTTAAATCAAAAGCTAAGTTAGATAAGTTTCAAATTTGATTCAACAATTTTGCATGATCAAATTTTTATCCCAAATTAAATTCTACAAAATCAATTTTAAAATTCTATTTCAAATCTAAACCAAAAATTGGATAAAATCTAACATTTAACTGATATTCAATTTTGTACAGATTCCAAGCCTTACCCAAGTATTCTTTAAAAAAAAAAATATTTGAATTCAAACTCAAGCCATCTAGATTTGATATGAAATTAGGAAAATATGCTACATTCATATTCAATCCCAAATCAAATTTGAATAAATTTGACAATAAAATGGCATAACAAATAAGAAAAATTATTTTGAATGACGGAACTGTTGAAAATATTTACAAACGATAGCAAAATATCACAATTTATTTGTGATGGACCGTGATAGATTGCGATAGACTACTATCTGTGTAATAGACATAGATAGTAGTCTATCGAAGATAGACAGTAAAATTTTGCTATATTCATAAATATTTTGGTTCATTTTCCTATATTTAAAAATAACCCAAAAAATAATGTAGGAAAATTCAAAATCAAATATGCGTTGTTATTGAAAAATAATGCTAATTGTATAGTATACATAAAATTAAAAATAAATAAATAAAGAAGTAGCATGGACCTTTGGATTCAAAAGGTTACATTTTTATATTTAAGTTTTAAGTTTTGATTACATTTGGTCCCTAGTTTCAAGATTTTACACTTTTAACTTTGATATTTACTAAATACTCAAAAATTTCCATTCTTAGAGTTAATATCTATTAATTTTTAAATAACTATAACTAGTTAGTTTTCACTAATCTTCTATTACAATTAAAATTAATTTTTAAAATTTTATTTCATAATAATTTAAAATTAATCTACCAATAGTTAATGGTAAAGATTAAAATAAACATTCGCCAAAAATTAGAGATAAAAGTGTAAAATATTGAAATTTATGGACTAAATGAAAAGTAAACTCAAAACACTTTTTTTTTATTTAGTCTCTAACTTTGAAAGTGTAACATCTTAACCTTTTTTTTTATCTTCATTTACTACTTTAGTCTACTTTGATTCTGGTTCATTTTGGTCCATACTTTTAAAATATATAATTATTTTGGTCCTTTACATTAAAAATCTACATTAATATAGAATAAAAAAATGGACTATTTTGATTCTAACCTTTTTAATTTTATCTACACTCCAATCAAATTTTACTCTTTCTATTTCTTTATCTTATTACTGATATAATGATCTTTCCTTTAATTTTATCTGAAAGTTTTTTTTTTAATATCTGTGAATGTTAGGAAACCCTATGAATTGAACCCATAACGATATTCCCACTATCATTCGGCCAACCCATCATAATTAGATTCATATTTCTTGTCTAAGTTGGTGGAGGATTATAATATCCATTGTCTTGCTTGTTTTTTTTTTTTTTTTAGCTAAATAGATATGTAAATATATCTTTGAAGAATTTTTTTTGGGAAATGTTAATTTTTCTTATATATATTCAAAGAAATTAAAAGTACAACATTTATTGAAATAAATATAAATATAATATATATTTCTTTATAATTCATAAACTATATTGCTTGATTTAAGTAATGCACACTAATATAATTTTATTTAGAGGCATTTAAATTCGAAAATATAAGTTAAATATGCATTTTTAAAATTTTACAAAAACACTCAAAATTGATCAAAATATATAATATCAAACACACTTAGAAAAGTCACATTTATTCCATATTTGAAAAAAAAAAAAAAAAAAAGAAAGTTGTGACATCTTGGCCATCTGCTAAAATTTTCTTTATGTGATTGTCATTGGTAAAAAAAATCGATCAAACTCCTCTAATTTTGATGATTGATTTAACACAATTTTTAACATGACAAAAGTGCTTTTATACTATGTTTGAAAATAATTTTAAAAGTTGGGTTTTTTTTTTTTTTTGGTTATAATAGGTCAAGAAAAGAAAAATTATTAAAGATGTTTTCAAAAACCACCATAGATCTTGAAACTTTTCGATATTTATAAATTAGTTTTAACTCATTTTTTTATATTTAAAAACAACTCTTAAGAAAATTAGGATGGAAGAGTGATAATATATAGTTTGAAATTAAAAGACGCAACTAAACTCCATGAATTGATTTAGAGCACGTGAAGCTACATTTATTTTTTCTTTTTCTTTTTTTTTTAGTAAATTAAATATTATAATTTGGTTCCATATAAAATTCTTGCTTCGCTATTTGTTTTTATTTTATTTTATTTTATTTTATTTAGTATTATACTGTCAACGAGTCACGAGCAAACTTTATTTTTCTTCTTTTTTTTTTGTTTTATTTTTTTTGGAATATAAGTCACGAGCAAGTTATTACAAAACAAAATTAATCTTTTTTATTTAATTTTAATTTCCCATCTCTAAGGATGAGAAGAGGAGATTGCATGATAATCCAATTTTATTATGTATCATTTCGACCAAAGTTCAAAATTCAACGCATTCACATTTATTAAAAGATAGTTACCAACAAAACAAATCGAGCAATTTTTCTAAAAAAAATTAACTGAGTAATTAAAAATTGATCATAATGATAAATAAAAATTATTTATCGTCTAGTCCAATCATATGATGCCACATGTCCAACCTTCTTTTTCTTTTATCCTTGACCCCTTGTTAATTACTTTTTCAATTTTTAGAATTAGTTTGGAAATGGCCTTTTTGGAAATTACATTATATATATTAAAAAAGAAAAAGAAAAAAAAAGGAGAAATCACTAAAGACACCAAAAGAAAGAACTTCGTAAATTGAAATTTTCAAATCATATTATAAAATTTGTATAGAAAGGAGGCTTATCAAACTCCCTCTCACAAACTTGATCTTAATACAATAATAATACTAATTTGATCCATCCCAAGGGCCCTTCTTTCCTTTTGTTCCTCATTCTTCAATGTAATTCGATGTTTAACTTATCTGTAAAACAAATCCACAACAATTTAAATTAATATGAGAAAATGAAACTCAAATAGATTAAACGGTCGAATATGTTTTAATGATGGAATGGAAATGTTAATGCATTTTGGTATCAATGTTAGAAGAAAGACGAAGAGAAGAGAAAGTACCGGCCGTTTCTTTTTCATCGCAATCTTCATCACATTTGACTTCACAAAAGCTTTGGCCATTGCCACTTTGAAGGCATTCCTTCTCACAAGTTTCATAGCAAGACTTGTATTTAGCATCAAATTTGGCCTCATATTTTTCCACCTCTTCCTTATTGGCAATGGCTACAACCACAATGCACATCAATAACACTGCAATCATCATCTTCTTCCCCATTTTCTGGTGTTTTTTTTTTTTTTTTTTTTTTTTTTTTTTTTTTTTTAATAAAATGACCTCTCAACCAATTCTTTTCGAATATACTATAACAAACCAAAATATTTACAAATATAACAACATTTTACTGACCAATAAATGAGTAATAAAATACGAAAAGTGGGTTTTATAACTTCACTGCAACCACTAACTCAAATAAACTGTCCACCCATTAACCAACTTCAATAAACTGTGTACAAAAAAAATATGTCCAAACAAAACCAAAATAGGATACTTAGCTAAAAGCACGCGTGTTAGCTAGTGAGCTGCTTTGACACAATACAACCACAAAATAGTAGTTGATGTCTTATCCACTAGTCGTTAAGTTCTCTAACAACNTTATAGGCTTCTTGTAAAGCTAAAAATGGATTCTTAGTTAGAAATTTTGGCCGATATAATAGCTTAATTAACCAAACAAAGATTGTATGCCATTCATTTACAACAAACATTGTACACGATAACTTTGATAAGTGCTATAACTAATTATGATTAAGTGTACTTATCTATTAATAACTTTGAAATCTTAAGGACTAAAAGAGAAATTAACCAAACGATATTAGCAAAAGTGTGTTGATTTTCAAAACTTTAATGACCAAATTGAAATCAAATCGTAAGTACTAAAAATGTAATTTGCTCTAAGTATTGTATCATAACAAACAACTTTATGTGCTAAATCAATAGACTTTCTTTTTCTAAATAATATATAGAATGGGGTGATCTCGAAGTTGCTAAATGAAAAGATTGCATAACAATTATATGATGGTTTTGGTTGGAAAAAAATGAACATGTAGTTTTGATATAAAATTTATAAGAAAAGATAAACCACTTACGAGTATTTTTTAGCTTAATAATTGTGAATATGGGATGAAAATATTAAAACTAGATACTAATAGGGGATAGTTGCAAATATATCAATTAGGTTCAAGGTATTTGTAGATATAGCATAATGAAAAAAAAATTGCAAATATAGCAAAATTTATATTTTGCTTTCAAAGTCTATCTGTGATAGACCATATCGCTATCAATGATAGAGTCTATCATTGATAGTTCTTGCTATATTTGCAAATTTTTAAAAATGTTGCTATACATTTAATTATTATTTCTAAAAGTGTTATTCAATGCAATTACCTTAATAATAGTGCTTTATTTACTAAATAATACTTTGGGGGCGAGGGTACCTACCTCCTTGGTTGAGGTTGATTTATAATTTATATGTTTATTCAATCTTTATATCATCAAAAAAAAAAAAAATCCCTGTTAGTGATTTTTTGGGCGGGGAAATTAAAATGGATATATAGTGCTCTTGTCTAGAGCAAGGATTAAAAATATTGATGTCAATATCAATATCAAGATTTTAATTTTATGGATATATTGACAAATGTATTAAAAAAATATCAATATCGATAGATATTTCAGTAAGTCACGAAATCTATAAAATTTATTTAGATTAATAATTAAGCTGCTTGTATTCCCAAACTAGTCTATGAATATTGTTGTTAGTATTCCTATTCATGTTGGACTAAATAGATGACATTTTTTTTATATATATTTTATGAGCATGTATAAAAGATGTTGGAGATATCTACGAATATTTAATATCGATGTCGAACCATTTAGTTTACGGATGTATTGACATGTCGACGAATATTTTCATTCTAGGTCGAGTTTGGTTCTACTTAACATGAGTATATCGTCTCTTTTAGTTTTAATATATAAATTTGGGCTATTTTCAAATATAGAAAAATAAACTAAAATATTTATAAATATAGTAAAATTTTATTGTCTATCTGTATGATATTTTTCCAACGAGTTACTCATGTCTATTCAAGTTCATCACTTTCTTCAAATTTATTAGAAAAACGCGGTCTATTGGAGAAATATCGAAGTTACTCAGGTAGAAAAGATTGAAGAAAGTAATGAACTCCAACCAAATGATCATCTCATTCTTGCTTTGAAATTTTCAACGAGTTGTGAATACATCATTGCAAGTTTTTAGTGAAAACTATTTTCTTTTTCTAGTTTTAGATGATAGACAATAACATTTTACTATATTTTGACTCATTTTGCTATATTTGAAAATAACTCTTTTAAAATGAAAGTTTATATTTTGCTCCCATGTCAAATTTTTTTTTTTTTTTATTTTAATATTAATGAACCCATATATTCTTTAGATTTTGATAGGTAGATGTGAAGTGAGACAATTTTTTTTCAGTAGTTTTGCCGTTTTTTTCATTGACGAGTTTGAGAGCTATTGGTTCCTCAACCTCTACTTTTATAGAAAAAAAGAAATAATAATAATAAAAAAAAAAAATCATTCTTATACGTTGTAAACTTTTTTGTTCTAATTTTCTTCCCGACTATTTTTAGTTGAACTGGACAGATAGTTGGGTGTAACCCAATTTATTTAGATATTATATATTATCTGAATTAGTCTTGTTAAATTTGAATGAAAAAAATATATATATACTTTGTGATATTTGAAAATAAGAGTGTGTTTCGAATATATTTTCAAGTGTTTAATTTAAAAAATAAGTTATTTTGGAACAAATTAGAGTGTTTGACAATCACTCATAATAGTTTTTTCTATTTATTTTAAACCGTTTTTATCAAAAGAATTTAAATAAAAATAAATATTTTGAAAAACATTTTATTCCCGCTTCAACACAAATCCACCCTGTAACAAGATAAGAGTTACTCAGTAATAATAATACTAAATGGGGAAATTCAAATTATTTTTTTGTTTTGGAATAAAAATATTAAGAACCAAGAAAAAAATGGTGGATTCATCCATATATTCAATGACACTAAAAGAAGAAAATTATAAATTGAAATATCAAAATCACAATGTAAAATTTAAGGAGGAGATAGGAGGCCCATTAACCCCTCTCATAAACTTGATTTTAATACAATTAATTAATTAATTACTAAGTTGATCCTCCTCAAGAGCTCTTCTCTTCTTTGTTTTCCCTTATTCAAGGCAAGTTGATGTGCAGCTTATCTGTAAAACAAACCCAACAATTTAGTTAATATGAGATAGTAATTATTTATTAGTTTTCAAACAAAGAATTCTATTTCATGTTTTTTATAGATGTGTTTGGCTAAATTAAATAATTATTTTTTAATTAGTCCTAGTTACCCACTAAATTTTAAATATAATATAAACTATTATTAATTGATTTATGAATATCTTAATTAAATCTCTTTGTACATCCTCTATTTCCATATCAATATATCTTTTGTGGACTGGGACGTGATGAGGGCATTAAAGATGTGTCAACCTAGTTGAGATATCCAGCCTACTGATCCCTCGACCGCTAGTATTATTTCAAGGAAAAAAGAAAAAGAAAACTTGAATGATTATTATTTGAGATGTTTCAAAAATAGAAAAACTATTGAAAATAATTACAAATATAGCAAAATTTTACTTTCTATCATCTATAGTGATAGACGGTTTATCACAAATAAAAAGTAAAATTTTCATAGATAGAAAGTAAAATTTTGTTATATTTGTAAATAGTTTGATATTTTTTTTTTCTATATCTATAATAATTTTTCTTATTATTTTGTATCATTATATAATTTATAATAAAATACCTGATACATATTTTAATTTTATAAAAAAAAACTACCTAAAATACTATATTTTATTTTTTATTTTAAAATTTTTACAATTTCGCATCTTAAAATCTCGGTGAATACACTAAAAACATAAATCTAGATTTCTAACCAAATACGCCCATTTAAGAAAAATTTTAAACAAATTGTGAGTTTCTGTATTTTTATTATATAATATCAAATATTTAATGATTATATAATTGGAGTAATTATTTTAAAATGATAAAACTACTCAAAATATCTATAAATATAGAAAAATGTTATTAATAGACATCTATTATAAGTGTCTGTCGCTAATAAACAGAATCATCTATCAGTGTGTATATCATACATGATATTTTACTATATTTATAAATATCTTGATTCATTTTGCTATATTTAAAAACAACTGGGTGGAAACACTCGAATTTATATATGTAAAGAAATAATAAGTTATTGGGAAAAGAGAGAGGTGAGTACCAGCAGTTTCTTTTTCATCACAATCTTCATCACATTTAACTTCACAAAAACTTTGGCCATTGCCACTGTGAAGGCATTCCTTCTCACAAGTTTGATAGCAAGATTTGTATTTGGCCTCAAATTTGGCTTCATATTTGTCCACTTTCTCCTCTCCATTGGCAGTGGAAAATTGCAAAGCAGCCACCACCAGAATGCACATTAGAATCATTGCAATCATATTCTTCTTCCCCATTTTTCTTTTTTCTTGCCTTTTTATAGTGCTCCCTTTTGTGAGTGGATGGATGTTTTCAAAAACATGAGAAACTCTTTTATAGGCTATTCTAATAAACCTAAATTTAGATCTCAATTACAACATGGCCTAAAATTAAAGTAGAGATTTTCTCCTAGAAATTTTAGCACATGTAATAGGTTCCCATAACTGAACATTAATTATTTGCCATTCATTTATAACAAACATTCTACATGGTATAGACTAGTATAATATAACTAAATTTCCTTTCTCCAATTATATTAAGTGTCACCGACGATTATGATTATGGATACATATCTACTATTATTTTTTTTTTTTAATTATTATTATAAACAACTAGAAGTGTAAACCACTCAAGATAAAGAGTCTGGAGAATGGTAGACACCCGATTCCTTCAAAGCTTTATGCATAACAAAGTGGGTCATCACGTTTTTACTACAACGAACATGAACATGAGAGAAAACAACAACCGATCCTAAGTCATCTCCCCCTTCCTTAGCTTCAGTGATCGACTGAGTTTGCTTTTACTTAATTGAAATTTCCTTGAAATAAAGATCTCCGATCTAGTGCAAGTTGGAAGTATTCCAAGTCGTCTCCTAAGGAAACTATTTTTCAACAAAATCCTAAATGACAACAAAAATTTTCCTCAAAATGGCAATTATAGTAACCAAGAAGAATTTGATTTGGGATTTTTGGTAGAAAAATTAAATTGTTAAACAATTGTGAAAAATAGAGATTCAAACATGTTCATACTCCTTTTGAAAGTAAATTCAGTCTAATATGAAAACTTTTACCTTTTACTCATGTTGGATTGTACTTTACAAATTTATACACAATTCTTGATGGTTTCTATTTAATCTACTTTACTCATAGCTTAACTATTGTAATTAAATTTAAAAAAAGAAAAAATAGAAGAAAAAATCAAAAGTTCCCCTATTGTTAAAGTATACTTTTCATGGGATGTATTTTCATCCGACAAACTTCCATATTAGATATATCTTGTAAATTACATTTTTAGTCATCTGAGATTTAAGGTTTGTGTCCAATTAGTCCATATGTTTCAAAATTAGATCCGTCAAGTCTCCAACATTTGGAAAATACTTGATTTTAGTCCCTCTATTAACATAATTTGTTAAGTATTTAACATAAGTTGACCTCTATTGATGCATGTATTTATTATTATTATTATTATTATTATTATTATTATTATTTTTTGTTAAATTGATGCTTGACCAAAAACTGTCAATAGAACTTTTATTTACACCTTAAAATAAATTATTAATTGAAAAACATATATATTGACGCCCATAAAATTAATATAAGTTTCTATTTAAGTTGACGTGTCAAATTGTCAACATATATACTTTTGTTGACATGAATTCTGTAAGTTTCCATCGTGTTATTATAATTTCTAGTTTTTCACTCTGTTTACAATATTTGCTCGTCTACTAAAATAGTTTTTATGGCGAACAAAACAGATGCCACTAGATGACTATATGTTGAGAGGGCCTTAACTAATGCCTTATCGTTGACTCTGTGTTTAATTTAAAAGGAAGGGTAAAAACAATCTCGTTTGCCTTTAGTTTCCCTCTTCTATTTGGTCTCTTTCCCTCCCGGTCTTCTTACAAATCGATTTGGTAAAAACATATTGTTCATTAGAGACTCAAGGGTAGACTTAGGGTGCAAAAGGTAATTGTTACAGGATAAAAAGAACATTGGATCTAGCTGTAGTTACAAACCGTTCGTGAAGAGTCGACTTGCTTGTAATGATTATATTCATTGACAGAACTTGTCCTATAGTGCATAAGAATACAACTCTAAATCTATAGTAGAGTAACCTATAGTTAATGAATGAAAATTGATTAATTATAAAGAATTTAATTAAGTAAATTCGTCTCATTTGAGCTTATAATTTGTAGGTCCATAAGGTCCACTTGCTAACTCATACGAACATAAATAGAGATCAATTTAGTTGAAAGAAAATTTGAAGTGTTTAAATCGATTTTAATATATTTGATATATTAAATAAAGAAAAATATATTTAATATATTTGATATATTAAATTTAAAATGAAATTATTTATAGTATAAAAAAACATATAGTTTGAATATGATTCAAATATGTTGGAGCAAAATTTGATAATTGAATAAGCTTTAATTATATTTTAAAAAATTATTTTTTTTTGTATTATCTATATTAAAATAGTTTTAATTTAGATAAATTATGCTCATGTCATTATAAATAGGGCCTTAAAGTTTTTTTTATAAGAAGATATAATAATTATTGTTTTGCAAGGATGAGTTCTATGCAATTCTCCCAAATTCCTAGAGAAGAATCTATGTAAAATCTTCAAAACTTCCTCATCTTCCTCATCTTTGAAAGTGTCTCCCACGGGTCTTTGTTTCGTGTTTGAGTCATAGCGAGAAAAATCTTGTGGAGATTGAAATCTACTTGCTGTGTTGTAGATTGAGAACAATAGACCTAAAGAATCGCAAGAAATTTTTCTATAAATATGGGGTATACAGATGCTTAATCTTTATTTTATTTTCGTTTGATTCTAAGTAAAATTAATGTGATCCAAAGCTTCTGTCTGGGATGAAGAGTTCATTCCCTTCAAGTATAACCTTCAGCTTTCTTACCATAAAATTTAAGAAATTGTCAAAAGTAGCCCTTTCAAGTTTCCATATTTTGGAAATAGCATGCTTCTTCAAAACTCGATAAAAGAGTTTTTCTCAGGGCATTTCAACCGATAAAAAATTAACTTTTTCATCTTATTGATTGTTATGGTCTTTCTCGTTGAAATTTTGGGCAAATTAACACAAGAAATCTTGCACATGATTACTGAGATTCTATATATTTTCCAAAATCATACAAATCTTTTGAAAATTTGATCTTTCCCAAAATTTAAAAATCCAAGATCCATTAGGAAAATCATAATTGGTAAATCCATTTGAAAATTTACAAATTTGGATGATTGAAGTAGAAATTGGGCGAAAGATTTGAAAATTTTAATACAAGATTTAGTAAAAATAACAAAATTTAAAGAAAATTTGTAAAGATATAAGATTTAGTATAAGATTTAGGAAAATTACATAATATTTGGAAATAGTAGGAGAATCTCGGTGTTCATCCCGGGCGAGATCTCACAAGAAAGCCCAAAACAATCGAAAAGATGAAAAAGTTAACTTTTATTCAAATCTCGATGGTCGATCTCGACCGAGAAAAACTATGTAACAAATTTTCTAAAAGGGTACTAATCATGGAAGACCATTGGAGTTTATCAGACAATTTCCCATCAAATTCTTCTCAATCGTCTCTCTAACTCCACGGAATTCACTATTAATCCTCTTCTTATTTCACCTGCAGGTTGCAGATATTGTTTCTACCTCACGACCAATCCCTCAAAATAGGATGATGATGAAACCATGGGCCTTCAACTTAAGGCTATGGACAAATAACTATGCTTGGGATGTTCTGCCAATATCTTCAAACAAACACAATATTCACTGCAAATGGTACGATCAAAAGATATAAAGCGAGGCTTGTTGCTAAGGCTTACTATACTCAACAGAGGTCTTCACTTCGTCAAAGCTTTTTCACCAATTCCTAAATAAGTCACTCTTCATGTTCTCCTTACGATGGTTATTGTCTCTTTTAAAATTGCATTGCCCTCTCCTACAACTTGATGTCAATAATGTTTTTCTTCATGGTGAGTTATTTGAAAATGTCTATATGGATTTGTCTTTTGGGTATAAGCCTCAAGCCGTGTTTCCCACAAGAGCCAAGCTTGTTTGAAAGCTAAAAAAGTCGATATACAGAATGAAGCAAGCTTCTTCGCTATAGTATTCCAAGTTCTTTGACAGTCTCTTGTTGCTTTCCGCCTCCAATAGTCCAAAACATGAAAACTTGTAGAGGACATTTATAGTGTATTAAATTAGTTAACATATGAAGCAATGTATATTGATTTACGTTTCTTTATAATTTTACATTTCCTATAAAAATTCTTGAATTCATTGCTGATTGAGTTTGAGTTTGATTGTCATTTTGTTCGTGCTAAAGTAGCCGATGACTTTTTGAAGCTCTTACAGATTCATTCTTATCATCAATATATTAACTAAAGTTCTTGCATGAGAACTCGTCATTTTTCTATATTGTCCAAGTTGGGATTTTTCAAGTGTGTAGTCTAACTTGGTGTGAAAGTTTTCTCCCATTTCCATATTCTATTACATAGGAACATTTAAACTATAATCAAGTGAATTTTGTGATCATATATATAAATTAGAATAAAGATTAAACAAAATGCAAATGGGTATAGTGGTTGATCAACAATTTATAGGAAATTATAATTATATATATATATATATTTTTTTTTTTTTTCTAGTAAAGATAACACCCACCACATAACAATGGTCGATTCAGAGATCATAATTAACACCAAAGACCAAGAACTTTATAAATTTTAATATTAAAATCACATTACAAGCTCGATTTTCATACAATAATATTACTAATTCATTTTTCTCAGGAGATCTTCTTTCCTTTTGTTTCTCATTCTTCAATGTAATTCGATGTTTAACTTATCTGTAAAACAAATCCACAACAATTTAAATTAATATGAGAAAATGAAACTCAAATAGAATAAACGGTCGAATATGTTTTAATGATGGAATGGAAATGTTAATGCATTTTGGTATCAATGTTAGAAGAAAGACGAAGAGAAGAGAAAGTACCGGCCGTTTCTTTTTCATCGCAATCTTCATCACATTTGACTTCACAAAAGCTTTGGCCATTGCCACTTTGAAGGCATTCCTTCTCACAAGTTTCATAGCAAGACTTGTATTTAGCATCAAATTTGGCCTCATATTTTTCCACCTCTTCCTTATTGGCAATGGCTACAACCACAATGCACATCAATAACACTGCAATCATCATCTTCTTCCCCATCGTTCTTGGCTGTGTTCTTGGCTTTTGGTGATGTTTCAAGTCTTGCTTTTGTGAGTGGATGAAGTTCTGGAAAGATGAGAAGTCTTTTTATATCAAGACATTCAGTAAACCTAAATTTAGATCAATACCGAATAGCTAAAAATGGATTTTCTATTACAAAAATTAGCCCCATAAAATATGGTGTGTTGTTAATTAGAACAAGAATTGTATACCATGCATTCATAATAAACATTATTAATTGAACTAGCAATAGAAAAACAAATTGAGGAAAATAAAATTTCTTTTATTGAGTACTGCTGCTAATTATGATGAAGGGTATCTAATGAATTTCATAAGGAAAATTAATATTTTCATTAAATTATGTACGGACTATATACAATCATTAACATAACGTAACGTAATGTGGCTCAATTGTTGTTCATCAAATTATGATAGCATTTTTCATGTCCAACCAAATATTGTCATCTTTAATTTTTAGACCTCTTATTTTCAGGCATTCTATTCCCAAACATCCTTTATTCCTAGTAAATCAAACGACCTCTAAAAAGAAAAAGAAAAAGAAAAAAGAAAAAAGAAAAAAAAAAGTTCCTAGTGTTTATGTAACTTAAATTATGTATACTTTCCTTGGTAGGTTTTTTTTTTTTTTTTTTCAAATTAACTTCCATAGCATATAAAAAATGGTGTATTACGCTCTTGGTTCTTGAGATTCAAAGTTTGTATCAAATTAGTTTCTAAGTTTCAAGATTGAACAATCAAGTCGCATGTTTAGAAAATGCTTGATTTTGGTCTCTATATTAATAGAATCTATTATGTATTTAACGTTTAAGGGGAAAATTTTTTGATCAATTTCTGTTTTTTTTTTTTTTTTTAATCTCTTTTNTTGACTAAGTTTATTTATTTATTTATTTATTTTTACTTTACTTAAGATAATTAGATAGTTTATATTTAATTTATTTAAAAGATTTTATCAGAGAAATTTTGATCGTACTTTTATTTTAAACCATCCAATTTTAATTGAGCAATGAAAAAAAAGGGGTTTGCGGGTTTAACCAAAAAAATAAAATAAAATTAGAAATTGCAAGTGTATTTATATTTCTTATTCTTTGCAACTATAGCAAAAAAAAATAATAATAATAATATAATAAAAAATTGGCCAAAGCTCAAACAAAAGTTTTGAAATGTCCAAAATGTTCTTAAACCCTTAAAAAACATCAAGGCATCAAGGGAAAAGGAAATCACACATGTTTTTCGAAGTATGTTTAATACACTATGATATTAGTTAATTAGATAATTGTCTTAATGATATACTACCAATTGTATTTTGAATGAGGATTGGCATACTGTTGTCGAAATGAACGTTAAATGAGTGTGGATATACTCACAAATTGCATTTTGAGTGAATGTTGATACACTACTGTGAAACACTTCATCATTAATACGTCATTAATATACTCTAGAGTCAGATCACTAATCTACCATAAGCTATCATAACTAACAAAAGAAAGCACCACAAATATTTGGTTTTTTTTTTTTTTAATCTTTGTTGAATAATAAAGACATAATGGTGAAAAATGGTTGATTCACAATCCCATTAGAACTTTATAAAATTGAAATATTCAATCACATTATTATAAAAGAAAGAGGAAAAAGTTCATAAAAAAAAATAAATAAAATAAAAAAAATAAAAAATAAAAAAGAGGGAAAAAGGGAACTTTATCAACCCCTTCTCAAACTACATTATTTCAATATACTAATACATGGTAAGAATTGTTGACATAAATCTGATAAATTTTCTCAAGGGCACTTATTTTCTTTTATCCTCCATTGCTCAATGTGCTATGTTGATCTGGAGCTTATCTGCAAAACAAATACAACAAGTTTCAAATTCGTCGTTAAAAATGCGCAATCCCTTTTGATTCAAAAGCTTAAACTTGTGAGTGAAGATAAATTTAATATTATATCGATATTTTAACACACTTCCCTAACTTGTTGGCTTGAAAATTTGTAAGAGACCCAACAAAGCATGGATTTGTACAGTGTTAAATAACCGATTTGCCCAAAATCTTACTCTCCCTTTTTATGGGTTTGAAGACCCATCAAGTGAAAAATCAATGTTAATTTTGGAGAGGAAAACGATATTACAATGTTTGAACAATAGACTTCTTACTATGATACCACGTTTGATTGACTCAAAAACTTAAATTTTACTATAACAACACGTTAACATTGTCAAAGGGAAAAGAGAGAGAGTACCAGCAACTTCCTTTTCATCACAATCTTCGTCACATTTAACTTCACAGAAGCTTTGTCCATTGCCACTTTCAAGACATTCCTTCTCACAAGTTTCATAGCAAGACTTGTATTTGGCATCAAACTTGGCCTCATATTTGTCCTCCTTTTCCTCTGCATTGGCAGTGGAAAACTGCAAAGCAGCCACCACCAAAATGCACATCAAAAACACTGCAATCATTTTCTTGGCCATTTCCACTTTAATCTTTCTTAAGCTTTGAATTGTGCCTTTTTACAGTGCTTCCTTTGGTGGATGAATGATCCCTTTTTTATAGATTTGTAGTATGCCTAAATTTAGACAAAACTGAAAAATGAGATTTTCTCTTACAAACTTGGATCCATATTAATAGAACAAAGAATGGTTGGCCACTCATGTGCAACAAATTAATAGTACACGTGGTGAACTAGCAATAGGATAAATCATACCACTAAAATAAGTTTTCCTCCCATTAATTAATTCTATCAAATGAAACCTATTTATTCAAGTTTCTTCAAAGTTAATTAATTAAACAGACTTTTATCTCAAAATCAATTAGTTAGGATTGAAGTAGTATCGTTCTAATTTGAGATCTTCTATATATTCTCTCGTTTTCTTTGGATTCATCATCAATTCTTAGGTCATATATTTGAGGACCCATTGAGAGCTTTTTGGACTTTGAAACCAATACCATATTAAATAAACAAAAAGTTTCATCTAAAAACTAATTGGTCACTTGCTCTTTAACTGTAGATACATAACTTCAATATGGAATCATTTCTTTTTTGTGGCTCGAAACACTCCTCTCACATTACAGGCTCTTATGGATCACTTGATACATCTCACTATGGACACAAAAACAAAAATCATCTGGAGCAATATCATTTTGGCCTCCTTTTGGTGCATTTGGCTCGAGAGGAACAAACGAACTTTCTAAGATGCCGAAAAGCCGCCAAATCACTTACGAGAGTACATTATTGTGTTGGCTGCTCTCTGGTGTACCAAATATGTTCTTTTTTGTAACTACGATGCATCTTCCATTGCGCTAACTTCTTCCTATCTCTTTTGCATTGGAGCTCATCTCTAGCTCTTGTTGTACATATGAACATTATTCTCATTTTGGAATGCATCGTTTTACTGGATCTGAGGTATGATGAAGGTGCTAAGGATATGTCAACCTAATTGAGATGTCCCGGTGCACTTCCTGAGCACACCCGCCATTAGTATTCTGTTAAAAAAATAGTCAATTGATGCAATAGGAGAAGGCTGGTTGGGGAATTTGATGCAACAAGAGGTAGTGGTGATGATGTTGGAAGGAGAAAATGAGATGATTTAGGCGTCAGTGATGAATTATAATTTTCATATCTTTAGTTTGAAAAGAGTTGTTTCAATTACCTTTGTATTATTTTCTTGACGTACTCTCTTATTTATTAGGGTATGATATACTTGGTTTGATACTCTAAGAATTATAAAGTAATTTGTTTAAAAATCTAAAAACTAATTGGTCGTGGAGGAGTTGCCTGTTTATATTATAGAGATTGTGAGGTGTATCTTTTCGTTCTAATATGGAGATCCTTAACAAGAGTAATATTTTATTCGAGTTATACTTTACAATACCCAAACAAAGCATAAGGAAAAATAGTTGTTCTTCATTGTTTGAAGTGTATCTTGCCGTAGCATGTACATTTTTAACTCTAGATTTGCAATAATAAATTAGTTCCAATGAAATGAACTTAATTTTAATATAATTTCACGTCCATAACATACAAGACATAGAAATTTAATTATTACAAATTAAAAAATATATATTATGTATTTACATGTGCATACTTGAATAATAGTGTTTCAGATCTCAATTAGGACACCCTTTTTGTTGAACAAACAATTAATTAACAACTTTTCATTTTCCAAGAGACATTAGATACTAAAAGAAGAAGAAATACTTTTCTTTTTGAAGCATTATTTTTTTTAGTTAACAAATATGAATACTTGACCTTATGTATTAGGAGCCCAAAAACCATGGAAACCAAGAGGGAAATTAAGATGCTTTGGAACTTCAAGTCTTGCTACAACTCCATCACCTTCTCCAAATTTTTGAGCCTCCAAAATAGTAAGATAGCATCTTTGTATTGATACTGCATACTGTATTTAAACACTTGAAATAATCATCATGCTAGTAAATAGTATTTTTGAAGGGTATAGTTGGAATTTACAAATATATAGTGTCGTGTATGTGTGTGAACAAATTATTCAATGAGCGTCAGCCACGCAAGATGTACGTAGTTGCCTCATGAATACAAAAATTTTGCATGTTTCTAATAACCACTAGATATAAATTTGAGGTGTACTTCTCCCTCATACAACCAAAATTATTAGCTGCATATTGGCGGCTTCACCGAATAATTTTGAAAACAATCTTATGAAAGTAATGATTATAAGTTTAATTTTCAAAAACTAAATAATTATCAAACGATACATCATTTTGTATGTTATACGTCCATAAACTTTTAAAGTGTCCTATAAATTTTTAAGGGAAAAAATACATTTTTTGTTTGAGTTTAGTTTTCACATTTAGTTCCTACTCCTAGGTTTCAAAATGTTACATTTTTGACCCTTGAGGTTTAAATTTTGTTCCAATTTGGTCCCTAAGTTTCAAAATTTACGCTTTTTAACCTCAATTTTTCAATAAATACTCACATAAGGGTAAATAATCCCTTATTCTCCATCATTATTAAAATTATTTTTAAAATTTCACTTCATAATAATTTTAAGTTAATTAATAAATATTAATGCCAAAAATTAGGAGTTAGTATTAAGTAAAAATTGAGGTTAAATTAAAAGTAGAAATCTTGAAAGAAAGGACTAAATTGATACAAAACTCAATATTTAAGGACTAAAAGTGTAACATTTTGAAACATAGAGACCAAAATAGAAACCAAACCTAAAATCTAAGGACCGAAAAAGTAATCTTCTCATTTTTCTAACATTCAATTTTGTGCATATTGGTCTCTAACTAATATGAATTAAAATATATATATATATATAGCACCACCTATTAAATAAAAAATTGCAATTTTAAACAACTAAGGTCTCATTTTGTAACGGTTGTATTTTTGGCTTTTTGTTTCTGACAATTAAGTTTCTAAACTCTATTTGACCTATAAATTTTCATGTTGGGTAGTCTTTCTACCCATGTTTTTAAAAATCAAACCCAGTTTTGAGGGGAAAAAATAGTCTTTTTTAAAATTTATTTTTGTTTCTAGATTTTAACAAAAATTCAAATGTTTATTTTAAGAAATATAAAAACCATTCTTTAGGAATTTGAGAGAAAACAAAAATAAATATTAAAAATAGAAAACTAAGAACAAAAATGGCTAATCTAACCAAACCTAAAAATTTACAATTTCCATTTCTTCAAAAACTTCCTCAATTGAACATATTCTGAATTAAATATAAAACACACAAAACACTAAAAAGAGGGATAGATGGTTTATAAGTTTGCTAACCTCAACCACAAGAAGATACCCATCATCTTCTTCATCTCCTTTAGGAACAAAAACAGGTTCTCCGACGAATCTCCGATTACCGGCAGGCCATGTTCGGACAGTGTTGGTAACTGTGTCAAGCTTTACGATCATATCGAACGGAAACGACGGTAGTGATCGCCGATTACCAGAGGAAGTTGCAGCATATAAGTAATTGTGTTTTAGCCCTGAGAATGTAGGGTTTATCACTGGAAAATCTGAGGCCTTTGTCCATTGGTTCAAAGACTCCACACTGCACTTTTCACACTCCCCATTCTTACTTAAACTGATGGACACCTGCAAATGGTTAATTTTAAATGTATTTCTCATTAATTTTTTTCATTAAAATTCGATGGGACAATTTGGTGGAACCCATAAAAATAAGTGTTTCTCGAGATGCACCTAAATAGTTTTCTAATCAACAAAAAATAAAAAGAAAAAAAACCAATTAACAATAAAAATAAAAAAATAATAATTAAAAAAAAAACACTATCTTTTGAATGTAGCATCCTCAACAATTTTCACTATATATATATATATATAAACAATTGTTGAATAAAATTAATCGAATGGTTTGAATTAAAGGAGTTTATCTATCTTATGTATTTAATAAAATTTTCAAGAACATTGGATTAGGCATTTAGGCCCGAGGAATAACACTCACTCCTTGTTTGGTCTTAAGAAATTCTTAAATCTATTGTTGAATCCCACAACCAAAAGACATTAATTTCATGACTCATTATTTCCTTACTCTGTGCGACTACTACTAAACAACTACACTTCTTGTCTCAAGCACTACATAAAGTGTACAACAGGTTTTAAACGTGTTTTTTTACCTTTTTCTTTTTTTTTTTTTTTA